>BTHU01000013.1:53975678-54575678 GCA_036184795.1 Tokudaia tokunoshimensis | reverse complement strand
ATTGTATTTGGAGATGTTGTAGATAATGATAATTGTATTTGGAGAGTGGAACAGCTACATTTCTCCCAACAATTTTAAGGATGGCTTACCAAACCTACAAAGAAAATATCTTCTGTTTTCCAAACACAACCTGAATACTTTGGGGTGCCTGCAATGGAGAGCTCCCAGCCTGGATTCAGGCACCTCCATCCAGAGAGCCCTACATACTTCTTAGAAGCTGATTGGATAAGATTATTAATTTTTTTGCGCACCCAGTTCTGCTGTCCAGAAGAAGGGATGAAAATTATGTCTGTCACACAGAGTTGTGGGAGTCATCAGAATCAATGCATCTAAAGCACTTTGGAGAGTGCTGTGCATAGGTAAGCACCATTTTCTGGCAACCATTACTGTAGAATCGATTGACTGAAGCTCCTTCACATGATAAATGCCCATACGTGAGCACCATGGATGTTGTGTGGGCATAGGCAATGTGCACGGATATTACCACGGATATAACTTGAAAGCAAATTTTAGAAAGGAAGTAACAGAGGAACAGACAGCACAGGGTTACTAGTACATGCTCATCAGATTCTTGATATGCTCAAGGTGAGAGACTCCTCTTGTGAAATATGGGAAGCCACAGGTTGCCTGCCTCTTAGGAGGCTGGTATACAAGGGAGAACAGGAATGGACTAAAAAAAACCCCACTGAGCCTGATTCAGGCCAGTAATTGCTTGAGCCCCGAAGCATGGGGGTTGAGGACTCTTCTCTCAGAAGCTGTTGCTTTCTGATTTTACTTTTTTATTTTTTACTAGAAAAGTGGCGTGCACTCAAAGTGAGCATCTGACATGGACAGAATGGTGTCATTTGTGAGGAACAAGTCATGCATAAAAATCACAGTCTAAGCACACACCACTGTTCTTCTGGATTATCCATGTTTGTTTTCTACAGCCACATGGGTAATATGTACTCAAGGCTGTATCTTGCTTTCCCTTAGTATAGCCTTATATTATATGAATTGCCCCTATGTCTTTATTTTCCATATTTTTTTTATTTACATTCCCAATGATTTCCCTTTTCCCGTTTTCTCCCTCCCCAAAAGTCCCATAAGCCCTCTTCCATCCCCCTGTTCCCCATTCAGCCCCCTCTTGCTTCTCATTCCTGGTAGTCCCCTACATCCAGTCTTTCCAGGACCAGGGGTCTCTCCTTCCATCTTCTTGGAAATCTATTGATATGTGAATTGTGTTTTGGCTATTCTAAAATTCTGGGTTAATATCCCCTTATCAGTGACTGCATACCATGTGTGTCCTTTTGTGATTGGGTTACCTCACTAAGGATGATATTTTCCAGTTCTGACCATTTGCCTAAGAATTTCGTGAATTCATTGTTTTTAACTGCAGAGTAGTATTCCATAGTGTAAATATACCACATCTTCTGAATCCATTCATCCGTTGAGAGACATCTGGGTTCTTTCCAGCTTCTGGCTATTATAAATAAGGCTGCTATGAACATAGTGGAGCATGTGTCCTTATTGCATGCAGGTAAAGCCTCTGGGTTTCCCCCAGGAGTGGTATTACAGGATCCTCTGGGAGTTTCATGTCCAGTTTTCTGCGGAACCACCAGACTGCTTTCCAGAGTGGTTGTACCAGCTTGCAATCCCACCAGCAGTGGCCTCAAGGGCCTGTCAATTGTCAAGCACAGAGTAGGGGTTCCAACTTGGCCTATACCTCCCTGCTGAGTTATAGCCTACCAATGGATTCTGGGTGAGGGACAAACACTGTTTTTAGTTTTGTATTCACTGATGAATCCACCGTGCTCCACTGGGTAGATGCACATTAGTTAAACTTAGTGGCCATAAAACAAGAATTCTCAACAGAGGAATCTCAAATGGCTAAGAAGCATTTAAAGAAATGCTCAGCATCCTTAGTCATCAGGGAAATACAAATCAAAAAGACACTGAGATTCTACCTTATACCAATCAGAATCACTAAGGTCAAAAACTCAAGTGACAGCACATGGTGGCAAGGATGTGGAGGAAAGAGAACACTCCTCCATTGCTGTTGGGATTGCAAATTTGTACAACCACTCTGGAAATCAGTCTGGTGGTTTCTCAGAAAAATGGAAATAGTTCTACTGAATACCCAGATATACTGCTCCTGGGCATATATCCACTCTGTTCATAGCAGCTGTATTCACAATAACCAGAAACTGGAAACAAATAGCAGCTGTATTCACAATAACCAGAAACTGGAAACAACCCTGATGTACCTCAACTGAAGAATGGAGACAGAAAATGTGGTTCCTTTATGCAATGGAATACTACTCAGCTATTAAAAACAAGGACATCATGAAATTTTCAGGAAAATGGATTGAACTAACCCAGAGCCAAAAGGACATGCATAGTTTATACTCATTGATAAATGGATATTAGCCATAAAATACAGCATACCTATAACATACCACACAGACCCAACGAAGCAAAATGAGAAGGAAGTCCCAAGTGAGGATGTTTGAATCATACTTAGAAGGAGGAACAAAATAGTCATATAAGGTAGAAGAAGGGAGGGAAGGAGGGAGGGAGGGAGGGAGGGGGAGGGAAAAGGGTGGAAGAGGAGAGGGGGAGCGGAATGGCGGAGGGCAGGATAAGGTGTGTGGAGAGAGGAGAGAGAACCAGAGGGCCATGAGAATGAATGGAAATCTGCAACTGCTGGGGGTGGGTGAGGTGGGGGAATCCTTAGGAAGACCCAGAGAACTGAGATGGTGGAGTCAATGTGGGTGACCTTAGCCAAGATGCCTACCAGTGGGAATATGGAAACTGAGGAGGCCACCTCCTGTAGAAAGGCAAGACTCCCCAGTGGAGGGATAAGGATACCAACCTACCCACAAAACATTTGACCTAAAATTTGATTTGTCTAAAAGAAATGCAGAGACCAAGATGGAGCAGAGAGTGAAGGAATGGCCAACCAATAACTGACCCAATTTTAAACCTATCCCACGGGCAAACACCAATCCTTGACATTAGTAATGATGCTCTATTATGATTACAGACAAGAGCTCAGCATAACCGACTTCTGAGAGGTTCTACCTAGCAGCTGACTGAAACAGATACAGATACCCACAGTCAAACATTGGATGGAGGTCGGGGACTATTAAGGAAGAATTGGGGGAAGGATTGAGGCCCTGAAGGGGAAGGAAACCCCTTCAGGATCACCAGCAGATTCAACTAACTTAGACCTTTGGGAGCTCTCAGAGACTGAGCTACCAACCAAAGAACACACAGGGGCTTGAATGGGGCCCCAGGCACATATGCAGCAGACATGCTGCTAAGTCTCCATGTGGAATCCCCAGTAACTGGAGTGGAGGCTTTCCTTAAGGCTGTAGCCTGACTGTGCTATCTGTTTCCCAGTAGGGTTGCCTTGTCTGGCCTAAATGAGAGAAGATACGCCTACCCTGGCAGAGTCTTGAGGCTCCAGGGTGGACGTATGTTGGGGGGGACACCCACTCAGTGGAGAAGGAGATGAGGGATGGTGGGAGTGTCTTTGTAGGGGGTACTAGGAGGGGGAAATGATTTGATGTAAATTAATTAATTAATTAAAAAATGAAAAAGACATGAATGTAGGAAAGAGCTTTGTAGGGATGAAGTAGGGGTAGTGAAAAGGGTGAGGGGGGATAAGAGAGGGTGAAGGTGCCAATACTCAGAATATACTATCTATGCATGAAACTGTCATAGGATAAATTTAATAAAGGATATAAAAAGCTACCTTTAAATGACTGGAAAGATGTCTCAGTGAGTAGAGCACTAGGTATACAGTGTGAAGACCCTAGTCTTGACTCTGAGAACCCATGTAAAGTTGGATGCAGTAGCTTATGCCTGTAATTCCAGCACAGTTGTGTTGAGATGAGAGGCAGAGACAGGAGAATCCCAAGAATCTCATGGGCTAACCAGGCTTATGTAGTGGTGAACAATAAAAGATACAGTCTCAAAGAAGGAAGAAGAAAGGCAGAGACTGATACCTAATGGCTGTCTTCTGACCTTCATATAAGTGTACACCTGAATTCAACACTCCTCATGCTCCGGTCTAAAAAAGAGGTTTATGTACTTTCAGACTGATTAGACTTCCAAGGATTCACAAGTGAACCTCCCCTTCCATCTCCATGCTTCCAGCAGCTATCTGGAATGTATTTGTGAGTATAAAATTCAGAGAGGTTTTAGGGATTGCAGTATTTCTGATTTTCTACTTTTATTGAGAGTTCCTACATTTTATTAGAACCTATTGATATACTATATAGTGAGTCAGGACAATTCATTGATTAATCTGTGATTATTTTCCTACTTCAGAGCATGCTACTACTTTGTATAATGACAAAGGTATTTGTTTGACAGGAATAAAAAGAATCATTATACATATGAAACCATCTCATGGTCACCTAACATGAAAAGTGCCTAAGATTGTTCCATCAAATTGTTGGGGTAAGCACTCAATTGACAAGCTGTTCTTCCGATTCTGGATAGCAATGAGGCTCAAAGGAGTCAGGTAGTTTGGTCAGCATCCCATGGGGAATAAGCCATCAACCAAGAACAATTATGACTCTTGCATCTTCTGTCTGACTACTGTTTGAAGGTAGAAGGCTAGGTGTGCTTGCCCTTACCTGTGGGTTGACCATCCCAGCTAGGAAGTCAATGGTGAGGGAGCTGATGTAGAGGAGGATACAGGGTGCCTTGGTAGTGCTGAAGCTGAAGTGGATTTACTCCTGGGCCAGATCTGGAGCCAAGTGCTGCTGGTCTACAGAATTCTCGGCTCTGCTACCTGTGTCTCTGGCAGTGACTTCTAGAGCCTAGAAGTTATAGCGTAGCCACATGCATTCTTCAAAAAAGGCACCAATGTCTGTAGAGAAGGAAGGACAAATTTGAAAAATGATGAGAGAGGTCTGAGGCTTATGCTAGCTATGCTTGGAATTTGGGTGAACTGTCATCATCAATACAAATACTCTATTGAAAATACAGCGTTTAGCAGAACAAGGAAACCTGTAAGATTAAAACAAAAATAATGGTAAAAAACTTAATATGGGAGGTGCATGCCTTTAATCCAAGCACTCAGAAAGCCGAGGATGGAAAATTTCCTACTCATGGCCAGCCTGGACTATGTAGCAAGACCTTGGCTAGAAAGAAAACAAAATAAGGAATTAAAGGCACTGAACTAAGATATTAAAAAAATAAATAATATATAATATGCCCTGACTTTCTAGCTGAAGAGACTACTGAAAAAAAGAGACAGAATTAAAACACAAACTTAATTTAAGAAGCCCATAGGGGAAAAATATATAGAAAATTAACCAGCACCATTTGTTGAAAAGGCTATCTTTTTTCCAATGAATGGTTTTAGCTCCTTTGTCAAAGATTAAGTGACCATAGGTGTGTAGATTCATTTCTGGGCCTTCAATTCTATTCTATGATCTACCTGCCTGTCTCTGTACCAATACCATGCAGTTTTTAACACTAGCTCTGTAGTACAGCTTCAGGTCCAGGATACTGTTTCCCCCAGAAGTTCTTTTACTCTTGAGAATAGTTTTAGTTATCCTGGGTTTTCTCTTACTCCAGATGAATTTTGAATTGCTCTTTCTAAATCTATGAAGAATTGAGATGGGATTTTGATGGGATTGCATTGCATCTGTATGCTGCTTTTGGCAAGATGGTCATTTTTACTATATTAATCCTGCCAATCTATGAGCATGGAAGATTTTTTCCGTCTTCTGAGGTCTTCTTCAATTTCTTTCTTCAGAGCCTTGAAGTTCAAGTCATACAGATCTTTCACTTGTTTGGTTAGAGTCACACCAAGATACATTATACTGTTTGTGGCTATCATGAAGAGTATCATTTCCCTTATTTCTTTCTCAGCCTGGTTATCCTCTGAGTATATGAAGGCTTCTGATTTGCTTCAGTTGATTTTATATCCGGCCACTTTGCTGAAGTTGTTTATCAGCCCTAGGAGTTTTCTGGTGGAGTTCTTTGGGCCACTTAAGTATACTATCATATCATCTACAAATAGTGATAGTTTGACTTCTTCCATTCCAATTTGTATCCCTTTGACCTCCTTTTGTTGTATAACTGCTCTAGAGAGAAATTCAAGTACTATATTGAAAAGATATGGAGAGAGAAGACAGCCTTGTCTAGTCCCTGATTTTAGTGGGATTGCTTCAAGTTTCTCTCCATTTAGTATGATGTTGGCTACCAGTTTGCTGTAAATTGCCTTTACTATGTCTAGATATGGGCCTTGAATTCCTGAATTTTCCAAGATTTTTAAGAATGAAAGGATGCTGAATTTTATCAAATGCTTTTTCAGCATCTAATGAAATGACCATGTGTTTTTTTTCCTTTGAGATTGTTTATGTAGAGGATTACATGGATTGACTTCCTTATATTGGACCATCCCTGCATACCTGGGATAAAGCCTACTGGATTGTGGTGAATGATCATTTTGATGTGTTCTTGGATTCAGTTGGCAAGAATTTTACTGAGTATTTTTGCATCGATATTCATAAGAGAGATTGGTCTGAGATTCTCTTTCTTTGTCGGATCTTTGTGTGATTTTGGTATCAGTGTAATTGTGGCTTCATAGAACAAGTTGGGTAGTGTTCCTTCTGTTTCTATTTTGTGGAATAGTTTAAGAGTATTGGAGTTAGGTCTTCTTTGAAGGTCTGATAGAATTCTGCTCTAAAACCATCTGGACCTGTGCTTTTTTTGGTTGGAAGACTTCCAATGACCACTTCTATTTCTTCAGGGGTTATAAGACTGTTTAGAAGGTCTATTTGATCCTGATTTAATTTATGTATTTTGTATCTGTCTAGGAAATTGGGCATTTCCTCCAGATTTTCTAGTTGTGTTGAATACAGGCTTTTGTAGTAGGATCTGATGATTTTTTTTTAATTTCCTCAGTTTCTGTTGTTATCTCTCCCTTTTCGTTTCTGATTTTATTAATTTGGATACTGTCTCTGTGCCCTCTGGCTAGTCTGACTAAGGGCTTATCTATCTTATTGATTTTCTCACAGAACCAACTCCTAGTTTTGTTGATTTTTATATCGTTCTATTTGTTTCTACTTGATTGATTTCAGTCCTGAGTTTGATGATTTCCTGCCCTCTACACCTCTTGGGTGTATTTGCTTCCTTTTGTTCCAAGACTTTCAGGTGTGCCATTAAGCTGCTAGTGTATGCTCTCTCCAGTTTCTTTTTGGAGGCACTCAGGGCTATGAATTTTCCTCTTAGCACTGCTTTCATTGTGTCCCATAAATTAGGGTATGTTGTGCCTTTATTTTCATTAAATTTTAAAAAGTCTTTGATTTCTTTCTTTATTTCCTTTGTGATTTCTTTGTTGTTTCTACTTCCTTTTTAGATCCTGGATGGATTTGTTCAGTTCCTTTACTTGTTTGTTTGTGTTTTCCTGTATTTCTTTAATATATTTTTGCATTTCCTCTTTCAGGACTTCTGCCTGTTGACCCAAGTTCTCCTATGTTTCTTTAAGCGATTTTTGTGTTTCCTCTTTATGGGCTTTCTTCTGTTGACCCATATTCTCCTGCATTTCTTTAAGTGATTTTTGTTTTTCCTCTGTAAGGGCATCTACTCATTGATTCATGTTCTCCTGTATTTCTTTAAGCAATTTTTGTGCTGCCTCCTTATGGGCTTCCATCTGTTGACCCATATTCTCCTGAATTTCTTTAAGCAATTTTTGTGTTTCCTTTGTAAGGGCTTCTACCTGTTTATTCATTTTCTCCTGTATTTCTTTATTAGATTTATCTATGTCCTTCTTGAAATCCTCTAATAACATCATGAGAAGTGATTACAAGTCCAAATCTTGCCTTTCTCGATTGATGAGGTATCCAGGACTTGCTGATGTCGGAGAGTTGGGTTCGGATGGTGCCATATTTCCTTGATTTCTGTTAGTAATATTTCTACGTTTGCCTTTTGCCATCTGGTTATCTCTGGTGTTAGTTGGTCCTGCTGTCACTGGCTGGTGCTTGAACCTCCTGTGAGCCTGCAAGGCTATTTCTGCCCCCTCTGGATGACCGGGATTCCCCTGGGACCGATTGCTGAGGGGCTGCCCTGCTCCTGAGTGTCTTTGGAGCCCTGGTGTGCCTTGCTCCAAGTGATGTTATACTTGGGAAATCCCTGTTTGCCTGTAGTCTATCATCAGAGCAAAGGTGGCTGAGAGGAGGCTGTTGCGCTCCCTCCTGGCGCAGGTCACTCTGCAGGTCAGATGTCCCACAGCAGAGCTGGCATGTAGATGAGTACAGAGCTGCCCAGCTCTTGAGTGCAAGGAGCACCCTAGCTGGATGTGTCCCAAGCGATGTTATGCTTGGTTGCCTCTACACCTGGAGGTCCCGACTGCTTTGTCACCAGATCACAGATGGTGGAGGGTACTGTGCTCCCTCCAGATGTGGGTCACTCTGCAGGGCAGATGTCCCACAGCAGAGCTGGTGCATAGATGACCACAGAGCTGCCCAGATCTTGGGTGCAGGGAGCACCCCATCTGGCTGTGTCCCAAGTGATGTTATGCTTGGTTACCTCTGCACCTGGAGGTCCTGACTCCTCTGTCGCCAGAACAAAGATCAGCATTTTCAACAAATGGTGCTGATTCAACTGGCAGTTAACATATTGAAGAATGGAAATTGATCCATTCTTATCTCTTTGTACAAAGTTTAAGTCCAAGTGGATCAAGGACCTTCACATAAAATCAGATACACTGAAAGTAATAGAAGAGAAAGTGTACCTTGAATACATGGCACAGGGGGAAGGTTCCTGAACAGAACACATATGGCTTATGCTATAAAATCAAATCTTGATAAATGGAACCTCATATAATTGCAAAGCTTATGTAAGGCAAAGGACACTGTTAATTGGAAAAAATGGCAACCAACAGCCTTAGAAAAAATCTTTACCAATCCTACATCAGATAGAGTGCTAATATACAATATATACAAAGAATTCAATAAATTCGTCTCCAGAAAATCAAATAACCCTATTAAAAAACTGAGGTACAGAGTTAAACAAAGAATTGTCAATAGAGGAAACACAAATGGTTGAGGGGCACGTAAAGAAATGTTTAACATCCTTAGTTATCAGGGGAATGCAAATCAAAACAACCCTGAGATTCCACCTCATACCAGTCAGAATAGCTAAGATCAAAAACTCAGGGGACATCAGATGCTTTCAAGGATGTGGAGAAAGAAGAACACTCCTCCATTGTTGGTGGGATTGCAATCTGATACAACCCCTCTGGAAAACAGTCTTTTGTTTCCTCAGAAGACTGGACATAGTATTACCTGAGAACCGAGATATACCACTCGAGAACATATATTTAAATGATGCCCCAACATATAAGTAAGTCATATGTTCCGCTATGTTCATAGCAGTCTTATTTATAATAGCCAGAAGCTGGAAAGAACCCAGTTGTCTTTCAACAGAGAAATGGATACAGAGATTGTGGTATATATACACAATGGAGTACTATTCAGCTATTAAAAACAATGAATTCATGAAATTCTTAGGCAAATGGTTGAACTAGAAATTGAATGACATAACCCAATCACAAAAGAACACACAGAGTATGCACTTACTGATAAGTGGTTGTTAGCCCAAAAGCTCAAAATAAACAAGTTACAATTCAGAGACCACAGGAAGCTTAAGAAGAAGGAGGACTGAAGTGGGGGGGGGGGGCTTTGGTTCCTCTGAGAAAGGGAACAAAATACTCACAGGAGCAGTAATGGAGACAAAGTGTGGAGCAGAGACTGAAGGAAAGGCCACCCAGAGACTGCCCTTCCTGGGGATTCATCCTATAAACAATCACCAAACCCGGACACTCTTATGGACTACAAGAAGTGCATAACAAAAGGTGCCTGTTATGGTACACATGTTCCATTCAAAAGTGTGCCAAAAGAAGCATGTCATGGCTGTCTCTGGAGGGGCCCTGTCAAAGCCTTACACATACAGAGGCAGATGCTAGCAGCCAACCATTGGATTGGGCATGGGGTCCCCCACGGAGGAGTTGGAGGGCAGTCCGGAGGAGCAGAGGGTGGTTACAACCCCATGGGAAGAATAATGATGTCGGCCACCCAGAAGCCCTAGGACTCCCAGGGACTAAACCATCAATCAAAGGGTACATATGGTTCCAGCCAAAAATGTGGCAGAGTAATGCCTTGTCGGGCATCAGTGGGAGGAGAGGTCCTTGGTCCGGCGAAGGCTCAACAGATGCCCCAACAAAGGGAAATCGAGGGGGCAGGAGGTGAGAGAGGGTCAGGTGAAGGGACATATATTTGGAGGCAGGGGTTGGGAGCAGGGGTTGTGGATTTTCCGGGAGGGGGGAAACCGGGAAAGGTTTTATCATTTGAAATGTAAATGCAGATTATATTCAATAAAAAAAGAGAAAACTAACAAGGTAAATATTATACTTTCTTATGTGGAGATATTCTGCTTCACCATTTATTTACATTTCAAATGAAATATTTTGAAAATCTTTTCTCAAGTGTTAGTAAATATTATGCTTTATACATTAAATATTTAGTAAATGAATGAGTGTCTTAAATTGTAAGGTGATTAATTTTTCCTTAGGACAATTATTCCTCTAATCTGATATAATTTTCATTAAAAATTCCCACCATATTTCTTCATTATTCACATAAACAATGCAAACATTATCCATACCATCTTATTTTCATTTGAAAATAATATTCTCTTATCACTTTGATAGTGAGCCTAGCCTTTAACAGTGGAATAATCTCTTGAAAGCCCATGCTGCACACTGACTGAATGGTCAGGAAACAGAGACTGGATAGACTAGACACTTAGGATATGTGCCTTCTACAGTTTCATCAGCCAGGATTTCTCTGGCAGCAGATGGGAACAGGAGTAGAGATCCATAGCCATGTGTTATGAGTAGAGAGACTAAATTGGAGGTCTTCTTTGGGTCCCTACACTTGGAGATCCAAAGTGGAAATCCCTACAAAAGAGAGGGAAAGGTTGCAAGATTGTAGAAGTCAGAAGGGGTGGAGCACACCAGGAGAAACTGCCCCTCTGAATCAACCAAGCAAGGCTCACATGGGCACACAGAGACTGAAGCAGTCAACAAGAGGCAGGAATGGGTCTGCACCAGGTCCACTAAATCTGTTAGGATTGTTAGCTTGGTGCTGTTGTAATCTCCTAAGAGTGGGAGTAGAGGCAGCATAAAGAGTATAAGAAAGAAGAGAGGTGAACAAGAACACGGCCCTCTAAATCAACAAGACTGAGGCACACATGAACTAACTCACACAGACTGAGACAGCATGATTAGAGCTATTTCCTTTCTCATGAAATACAAAATTGGATAGATCAGATGAGACAGGAGGTAGGACAGAACTGGAAGGAGTGGAGGGAACTGAAAAACATAGTCATTTCTGATGTCCCAACCAATTAGAGAAAATGAGATATAAGCAAGGCCACAATTGAAAGATAACTATTTAAGAATGTAATAACAATTATTTACAGCCTATAGAACATTCCAAAGTAAGTCATACACCAATTCCCAAAAGAACTTTGTAGAAGACTTAAGGTCTCACCTCTAGTTGTTATTCTATTTTGGATCTCTATCATGAGCTCCTTATTATTAATTTATATATAAAATATGATCCAACAATATTGATGATGCTGGCCATGGACTCAAACTCTTAACACCATCACTCTATCAGCTTAAGCATAGTTTCAGTTCAGTGCTTTTTTACTATAAACAAGCTTCATCTTTCTTTAAACACTAATCTCTGCACCCTTTCCAATTATATCCTCCTCTGACACTAAAATAAATAAATGTTAAAACCCATAAAAAAATCCTTTGTATACTGACTGCCCAACCCACTTGCTATTAACTCAGGTCACAATGTTGGAGAGAGCCAAATAACCTTATTAAAAAATGTTGGAGCCATCAATTTGATAAGGAGGTGGACACTTGAATGTCACTTGTTCTCCTGACCTATATGAATTTTTTTCTTTTCTGTTGGTATGGCAGTTTCAAATGTGGGTAAAAAGTCACAATCGGTTTCTGAAAAGAAAAAAGTATGAATTTGTTTTCAGAAAGTTGTAGAATATAAAATATATAAAACAATAGTTAGCTCTGTGGAGAACAATAAATACAGTAGTTTTCTCATTTTTGACTTACTTATATGGAGCTCTTTTATATGAAATATGAAAATAAATGAAGTAAATAAAGAATTCTGATGATTATAATTCTTGAGATTTTACATTTTCCATTCATTTTTTTCTCATACTTACCATGCTTATAGTGTATTTCTACTTTTTTATCAAATGTGAGTTACTCATAATTATTATTTCACAATTTTAGAGTATATATAATTGTGGCATTGCTGCTAAAACTGTCGTTGAGTTAATGAGCTGCTTGAAAGGAACCTGTGTATTCTTGAAGTCTGAGGATGCTTATAGCTCATACGATATGAAGCAAAATGATTTAGTTGTGCTGAAAAGATAAAACTATGTTTTTTACTATTACTATGTTTTCCTTCCAGAATCCAGAACAATGTAGCAAAACCTTCTTATATACTCAAATTATGGCAAATTTCTTATTTGTGCCACATATTGATTGAATTATATTATATATTATAGAAAGAATGAAACAAAACTATACTTATGCTTTTTAGTGGTTCAGACCACTTTCCTGCTACACATTTAATAAATACTGGTCCATCAATTCCAAAGCCTTCAGAACAATGCTATGTAACCTCTTCTCTATACTGGTAACTCTCTAGTTCATGAGAAACAATACCAAGAGGAAATGAAGGTGGAGGTCCACAAGGAATTCCTGAAAACAACACAAATGAGAGTAACATACTGAAACAATACCACATTGCACTAATACAGAAATTCACTTTTATGTATCAATTTTATATATAGCAGTACTGGAAGGAAATGTTAACAAGCAAGGTGTGCCATCATAAAGAAAGTGGGCAGTGCTTCCTAATACAACCTTCTCTTGTTTTGTATTTTTAAACAACTTCAAAACTGAGCAAGCATTTTGACAATGTCTGACAAATCATGAGTAACAAAAATGAATAATAAAAAATCCCAAATAATTAATAATCTCAGAAAATGCCATCTATTACAGGATGTATCAGGGAGCACATCATGGGAAAAACATACTTTGGACTTTAACACTTGGTGGCAAATCAAAAATTACAACTCACATGAGCAGATGAAGTCTGTACACTATACATCATACTTAAAAACATAAAAGCACAAGGGAAATTATTTTTCAATATAAACATTACAATCAACTAAAATAGCATAGGTTGAATTATGCAAGTAGAAGTGTAGGGTTAAAATAGATAAATTTGTATATGTACCAATCAAAATCATTCTTTCTCCTGGTTTGTAAGAGAGTACATTATTGGTAATTCTAAAACTAGAATTGAACTTCCATGTTGCTCTCACTGACACAATGAGGTGGAGAGCTCCATTTTTCCATGTGGCAGGTCACCCCATTCTCTTCAGATATGCTGAAGCTGTAATCACAGACATAGCTGGCAGGGAACATTGAATTTTTTTCTGCAGGAAGAACCAAAATCAAGTAGTCAAGCAGAAATAAGAACTTTCATTAGAAAATACAAACAAACGATTTGAATTATGTTTCTGGAATATATTATACCCTTACTTTTTAATACTCAGTCCCTCACCTGAGATCATATGTTGTAAGGTAAGTCATAGCTACTCATCAATTCAGCGAACTAATGACTGTCACCTTCCATCTTTGCACACCATTTCTTCTGGATCCAGAGTTAGATAATTGTCTTGGCAAAATACATAGACTTTTTCTCCATTCAAGTATTTCACCATGGTTTCAATCACTTGGGCATTTGTAATCTGTGGTGGAGGAGGGCAGGATTCTTTCTTTATTCCTAGCAAACCTCAAAAATTAGGGGATTTACTAAAGACAGCATCTTAAATTATTGAAGTAATAATTTTCATTAAATAGTAAATTAGTTATAGCCATGTAATTATTGTCTGTATTTTGTATATCTCACTTGTATAGCACTTATATATAGCAATTTTTCATCTCCTTAAAATTTTCTCATTCATTTTATTGCAATATTACAACATTTTATAAACTTAATTCAAATAATTCTACCCTTTATAATTCAATTATACAGCTACATATTATATTAATTATATTGTATTAAGATTACACAAGGTTATGGATATCTCTGATATAATATGTTGGATAACATTAAAAATCCTCATGAGATAGTTTACCAGTGAAAGTTGATTAATGAAAGTGTTACTTACATATCCATGATATACTATTGACTTTTCTCATTGTTGTAACAAAATGCATGGCAAACGCAGCTTAGTATGAAAGCAAGGAAGGAAGGAAGAGGAAAGGAAAGAAAGAAGGATGAAGGAAGTATGGAAGAAGGAGGGAAGGAAAGGAGAAAGGAAGGAAGGAAGGAAGGAAAGAAGAAAGGAAGGAAGGAAGGAAGGAAGGAAGGAAGGAAGGAAGGAAGGAAGGATAGGTTTAATGCTCTTTGTGCATGGAAGAAATACTGGCAGAAATGTGAGGAATATAGCATCCATAGTCAGGAATCACAGAGAAATTAATGCTAATATTCAGGTCTCAAATTCCTTTTCATTATTCCAGAACCTTTGCTCATAAAATGATGTTAACTATACTTATAATGGATCTACCAATATCAGTTAACACAAACTAGAAATGTCAACTCTGTTAAGCTCAGAGATGTTTTTCCTAAGGAATTATATAGATGCTGTTGAGTAAAAAATAAGAACTAATCATCACAATTTATAATCAATTTGACATTGACTTTTGGTTAATGTGAGTGTGGAGCATGTTTACAAATGTTTTGTAGTATTATTCAAAAAGTCAACTACTTTGAATATCCCATTTAACCTGAACTGGTTAGAGATGTGAAAACTGATGGTTCACATCCAGGATAATGCAGTGCTGGTATTAAGGACCTCTGAAAGTTTTGTTTAAATAACTCCAGATTCATTGTTCAGATTAATAATATGAAATTATGCTTTCTTAGAGGTTCTTAATAACTTCAAGTTTTTCTTTTTCTCCTTAAGTAGACTAGAATACATAGATAGAAATTAACATTGTGTAGTAAATATATTTTTTCACATTCCTTGAAAGACTAGCTATCCACACAGGAAAGAATAATCAGTTACCCCATAGGTCACACTATAGTCAAAATTATATTAGACATGATAAGACAAGAAGTAACTATAGAACAACATGTGAATTTCATGAACACACATGTAATAGGTTGGTTTTAGAATGGCAAGAATTTTTTTTTGAATTTTAATATTTAAGAAATAGTTTAAAATGTCAAGTTAGACAGGGCCTCTAAATGGCAGCAAAAATATTGGAATGAAATCATTGATATTTATCTGGAATAGGAGATGTCATATGAGTCAGTTTTCTTGATTGGCAGATAAATCCTTATAAGAATTAGTAGATTATTAGATTGACATCACACATGTGTTTCATACAGAAACACGTGATGCTTATGCATAGGCATCAAAATGGCAAAGCACATTTGTTGTGAAAAGAATTGGAAGTAATCAAACTCTAAGAGTAAGAGACCATTAGGACACAGATGAAAATTCATGTTGATCAAGTTTTCTTTAGTATTTTAAATTACAGATCACTAACAAATGCAATACAATAATTTCTAAACCATTTTCCATATTAAAAAGTATTTTTAGTAGGTTGGCTATAAGACTTCCTTTATATATGACAATGTATCTGTGATGAAATATCAAATACATGCTCTCCTAAACAAGAACTGCGTGTCAACACAGAGAACATGCTAAAAGGCTTTTTCCCAAGATTAAATGAAACAGTTAATTAATGGTTATATAAAGAGGAAGAATCTAACTTCTTGAGGCATGAATGAGCAAATAATTAGGTTGTACAATCTCAAGCATTTAGTCCTAAACACATACACACATAAGAAACATTAAATGGATTCATTAAGCTCAATACACACACACATACACACACACACATATATACACATATATACACATACACTTACACATACACACACATATACACAAATACACATGCATATACATATATTGGAGTGGAAGAGGGTAAGGTAGAAAAATACAAAATTCACATGAAATTTGCAAAAATTTAAATTATTTTAAGAACTCAAAGTTACTACAATTATGGATGAGAAAAGAACAGAATATTCACTATAAGACAGTAAATGAGGGCTTACTTATAAAGTTCAGTTCAGGATGGCATTTTTCCATTAATGCAGATTGAACATCCATACTTCCACTTTCCTCTACATTTGTAACTGATACTTGAGTTATGATTAAATTCATCCTTCTCAGGTTTATTTGCCACTACTACAGCTAGTCTTGGTGATTTACACATCTCCAGTTGATCTGTTGCTATATAAGAATGTTTTTATGAAAAATAAAAACAATTACCAGAGTTAACTACTACATTAAAAATATTAAAAATAGCTACATAGTCAATGTACAATGAAACTATTATTTATACTTATAAATTATGCCTACCAAAATGCTGAGAGGCACCAAGCAGAGGTAGTTTATGGTGTGACAACTAAGTCTTGGGTCCAGTCTTTATCATCTTAGAGTTTGTGTCATGTAGGGACTTGGGTACTTGACAAAAGAAGTACATAGGAAATCACTGTCTCATACACTTTACATAAGAAATGATTATGACATCATCACAAGCTTTTGTTCCACACAAATGTGAAAACATTTACATTTGTTGCTGTTGCATTGTATTATCTTTGTCCATAATTTAATATATTAAAATAAAAGCAAATATGGATAGGATATAATAAGTTTCTAGTTAAAATTTCTTTTTATGAGTGTTTTTAATTTGAGAAAAATTCAGTTTAATTCCTAGATATGTAAACTGAAGTGATTGTAGATAGAGCAAGTAAAAGTAAGAAATTACCACAAGTATTGCAATTGTTTTATAAAACAGTATTTAAAATATTAACTGAAGTAACAATTTCTAAAGACACGTGGGAATTAGTCCTTTCCTTAAGATTGGTTCCCAAGAAGACAAAGTTGATGTTCTGCAAGATAAGAGGGGAATGCAAGAGTCAGAGGAGAGTGGTGAGTGTGTGATGGATTTGTTTATGAAAGAATATCATATTTGTTAGAAGAAAGCTAGAGCTATTAATAATAATAACAAATAGCAGGCTAGCAATTTTTATACGATAGTATTAAGTCTGTAGCACATCTTGGGATAGTTGGAGTGCTTGCTTTGGCAGCATATATACTAAAACTGGAACGATATTGAGAAGATTAGCATGACCCCTGTGCAAGGATGACACACAAATCCGAATTTGAGATAGCTGGAGAGACTCATATGAATGTGACCACAGACATATTAACCTATGACCAAAGCACTGAAGTTTGAACAAATCATAAGGCTGAACATTGCAATTTAGAATGAAGAATTGGTTTCTCATGCCTGACATCTATCAGATTATGTCCCATATGAAATTGTTAAACAGTTTTAAAACAGTCAGGAGCATACGTTTTAAGGGATTGAAAGCAGTGCTTTGACATAATGTGTTTGAGGAATAATAAATGGAGGTGCTGATTTATATGGCAAAAGTTTTCAGAGTTGGTTGGCTTTCTGGATATGGAGAGTATATTCTGAACAAGATGGGTGTAAGTGCCCATTTCAAAGGAACTTCATGTTTCTATGACATTATCCAACATTTAAAACTGCAATGAATAGTAAGACTTACACCAGGGACCAATTTTTTGAAGGAACAACCTAAGATTATATTAAGAAAAACATTAGTTTTAGGGAAAAGTGAATGTAAGCAAGATGTTTTCAGCTACTCATTAAAGATAGAATCACCAAAAGAGCAAAGGTACTCATTGTAGAGTGAACTAATCTATGGGATAGTGTTCCCCCATCCAATTCCGGACATTTGGTATAGCTGAGTTCTACAGCTGATGACAGTGATTATGGCCCAAACATGAACAAATTGACATCAGCTTGCAGCATGTAGAATAGACAGAAGCATCACAGAAGCTATGAAAAAGCAAAGCTTGTTATGGGAGTAGTAAATACATGATTTGCAGACTTTATTTAATTACCCCCCCCCCCAGAGCTCCCAGGGACTAAACCACCAACCAAGGAGTACACTTGGAGGGACCCATGGCTCCAGATGCATATGCAGCAGAGTATGGCCTTGTTGGACATCAAAGGGAGAATGGGTCCTTGGTCCTGAGAAGACTAGATGGCCAAGTATAGGGGAGTGCCAGGATAGGGAAATGGGAGTGGTTTGATTGGTGAGCAGTGGGAGGAGGAATGGGTTAGGGTATTTTCTGGGGGGAAGGACCAGAAAAGGGGAAAACATTTGAAATGTAAATAAAGAATATATCTATTAAAAAAAGAAAATAAGATAAATTAGAATATACAATTAATCATTGATAAGTAGGCTTATCTCTCTCATGTAGATTCATGGCCAACAGTTACCAACTTCCTTATAAAAAACTCTGCATATTAGTTTTAGTATAGTCCCTAAATCAATATGGAAACCTCTGAGAAATGTAAAATTGTATAATTTATTAGTTATAAAATTAATTGATAAAATCAATTTAATTGTATTGGATATAATTAGCTGTAGAAAGTCCTTAATGTTGAAGTCATAACTCACAATACAAAATTGTTTATTCATATCTGAAATTACTGTGATCATGTATCTAAACATCAAAATTATTTTATTTATGAGAAAGTTGATCACATAATTTAGTTCTCATGCATATGAAGTTAGGAAAATGTAATCAATCTATTTTAAGTTAAAAATAAAAAGAATGTGCAAAGCATTTAATTTACATAAAACCTCTTTTGTACTTCCAATTCTTGTTAATAACTAATTTCCATTGTTCTGATTTATATTAAGAACATGCAGCCGGGCAGTGGTGGCACATGCCTTTTATCCCAGCACTTGGGAGGCAGAGGCAGGTGGATTTCTGAGTTCGAGGCCAGCCTGGTTGATAGAGCGAGTTCCAGGACAGCCAGGGCTACAAAGAGAAACCCTGTCTCGAAAAAAAACAAAAAAAATTAAAAAATAACAAACAAAAAAACAAAAAAAAAAAACAAAAAGAAAAGAAAAAAAAAAGAAAGAAAACAAGAACATGAAATAATCTTCATTATAATAAAAATTTTTTTGCCAATTTTGTCACTTTGAGGAGGTTTCTAAAAGCTAAACATCCACACAAAAGTATCTAAAAATTATTTTTCTTTGGAATTTCCTTTTTACCTAATTTAAAAATAAATAATTAGAATTTCAAAATTAGAGTGATGTATAAAAGGTAATTCATTCTTTCAAACTCAGGTGTTAGTATATAATCAGTAAGAAATTTGAAAGACAAACTTTAAAAATTGGAAGCTAAGGGAAAAAAATCAATTTCTTTGGGTTTTCCAATGGTGCTTAGAGGATTAGCTTTTGTTACATTCCTGAGACACTCTGAAAACACTCTCTAGATGATTTCTTTGTTTTAATATTGAGTTTCAGATTAATTGGGAAAAAATTATCCTGAGGAAGACTCAGCACATTTCTTCTGTAAAACTATTATAATCATTTACAACTGATGTTTTATTTGGTTTTGTTACAATTTATGTATTTTTTGCTTATTTTACATGAATATACTTATTAACATATCATAATACTCTGTATTAACGTGAACAAATTGAGCTTTTCTATGGACACTAATAACCCAGTGGCAATAACTCACTAGATGTGATTTAATGACCTGTGTGTGCTAATGTACACTTAGAGAAATGTTTCTCTTTGAAAGGATAAATCCTAGTGCTGATGTATGGAAATGTATCAATTTATATTCTTTGTATTGTTTTCAAAGTTTTGTGTAAATACTACTTAAATTGAGTGGACTTGATGATGTCAAGAAGGCAATAATTATGATAAAGGTGAAGATGATGATGATGATGATGATGATGATGATGATGATGATGATGATAATAATAATAATAATAATAATAATAATAATAATAATAATTTGGACACATGTCATCATAATGGAAAAATTTCCATATTATTTGAAATAAGCCTGGATAGTGGTCAGTTTTGTCCAGTTTTCCACTGCATGGTTGAGGCTAGAACACGTGACCACCAATCTGCATATCTTCTTCAAATTTTAGAGACTTATATTACACCTAGAGACTCTTATCTGTGTGTTCACATTATTAGTCTTTATTAATTGAAAAAGGTACTCTGCAAAATATGTTTTCCAATTGTGCAATATGCACCAGGGCCCCAGCTTTTCTGAACAGTCAACTATGTAGAGTGGACATTGGTGAAACAGCTGTCTTTGAGTCATTTCTGTTCCTTGAACATTCTTTTTCTTTTTCGAGACAGGGTTTCTCTGTATAGCTCTGGCTGTCCTGGAACTCACTCTGTAGACCAGGTTGGCCTCGAACTCAGAAATCTGCCTGCCTCTGCCTCCCAAGTGCTGGGATTAAAGGCGTGCGCCACCACTGCCCTTTTTTTTTAAAAAAAAAGATTTATTTATTTATTATATGTAAGTACACTGTAGCTATCTTCAGACACACCACAAGAGGGTATCAAATCTCATTATGGATGGTTGTGAGCCACCATGTGGTTGCTGGGATTTGAACTCAGGACCTTTGGAAGAGCACTCAGTGCTCTTAACCGCTGAGCCATCTCTCCAGCCCCATTTCTGTTCCTATAAGTAACCTGTCACCAATATTTCTTTAAGTAACCAATAAAAGTCATGCATCACAAAGTTGACTTTGGTACTATCTGTATTTTGGTCTGTCATGGCCTCCACTGGAGAGATGCTGTTACTTTAAGCTTCAGTCTACTATATCCAGATAAGTCCTCTGATGTTGGTGCAAAATGGTGGACTCCATTTCCAGTATGGCTTCTCCTTCTCTGACCTTTTCTGAGGAGGTCTACACAACAAGAGTTCTGCCTAGGGAGGCTTGAATAGTCCTTGACTGACCCAAAAGTTCAAATTCCTTTGTCCTGATAAGAACCCACCCAGCAAATACCTGGGATTCCTGGAATGCCTCTCCATTCAAAGGAGACAGTCACAGAAATTTTACCTCTAGCTAATGATTTTACAATCTGCCTGAAAATTCCTTTCTACTCTCCAAGTTTTAGATATAACACTTATCCACACTGAATAGCTTGTATATGTACAAACCCTCCTAAAAAAAGGTATGTGCACAAGGTAAGATCATCTAAGAGAGCTGATTCCTTAAAATCCTCAGAGAAATCCTTCTACTCCCATGCACTCACTCCCCACTGAACTGGAACCTTGCAGACCCCACTGATTCTTGGCTGCATTTCATCCTTTCAGTCTGGTGTGCAGTGGTGCCTGGACACCCTAAGGGAGAAGACTGAGTACAGGAACCATTGGCTCCCTAGCTGGGGTGTGTAAATACTTGTGTATCGTCTTCACTGGAAAAGATTTGTTACCCAACAAAATTGTATGTAAATACTTTCTGATTTGATCATTTTATATTTGTAATAGTAGAATTGGTCTTAAGTCAGTTCTAGCATTAATGATGAAACCCAAATGTACTTTAATCAGTCATACATGATATAAACAGGCCTTACAATGGAATCATTAATTTAATATATTTTTTTGGTTGATTTTAGAAACCAAAACTTACTCTATAGCCCAAAATTTATTCAAACTTATAACCTAGTATTTCAGGATCCTAAGTGTTGGAATCGCAAGCATGTGCCACCTACATCCGATTAATGTATACTTTTAAAAACAGATTATCTGGCCAGTGAGATGGCTCAGTCAGTGATAATACTTGCCTTCAACCCTGGAGTCTTGAGTTCAGTTCCTGAGGCCAGTATGATGAAAAGAGAGATCTGACTCTCACAGGTTCTCTTACATCTACATGTACAATGTGGCAAGTAGTATTTCTTAAACTCAAGATGAATGGTTAACTGATATAACACTCCACTGTTACGAAATAACAGGACATCAAGGCAGAAAATATAAAGAGACATAATGAAAATAATAGACTTTTTGGGTAATATGTCCCTAACAGATATGTACCAAACATTTTACACAAACATATAAGAAAATACTACCGTTTTCTCAACACCTCAAAAGACCTTCTCAAAAATTGACCATATTGCAGACAGGGACTCCAGGTACACAGAGATAACCCAAGTATAACATGGTTTGGGACACAGCCAGCTAGGGTTCTGCCTGTGCCCAAGAGTTGGGCTGCTGTGTGGTCATCTATGCACCAGCTCTGCTGTGGGATATTTGCCCTGCAGAGTTACCCGCGCCTGGAGAGAGTATAACAGCCTCTGCCATCTTTGATCCGGTGATAGACCAGACAGGGATTCCAGGTACACAGAGATTTACCAAGTATAACTTCGCTTGGGACACAGCCAGCTAGGGTTCCACCAGTGCACAAGAGCGGGGCAGCTCTGTGGTCATCTATGGGACATTTGTCCTGCAGAGTGACCCGCGCCTAGAGGGAGTGTAACAGTCTCTGCCATCTGTGCTCTGGTGACAGACCAGACAGGGACTCCAGCACACCATCTCCAAGTGGCACAGGAAGCCAGTCATCTACCCAGCTGCGTGGAGGAGTCAGGTAGCACAGGAGAGACCTGCATTACAGAGCAGAGGAGCCATCCTCTGCCACTGGGTACCATACCCAAGGGATGCTCGAAGGCAGCTAACCACTCAGGAATGCAGAGAGGACCGGTGGTACAGTACGACCACCCCTGCTGCTAAGAGGAAACAGCTAGAAACCCTGAGGACACAAGAGCCTAGGAACAGACTAGGACAGGAGTCTTCTGATTACTGCCTGCACCCAGAGTTAATCTGGGCCACAGAGATACATACCCAAATACAACTATAAGAGAGCAGGTCTTGCAGAAGTACTTACATATCAGTGTACACAGAGAGAACAGATCTCCCAGGAGCACAGAGAAACCACAGTCAGAAACAGCAACACCAGCTAACACCAGAGATAATCAGATGGCAAAAGGCAAACTCAAGAACACCACCAACAGAAACCAAGGCAACATGGCTCCATCGGAACCGAGTTGTCCAATAACAGCAAGTCCTAAATACCACAACACACCAGAAAAGCAAGAACTGGATTTAAAATCACCGTTCATGATGCTGATGGAGGGCTTCAAGAAAGACATAAATAACCCCCTTAAAGAAATACGGGAGACCACAAGTAAATAGAGAGAAGCCCTTGAAGAACTAAGGGAAAACACAACAAAACAGGTGAAGGAATTGAACAAAGCCATCAAAGATCTAAAGATGGAGGTAGAAACAATAAAGAAATCACAAAAGGAAACAACTCTGGACATAGAAAACCTACTAAAGAAGTCAGGAGTCATGGATCCAAGCATCAACAACAGAATACAAGAGATAGAAGAGAGAATCTCAGATGCAGAAGATACCATAGAAAGCATTGTTACAACAGTCAAAGAAATGAAAAATGCAAAAAGCTCCTGACCCAAAACATCCAGGAAATCCAGGACCTAAACCTAAGGATTGTAGGTATAGAAGAGAGTGAATATTTCCAACATAAAGGGCCATTAAATATCTTCAAAAAAAATTATAGAAGAAAACTTCCCTAACCTAAAGAAAGAGATGCCTATGAATATACAGGAAGCCTACAGAACTCCAAATAGACATGACCAGAAAAGAAATTCCTCCCATTATATAATAATTAAAACACCAAATGTACTAAACAAAGAAAGAATATTAAAAGCAATAAGGGAAAAAGGTCAAGTAACATATAAAGTAGACCTATCAGAATTACACCTGACTTCTCACCAGAGACTATGAAAGCGAGAAGAGCCTGGGCAGATGTCATACAGACCCTAAAAGAACACAAATGGCAGCCCAAACTACTATACCCAGCAAAACTCTCAATTACCATAGATGGAGAAAACAAGATATTCCATGATAAAACTAAATTTACACAATATCTTTCCACAAATCCAGCCCTACAAAGGATAATAGATGGAAAACGCCAACATGAGGAGGGAAACTACACCCTAGAAAAAGCAAGAAAGTAATCTTTTCCCAACAAACCCAAAAGTAAGTAATTACAAACATAAAAATAACATAAAAAATAACAGGAAGCAACAATCACTATTCCTTAATATCTTATAACATCAATGGACTCAATTTCCCAACAAAAAACCTAGTCTAAGGGAAATATTTTTCATGTAAATCTTCAGTGTTATCAGAAAATGTTTGTGATTCCTCTTTCATTAAATTTAGTAATGTTTTTTATGTCTACCATTTTAACTGTATTATTTTCCAGGTTAATCTTTAATTTTAACATTTTTTCTATGTATTTCTTCAATTTTATCAGAAATGCTTTCCATATAATTTTTCAATTTTGTCAGAAGATGTTTATAATTCCACTTTCAATCAACTTAGGAATATTTTTAATGCGTAACATTATATTGTTATAATTTTCCATGAAATAGTCAATTTTAACGTGTTTTTCTATATATTTCTTCAATTTTGTCACAGATATTTTCCATGTAAATCTTCAACCTTATCAGAATATGTTTATAATTCCACTTTCAATCAACTTAGGAATATTTTTATGCCTAACATTATATTGTTATAATTTTCCATGAAATAGTCGATTTTAACGTGTTTTTCTATATATTTCTTCAATTTTATCACAGATATTTTCCATGTAAATCTTCAACCTTATCAGAATATGTTTATAATTCCACTTTAAATCAACTTAGGAATATTTTTATGCTTACCATTTTATCTGTATAATTTTCCATGATAATCTTCAATTTTAACGTTTTTTTCTAATTATTTCTTCAATTTTATCAGAAATATTTTCCAGGTAAATCTTCAATTTCGGCAGAAGATGTTCATAATTCTACTTTCAATCAACTTAGGAATATTTTTATTCCTACCAATTTATCTGCATAATTTTCCATGAAATAGTCAATTTTAATGTTTTTTCTATGTATTTCTTGAACTTTATCAGAAATATTTTCCTTGTAGATCTTCAATTTTATCAGAAAATGTTTATAATTCCACTTTCACTCAACTTATAAATATTTATATGCCTACCATTTTATCCTTAATTTTCCATGATCATCTTCAATATTAATGTTATTTTATATTTTTTTGAAATTTTATTAAAAATGTTTCCCATGTAAATCTTCAATTCTATCATAAAATGTTTCTACTTCATTTTTCAATTAATTTAGCAATGTTTTTTATGTTTACCATTTTACTCTTTAATTTTCCATGTAAATTTTCAATCTCAATGTGTTTTCTATATGCTTCTTCAATTTTGATAGAAACATTTTCCATGTAAATCTTTAATTTTATCATAAAATGTTTTACTTCTTTTTTTCATAAAAAATAAAATTAAAAAAAGTAATTGGCACATTTTCTGATACCAGACAGAATAATTAAGTCCTGATAAACAGAGACAATAATAAAAAACACCTTACAGATATAGGAGGGGAGTATTTTATTTTATTTTAATTGAAAAGAGATTTTTCTCAGCCACGACCAAGATGGCCAGGAGACTCTCAACCTTCCTCAATAATGCCCAGGGAAGGGACCTGTTGCTGGTACTGTCCTTCTCCATTTTGTGCCTCACTATGATTATACACATAGTTTGGCCACACCCTAAAACTACCCAGTACCTGTGCAAGATAATGTGAATACACCCAATGTGCTCAGCCACCCCTTAGATCCTCAGAGCCTAAATCTGGAATGGCTTAAGAAGTTGTGAATAAGTCTGCTGGTGGAAGAGGCCCGCTTCCTAGTTGTCCTCAATAAAAATTGTGAAACACCCCAACAAAAATAGATTCCTCTCTCACACAATTCATTTTGACTACGGTTTCCCCTTCCTCGACTCCTCCTTGTTCCCTATAACCAACCCTCACCCATGAGCCTAATAACCAACCGTCTCCCATGAGCCTACTTCCCTTCTGTCCTCCCATCAGAAAAAAAAAAAAAAACAGGCTTCCAACAGACCACAACCAAACACGACAAAACACAACCCAATAAGACAAGGAATACCAAGGAAGCTGGACAAGGTATCCAGTAGGACGCAGAGAGTTATAGGGAAATATGCTAATTTAAAAAAATTTGTAATTTTATGCGTGTGGGTGTTTGGCCTACATGAATTTAGACACACAAGATGTGTGCCTGGTGTCCGAAGAGGCCAGAAGAGTACAAATAAGTGCACACAAGAGTGGCTGGAAAAACGACTCAGCTGTTAAAAGCAACCGTTGCTGTACAGAAGACTTTAAGACAAATGTTTTCCAGTTTCTAGGTTTATAATCCCTTGTAGACTTGAAACAAATGTGTAAGGTATGAAATGCCACAAACACCTCTCCTTTATTTCAACTATAGAGGCTCCTGTATGCATTTTTGTTTTCTATTTGTTTATGTATGCATTTAATGTGTGCAGACTTTTTCCGGCCTGAAAATGCCCTTCAATGAGATGGTGCCTGGTCCTCCATGTACGCATGCGCAGGGAATATTCAGCCAATCCGCGCAGTCCCTGGGTGAGATCGGCTTTTCTCCTGCTCCAACTGCCAAAGGTCCTCAGAGGCTTCAGGGCTCTGCGTCTGGGCATTAGTTTTCAGCGTTGAGGATCTGAGTACGGAAGGGTACGGTTGTGAAGGTATTCACCTCTGAGGTGACCCGTAAGTGATGATCAACTCTGATCAGGGTTGTTGGACAGTTAATCCAGGTGTGATGGGCGGGGCATCTCAAGCCCAAGCGGCCACAATATGAGGAAAGCCCTCCTGATTGGTGTTTCCTATGGCGTCTGAGAGTAAACTAGAGGGGTAGTACCATATTAATGACAGAGGATTGAACAGGCCAAGGCCTTGGCGGATTGGGAACCCTTGGGGGACACAATCTTGGGGCCTGGGATAAGATCAGAGTGCCGACTGCAAGACTGGGGGTTGGGGGGGAGTCGGGAGCCTTGGGTGAGGAGCCTTTGGGTCCTTGGTGCTTGTCCTGTGTGGTGTCCAGAATCTGTTAGAAATAAACTGAGGATTCCTCTTCATTGTCTTCCCTATGGTGTGTTACTTTGGTTTGGACTGTATGGACACTGGAGACAGGGAAGTGTTGAAAGAAGAAGGAATGAAAAAGAGAGGAGACATTGCAGGAGATTAATAAGTAATAATTAATAAGTAATCTGGGATGGATTTTAACCATGGACCCTACAGTCTCATTCACCCACGTATTGGTATTAAAGACTTACACCACCAAGTTCAGCTTATTCTGTCAGTTTTAGTTTTCTAGGATGGGATCTTCCTTTGTAGCGGAGACTGGTTTGGCTTGGGCTGACCTTGAACTTAAATCTTCAGATGTTTGAAATCCTCAGCTTCTCCAAATCCCCAGTTTCTCCAATATAAGGCCTTTTGGTGTGGGTGATGGTGGTGGGTGTATGTTGTAGATGGAGCATTCGGTCTTTTTGGCATGAATGTACAATTGCCATATTTGTTATCTTCCTGGATAGCACTGTGATTTAATGTTGAGACTGAGATACATACAAGATTGCTGATGTTTTGTTTAAAAACAGTCTTTGGGAACACGAAAGGGGAAATCATTTGGAATGTAAATAAAAAAACTTAGAAAATAAAAAAAAATTAAAAAAATTCAGATTCCCCAGAAGTTAAATGCAAACACATTTTGCTCATCCTTTTTATGGGAGGAGAGGACTGACATAGCATAGGCTGGCCTGTTTTTGCCTTTCTAAAATCGAGAAATGACAGATTGTTAACTTTGGTTCCAAAGTAGTTTTTCAAAGAAGTGAGTTAAAGAAGGTTTTAAAACAAAGTTGGGAGGGAAAGGGACATGTTCAGTGGAATACATGGAAGAGAGGAGATGGTAAAGGGAAATGCATATGTATGTCACCATATTTAATATGGATACAAAATTCTCTGTTAAGGAGAAATTATTAAAAATACATTTTAAAAAAGAGAAAAATGATTTTTCATTGAGCTAAGATAATTATTTGATTTTTTGACAAATTTAAGTGATACCTTTGGATTCAGATAATGAGGTTTTGTGGTTTTTTTTTATTCCTTTTTTTTTTTTAAACTAGGAAGACATCTGAGTGCTTACCAATAGAAGAAGGGAACTTAGGAAAGACATGGAGGTATCAAAGGATGAGCGCTTAATACTTTTTGACTTTGATGATGAGGAAGATGATATAAATGTTTCAGAGAAGGCTGTTTCTGAAGGTATAGCATATCCAATGTTGGACATTGATCATGTGCTGTAGTTCATTAGACTTTTTTACAAGTCATATGAAATGGAATAAAATTTGCTAAGGGTTTTCCTATACTTCTTTTCTAATTTTATCTGTATCTATATATACCCATACCAGATTTTAGCAACACAAATGCCTTCTCTTGGCACTGTACCAAGTGCCAAGAGTATGTTGAGAAATCATAAGTTGCTATGATTTTTATCCCAGGAAAAGACTTGAGCATTGTTCCCATAAAATGCTGGCAAATTGTGAATTTATTTAATAAAACCTGCAAAGAAATTATTTCATTTCTAAAAACTGCTTCAAAAACTCACATGGGTAATTTTTCCAGGGAAATGCAAATCGATACTACTTTATTAACTATTATTAATATAGCATAATTTTAAATGTTTCCATTTTCTGTTGTCAATACAGAAAAGAGACAAGCATTTGACAAGGATGAGAATAAATCACCTCCTGTAGAAACAGATGAGGATATGAGGTAATATTTTCAAATAATTTTTTTTTCCATTTTGATAGAATACTTCAAAAGTAGTGTCTGTGATCCCTGCACTAGCGAGGTACATTCAGGAAGAGCAGGAATTCAAGGTCATCCTCAGCTATATATCAAGTTCAATCCCAGCCTGGGATCCTTGAGACATTGTGATCACAAACACATAGCAACCAGGACAATAGGACTACCTGCATGAGATCTTCCCAGGTACACACACAAAGAAAAGGAGGAAAATCATACAAATAAGAGGGGGACCAGCTGGGAAGAGTGGAAGAGTTATGAAGAAATTAGTGTGGGGTATACATTTATGAATTGTTAAAAAGTAAATAATACAAGTTCACTTTGGTTGTACAACATGCATTTTAAATGTATATGACATTTGTTCCAAACCAAACATTATATATTGTCCTTTCTTCACAGAGACAAACACTACCTCAGAATAAAGGACTGGAAAACAGTTTTCCAAGCAAATGGTCCCAGGAAACAAGCTGGAGTAGCCATCCTAATATCAGATAAAATAGACTTTCAACCAAAAGTCATCAAAAAAGTCATGGAAGTACACTTTATTTTTTTTATTTTCTATATTTTTTTTATTTACATTCTGAATGATTTCCCCTTTCCCGGTTCCTTCTTCCCCGAAAGTCCCATGAACCCTCTTCCCTCCCCCTGTTCCCCATTCATCCCCCTCTCGTTTCCTGTCCTGGTATTCCCACACATCCAGTCTTTCCAGGACCAGGGGTCTCTCGGAAGGACACTTTATATTCAACAAAGGAAAAATCTACCAGGAAGAACTCTCAATTCTGAACATCTATGCACCAAATACAAGGGCACCATCATTTTTAAAAGAAACCTCCCTAAAGCTTAAAGCACATATCACACCCCACACAATAATAGTGGGTGACTTCAACACCCCACTCTCCTTAATGGACAGATCAGGGAAGCACAATTAAACAGAGACACAGTAAAACTAACAGAACTTTTAGACCAAATGGATTTAATAGATATCCATAGAACATTTCATCCTAAATCAAAAGAATATACCTTCTCAGCACCTCATGGTACCTTCTTCAAAATTGATCATATAATTGATCACGAAACAGACCTCAACAGATAAAAGAAAATCGAACGAATTCCATGCTTCCTATCAGATCACTATGGAGTAAGGGTGGTCTTCAACAACAACAAAAACAACAGAAAGCCCACATACACATGGAAGCTGAACAATGCTCTACTCAATGATACCTTAGTCAAGGAAGAAATAAGGAAAGAAATCAAAACGTTTTTGAAGTTTAATGAAAATGAAGGCACAACATGCCCAAATTTATGGGACACATTGAAAGCAGTGTTAAGAGGAAAACTCATAGCTCTGAGTACCTCCAAAAAGAAGCTGGAGAGAGCATACACTAGCAGCTTAACAGCACACCTGAAAGCTTTAGAACAGAAAGAAGCTAATACACGCAGGAGGAATAGAAGGAAGGAAATCATTAAACTCAAGGCTGAAATTAACCAAGTAGAAACAAAAAGAACTATTCAAAGAATAAACAAAACCAAGAGTTAGTTCTTTAAAAAAATCAACAAGATAGATAAATCTTTACCCATACTAACCAGAGGGAACAGAAACAGTATCCAAATTAACAAAATCAGAAATGAAAAGGGAGAAATAACAACAGAAACTGAGGAAATTCAAAAAATCATCAGATCCTACTACAAAAGTCTATACTCAAAACAACTGGAAAATCTGGAGGAAATGTACAATTTCCTAGACAGATACCAACTACCAAAGTTTAACCAGGAACAGATAGATCATTTAAAGGTCCCATAACCTCTAAAGAAATAGAAGTGGTCATTGACAGTCTCCCAACCAAAAAAAACACAGGACCAGAAGGTTTTAGTGCAGAATTGTATCAGACATTCAAAGAAGACCTAACACCAATACTCTTCAAACTATTTCACAAAATAGAAACAGAAGAAATGCTACCCAACTCATTCTATGAAGACCCAATTTCGCTGATACCAAAACGACACAAAGATCCAACATAAAAGAGAACTTCAGACCAATTTACCTTACAAATATCAATGCAAAGATCCTCAATAAAATTCTTGCCAACCAAATCCAAGAACACATCAAAACGATCATTCACCATGATCAATTAGACTTCATCCCAAGGATGCAGGGATGGTTCAATATAAGGAAATCCCTCAATGTAATCCACTACATAAACAATCTCAAAGAAAAAAACACATGGTCATTTCATTAGATGCTGAAAAAGCATTTGACAAAATTCAGCATCCTTTCATGTTAACAGTCTTAGTAAGAACAGGAATGCAAGTCCCACACCTAAACATAGTAAAAGCAATTTAGAGCAAACCAGTAGCCAATATCAAACTAAATGGAGAGAAACTTGGAGCAATCCCACTAAAATCAGGGACTAGACAAGGCTGCCCTCTCTCTCCATATCTTTTCAATATGGTACTTGAAGTTCTAGGTAGAGCAATTAGACAACAAAAGGAGGTCAAAGGAATACAAATTGGAAAGGAAGAAGTCAAATTATCACTATTTGCAGATGATATGATAGTATTCTTATACAACCCAAAAAACTGCACCAAAGAACTCCTACAACTGATAAACAACTTCAGCAATGTGGCCAGATATAAAATTAACTCAAACAAATCAGTAGCCTTCCTTTAATCAAAGGATAAACAGGCTGAGAAAGAAATTAGGGAAATGACACCCTTCACAATAGCCACAAACAATATAAAGTATCTTGGTGTGACTCTAACCAAACAAGTGAAAGATCTGTAGGACAAGAACTTCAAGTCTCTGAAGAAAAAAATCGAAGAAGACCTCAGAAGACAGAAAGTTCTTCCATGCTCATGGATTGGCAGGATTAATATTGTAAAAATGACCATCTTGCCAAAAGCAATATACAGATTCAATGCAATCCCCATCAAAATCCCATCTCCATCCTTCATAGACTTAGAAAGAGCAATTCTCAAATTCATCTGGAATAACAAAAGTCCCAGGATAGCTAAAACTATTCTCATCAGTAAAAAGAACTTCTGGGGGAATCAGTATCCCCAACCTCTAGCAGTACTACAGAGCGATCATTTTAAAAACTGCATGATATTGGTACTGTGACAGGCAGGTATATCAGTGGAAGAGAATTGAAGACCCAGAAATGAATCCACACACCTATGGTCACTTGATCTTTGACAAAGGAGCTAAAACCATCAAGTGGGAATAAAGATAGCCTTTTCAATAGATGGTGCTGTTTCAACTGGAGGTCACCATGCAAAAGAAAGCAAATCGACTCATTCTTATCTCCTGTACTAAGCTTAAGACCAAGTGGATCAAGGACCTCAATATAAAACCAGACACACTGAAACTAATAGAAAAGAAAATGGGGAAGAACCTTGAGCATATGGGCACAGGGGAAAATTTCCTGAACAGAACACCAATAGCTTATGCTCTAAGATCACGAATTGACAAATGGGACCTCATAAAATTACAAAGTTTCTGTAAGGCAAAGGACACTGTCAAAAGGTCAAAATGGCAACCAACTAATTGGGAAAAGATCTTTACCAACCCTATATCTGACAGAGGGCTAATATCCAAGGTATACAGTGAACTCAGGAATGTAGATTCCAGTGAGCCAAATAACCCTATTAAAAATGGGGTAGAGCTAAACAATTTTCACCTGAGGAATACCGAATGACTCGGAAGCACCTAAAGAAATGTTCAACATCCTTAGTCATCAGGGAAGTGCATATCAAAACAACCCTGAGATTTCACCTCACACCAGTCAGAATGGCTAAGATCAAAAACTCAGAAGACAGCAGATGCTGGCAAGGATGTGGAGAAAGAGGAATACTTCTCCACTGCTGGTGGGATTGCAAGCTGATAAAACCACTCTGGAAATCAATTTGTTGATTCCTCAAAAACTTGGCATAATACTACTGGAGAACCCAGGTAAACTGCTCCTGGACATATACCCAGAGGATTCTCCAGCATGCAATAATGACACATGGTCCACTATGTTCATAGCAGCCCTATTTATAATAGCCAGAAGCTGGAAAGAACCCAGATGCCCCTCAAAGGAGGAATGGATACAGAAAATGTGGTATATTTCCACTATGGAATACTACTCAGCTATTAAAAGCAATGAATTTATGAAATTCTTAGGCAAGTGGGTAGAACTGGAGAATGTCATACTGAGTGAGGTGACCCATTCACAAAAGATCACACATGATATGCACTCGCTGATAAGTGGATATTAGCCCAGAAGCTTGGAATACCCAAGTCACAATTTACATATCAAATGATGCCCAAGAAGAAGGAAGGAGAGGCCCCTAGTCCTGGAAGGGTTCAATGCAGCCTTGTAGGGGAATGCCAGGAAGGGGAGGCAGGAGAGGGTTGGTTGAGGAGCAGGGGGAGGGAAGAGGGTGTATGGGACTTTTGGGGAGGGGGGAATCCAGTAAGAGGGAAATCATTTGAAATGTAAATAAAGAATATATCTAATAAAAAAAGTAAAAAAAAAAAGAAAAAAATTGACCATATTGTTGATAACAAAGCAAGTCTCAACAGATACAAGAAAACTGGAATAACTCCTTGCATCTTATCATACAAGCATGAATTAAAGTTGAACTTCAATGACAACAAAAATACTGTAAAGCCTACAAACTCATGGAATCTGAACAACTCTCTACTCAGTGAGTATTTGGTCAGTGAAGAAAAAAAGGAAGAAATAAAAACTTTCTAGAATTCAATGAAATTTATGCACAACATACTGAAACTTTTAGAACACAATAAATGCAGTGCTAGGAGGAAAGTTTATAGCACTAAGTGCCATCATAAGGGAATTAGTGAGATATCAGTATACCAACTACTTAGCAACACATCTGAAAGTTCTAGTACAAAAAAAGCAAACATGCCCAAGAGAAGTAAAGGGCAGGATATATTCAAACTCAAGTGTGAAATCAATTAGAAACAGAGAACAATATGAAGAAACACAAAAAGGAAGAGTATGTTGTTTGAGAAAATCAACAAGAAATACAAACAGCCAAAATAACTAATACACAGGGAGACAGTATTCAAATTAACAAAATCAGAAATGAAATAGGAGATATAACATAAGACACTGAGGAAATCCAAAAGAATCATTTGGTCTTTCTTTAAAAACATGTCTACAGAAAATTGAAAATTCTAAACAAAATTAATGACTTTCATAATATATACCACTTATCAATGTTAAATCAAGATGAGGCAAACAATTTAAATAGACTTATTACCCATAAGGAAATAGAATCAGTCATTAAAATTCTCTGAACAAAAATCAACCCAGGGCCAGATGGGTTTAGATCAGAATTTACCAGACTTTCACTGAACAGCTCATACCTGTACTCCACCATGTTGGGCTGCCAATGTGAGAGCTAGGGGAGCCAGTCCAAAGCAAGAGTGAGGTATAGACATGTCCAAACACCAAAGATCTCATCTTGAGACAGGCAGGACTAGAACTGGTCCCTCCTTCTTCTTGGGCCTGCAAGTCCAGGTGCATGTAGCATGTGGGACCTCCCACATCTGCTAACATTGAGGTAGCATGTGGAAGCTTTATGCAATGAAGAAACAATTGTTTCTTTATGTGGAAGTTTTATGCAGTGGGACACAGTTCTGCCTTTGGAAACCCAACAGCTGCCATTAAATAGATTGCCTCATTTTCTTCTTCATGTTATTATCAGCAGCCAATTTGCTGATTATTTGTCTTTCTATTGTTTATAGATTTGTCTATCTATCTATCTATCTATCTATCTATCTATCTATCTATCTATCTATCTATCTATCTATCTATCTATCTATCTATCTACGTACCTACCTATCATCTATCATCTCTATGATCTTGCAATTGTCTATCATTGTTCATTCTCTCTGTCTGTCTATCTGTTTGTCTGCCTGTCATCTCTTTTTCTATCTCTCATTCTCTTTTATGGAAAAGAAATTCTTTTCTCACGCAATATATCCTGATTAAAATTTTCCTCTACCTCTACACTGCCCAGTTCCTCCCTACCTCTTCTCCCTTCTAGATCTACTCTCTTTGTCAAAAGAAAAAAATAGGCTTTTAAGATATAACAAGATAATATAACCAAATAAAGCATAATAAAATAAACCATAAACTATCACATTGAATTTGGAAAAGAGAGAACCACAGAAGTAAATTAATCCAAGAGAAGGAGCAAGTATTAGAAAACCATCCATTCAAATACTTAGGAATCCCATAAAAACACTAAACTAAAACATATATACCAATATTCGTGTAGACCCAATGAGGGCTTATGCATGATGCTTCAGTCTTTATGAAATCATAAGATATTTACTCAGTTTATTTGGAAGGCCTTGTTCTTCTGGGGTTCTGCCTCCCCTCTGGCTCTTTACACCCTTACTAGCTCTCCTAGAGGCTTTCCTGAGTTCTGAGGGAAGGGATTTCATTGATAGACCCCATTTAAAGCCTTGTGACCCAAGGTGTAATTTTTTCTTTATCGCCTTTTCTTCCTGCCTCCACCTAACCCCCCTATCCCGTGTGTGTATGTGTGTGCCTGTGTGTGTGTGAACTAGCTAGCTGTAGGTATGTCTAATGGTTCATACCTTATTTAGGAGGAAGTCTCTCCGGGAATGACTGAATAATGCACTGATAGCCAATATAGCATAATATCATTAGGAATAATTATATTCCCTTTTTTATGACTAGAAGTATTTGGTTTTAACCTAGCTCTTTGGACTCTAGTTTCTTGTTCTTTGTCATCCAAACAATATTCAGTATGGGTTTCATATCCTTGAGGGGGCCTTATTTCAAAAGGTAATATCATCAACTTTGCTTGAAGATGTCCAGTAGAAACTGAGGAAGCATGTTCAGGCAGCAGGCTGGAGATCCACATCTAGATTCCCAGGAATAGCAGGAAAAAACAACTGAAATATCAGACATAGTAAATTTATCTATGAGACTTTGGGGTGGGAAAAACAATTGGAAAATTCAACACACTGTTTGAACTTTTCTAGTCTGTTCCTGCTGGAAGTTGAGAGCACCTGATTGATCATGTGATCTCTGCTGCTTCTCTTAGTTCTATTACTTAGAAACATCATCCAAGAGGACATTCAGAGGGGAAGTCCAAATAGCTCCCACAAGTTAGCTTCCATAAGTTAGCTACCCTAGGGAATCAATGTTGGACATCCTAGTGGCTGAAATAATGTTCTGCATCTGTTTGTCTATCTATTGTTCAGTCTGTCTGTCTATCATCTATTTATCTACCTCTCATTCATTACTTGTTCTTTTGCTTTGCTTGCTGTATGCTTTGTAAACTCACTCATTCTAAAGGAAAAGTGTGACTATTGTTTTCCAGACTATACAGAATATCAGACAAATAATATTTACAAATCATATTGAATGGACTAAGCAGACTTTATTTAGGGATAGATAGATAGATGATAGATAGATAGATAGATAGATAGATAGATAGATAGATAGATAGATAGATAGATAGATAAGATAGATAGATAAACAGACAGTTAGACATACAGATAGAGACAGAGATACACACATGCAATATCAATTTCAGTTAAAAAAAAAGATCCTGAGTCCAAGAAAAAGGTGGAGACTATGGGACAGTTTACGAGAAAGGGGAAGAGCAATGTAATTATAATCTCGAAACTATAAGTATAAAATAATTGAAAGCAAATATTTTCTCTCATTTGGCAGGATGCACTTTTCTCTTACTGCATGACTGTTTCCCTGCAACTACAATTCAAATGGAAATGTCATAAAATAAGAAAATGACATTAAATTTCTGAAATAATGGTACAAAATTAAAAAGGGTGGGTCTTAAAACAAATGTAATGTGAGGAATAAAGTGTTACATAAATCACACCTCATCATGTGGAAACATTACTGAACAACAAATAGGAAAATAAAGATTTCCTGAAACCAGAGTCAGGCACAGTGACTTAATCCCAGAATCTGACTCTTTCTTTAAAGAATTATTTGCCAGTTCATTAATGTAGTGACTTTAAGAAACTCTGAGGATGGCTGTTAAATCCTCTTCAGCAACAGTGTTAATACAGTGGTAACATAATATTCTACATTCTACTTGCATTGGAGAGGTCAGACAGAAGCAAATTTTTAGCATTCTCTTGGATCACTTACAAAAATAACAGTATTCTGTCAAGTATTATGTCCTCTTCAATAGCTCTATTTATTTCGATGAATTTTATTTTGAAAATTCATCTTGTTACATGTATTATTTACACAATTGAAAGATAACTTTCTTTTGCTCTCCAAATTATTTTTTCGAGCTTATTCATCTTTTCATATTAGACAATTGGGGAAATCTGCCTTTATTCAACTTTTTCTCTTCTGTTGCTTATTAGAAAATATTTCTGTAAATAAATTGGTTTTTATTATCAATATGTTTTTGTTTTTACTTAAAATATTTTATATAAATAATGTTCTATTAAAGTTAAAATGAATTTAAAATATTCTCATATACATACAGGAGTTAAATATATTTGGCTAGAGAATGCATGTTTTAAATCTATTTCACTTACCTTCCCCTGTAGCAGTAGAAAGTCAAGCAGTTAGGAAGAAACTGGCTAAGAGCAATATGCTACAGGACCCCGTGTTCTAGAGCCCAAAGCTCCAGCTCTGGTGGTGCTTCTGGGAACCCTGTTATTAATAGTGCTATGCAAAACATTAAATTTCAGTGGATTACTAGTTGCCAGTTTGGTAAATATCAAATTCAAAAGGGAGGGGCAAAACAAACAATATTCAATCAATGATTTCACAATAATTCTCTAAGGTAATAATTTTACAATTATTAAGAAATATAATATCATTCAAATTTGGTACCAATTTCTTAGTCAAATTGTGATTCAGAAAGGAAGATGAGAGAATAAATTCTTTTGTCTTCTTATAGGCATTGATAGAGCATTAGGTTGGTTGATTTTCATCTTTGTAAGCTTATAGGGCTACTTTTGGTAAAATGAATGCTCATCCTGAGGTAGGAATTTTTAGAACAGTGTCAGATTAGGTTAATTTGGGTCATATGATGTGGAATACACCAGTTAGGCTTATCTTACTCTTTGGGGTAATAAGATGTAATAGAAATAGTCTTCAATATTTTGAGTTCTATTAAATATCCTTGACCAACAACACAGAATAGTGCTTCTCTTGACTAGTACTGGTGTGTTTGTTACATAGTTTTGGTTTTGGAGAGGATTATCACCCTAGATAAATAATTGTACGTGCAATATATATATATATATATATATATATATACATATGCATTCATATATAGAATTTTATGTGTACACTTGCACAAACACAAACACCAAACACACACACATATATGTATGTATGTATATATATATATGTATATATATATAAGTATGCCCCGTTCCGTTTTTCTATTTCGCCTATTAAATTATTTCTATCCTGCTATTCTTCTTTCTGTTGCTCACCCACCCTACTACTATATCAATGGTCTATATTTACTTTTCTGGTTTCTGCAGTTCCTCCAGTATATAGACTCAACTGGGAAGATTTGGAGCTAGGAGTCTCCAATAAGAAATATCACGTGAAGATTTTCTTTATGTGTCTGGGTTGCCACACTCCATATGATCTTTCCTGGTTCACTCTTTTACCTGAAAAGTTTATCATTTCACTTTTCTTTACAGTTAAGTGGTATTCCATATGTACATATGTCAGGCATTTTTAAAATTATCATTTGAAGGACATTAAAGTTGTGCTCCAACATATAACAAAGACACATGTTACACTATGCTTATTACAGCCTTATTTATAATAGCCAGAAGCTGGAAAGAACCCAGATGTCCTTCAACAGAGGAATGGAAACAGAAACTGTGGTATACTTACACAATGGAGTACTATTCAGCTATTAAAAACAATGAATTCATGAATTTCTTAGGTAAATGGATGGAACTTGAAAGTGTCATCCTGAGTGAGGTAACCCAATCACAAAAGAACACACATGGTATGCACTCACTGATAAGTGGATGTTAGCCAAAAACCTCAAAATAAACAAGTTACAATTCACCCAGCACAGGAAGCTCATGAAGAAGGAGGACTTAATTGAGGGCGCTTTGGTTCCTCTGAGAAAGGGAACAAAATACTCACAGGATCAATTATGGAGACAAAGTGTGGAGCAGAGAATGAAGTAAAGGCCACCCAGAGACTGCCCTACCTGGGGATTCACCAAACGCCAACACTACTATGGCAGAGAAAAGTGCATACCAAAAGGAGCATGACATGGTTGTCTCTGGAGGAACCCTGTCAGAGCCTTACACATACAGAGGCAGATGCTAGCAGCCAACCATTGAACTGGACGTGGGGTCCCCCAACGGAGGAGTTGGAGGGCAGTCCAGAGGAGAGGAGGGGGTTTACAGCTCCATGGGAAGAACCATGATGTCGGCCACCCCGATGCCCCAGGACTCCCAGGGACTAAACCATCAACCGTGGTTCCAGCCAAAAATGTGGCAGAGTAATGCCTTGTCGGGCATCAGTGGGAGGAGAGGTCCTTGGTCCGGCGAAGGCTCAACAGATGCCCCAACAAAGGGAAATCGAGGGGCGTTCAGGGAGTTGGGAGTGGCTCGGGAGGAGGGGCATATACTCAGAGGCTGGGGGTGGGAGAAGGGGTTGGGGGTTTCGGGGAGGGGGGAAACCGGGAAAGGTTTTACCATTTGAAATGTAATTGAAGATTATATTCAATAATAAAAAAGAACTGTTCAACTACTGAATTCTTGGACTTCTGCTCCTTTACCGTCATTGTTAGACTAGTAAGCATGCATCATATAAGTCATTCTAATAAATCATATGTGTGTGTGTGTGTATGTGTGTGTGTAAATATATATGTATATGTATATGCATATATGAGAGAGACACACACACATACAGATATACATTCGATATATTCTGTTGCTCTAGAGAAACCCGATTAATACACTAAGGTACACTGAAAACAGTGTTGATTTAAATCTATTTTAAATGTGTAACAGTCTATTAACTACATTCAGTAACAGAGGTTTTGTTAAATGCTGACTGGCTACCTTAGTCAAAGATGAACTATGGTGAATTAATTATTCTCATAATCAGACTGTCAAATTATACACATATACATGTATAGATATGTATCTATATAAAATATATTATATAGGTCTTTCTCTCCCCATTTGCAGGGTGATCCCAGAATGCTGGATTAAATAAAATTCCTCTTGCTTTTTGCATCAATTCCTGTCTCCACGTTATTCATTCGGAGGTCTCTGACAGGATATCCTGCTACTGTTGCACTGTGCTTCTTAATGACAAAACATTCCTCATCAAGTTCCAACTGGTCTGTTCTTTGAAATATTGACCTGTCTGCTTCTGAGAGGTGGAGGACATCAGCCTAGGGAACAGAACCACTCACGTTGATGAATTTTGCCAGCTCTTCCATCTTCTGATACTTCCTAGAGAACCAGCCACTCGGGGCAGTTGGTAAGAACCCCCCCTGTCCCACATCTGGAGGCCCAGAGCTGCTGTCTGGAGCCTGGCAGGACTCACTAACCAGCAACCCCCAAAAGTCGTGCCCTTCAAAGAGCAACCCCTTCTGAGCCTTCTCCCCTTCCCACTGCCACCTGCACTTCCTGCTGGGGCAGAACCTTGCCAGCTCTGCTGCAGTGAAGATTCCATTTCCTGATACTTCTGAGAGAACCAGCCACACAGGGTAGTTGAGAACCAGCCACTGAGGGCACTTGAGAACCAGCCTCTCAGGGCAGTTGAACCTTGCCAGGTCTGCTGCAGTGAAGATACTTCCTAGAGAATCAGCCACTCGGGGCATTTGCCCTTTCTGTTGTGGCAGAATCTTGCCAGGCCTGCCACAGTGAAGATACCTCTCCTGATACTTCCTAGAGAACCAGCTTCACTCAGGGCATTTACTCTTTAGGTGTGGCAGAATCTTGCCAGGTCTGCCACAAGGAAGACACCATCTCCTGATACTTCTTAGAGAGCTAGCTGCACTTAGGTCATTTGGAGTGCAGAGAGGCCTGGGAGCACAGGAGAGCTGGTCTCCTAGGAGAACCTACATATCTGTGCACAGAGAGAACCGGAATCCCAAGAGTACATATACACAGGCTTACAGGACAGATAAGCCAAAATCAGAGAACACAAGACCAGCTAACATCAGAAAAAACTAGATGGCAAAAGGCAAACACAAAATCATTACCAACAGAAACCAAGGCAACATGGCAACATCAGAACCCAGTTCTCCCACAAGAGCAAATCCTGGATACCCTAACACACCAGAAAAGCAAGAGCTGGATTTAAATCATGTCTCATGATGCTGATAGAGGACATCAAAAAGGACATAAATAACTCCCTTAAAGAAATACAAGAGAACATGGGTCAAAATGTAGAAGCCATTAAAGAGGAATCACAAAAATCCTTTAAAGAAATACAGGACAACATGGGTCAACAGGTAGAAGCCATTAACGAGGAAACAAAAATCCCTTAAAGAATTTCAGGAAAACACAAACAAACAAGTGAAGTAACTGAACAAAACTATCCAGTATCTAAAACTGGAAGTAGAAACAATAAAGAAATCACAAAGTGAGACATCTCTGGAGATAGAAAACCTTGGAAAGAATTCAGGAGTCATAGATTCAAGCATCAACAACAGAATACAAGAGATAGAAGAAAGAATCTCAGGTGCTGAAGATACCATAGAAAATATTGACTCAACAGTCAAAAGAAAATATGAAATGCAAAAATCATGTAACCCAAAATATCCAGGAAATCCAGGACACGATGAGAAGACCAAATGTAAGGATCATAGGCATAGAAGAGAGGGAGGATTTAAAAGTTAAAGGGCCAGTAAATATCTTCAACAAAATTATAGAAGAAAACTTCCCTAACCTAAAGAAAGAGATACCCACAGACATACAAGAAGCCTACAGAACCTAAACAGAATGGACCAGACCAGAAAATCATCCCGCCACATAATAATCAAACCACCAAATGCACTAAACAAAGAAAGAATATTAAAAGCAGTAAGGGGAAAAGGTCAAGTTGACCTATCAAAATTACACCAGACTTCACACTGGAAAGATGTCATAAAGACCCTAAGAGAAGATAAATGTCAGCCCAGGCTACTATACCCAACAAAACTCTCAATTACCATAGGTGGAGAAAAAAAGATATTCCATGACAGAACCAAATTTACACAATATCTTTCCACAAACCCAGCGCTTCAAAGGATAATGGGTTCAAAATACCAACACAATGCAGGAAACTACACCCTAGAAAAAGCAATAAAGTAATCTTTCAACAAACTCAAAAGAAGATAGTCACACAAACAGAATACCACCTGTAACAATGAAAATAACAGGAATCAACAATCACCCACCTCAGTGACAAAGACACACATTACCTCAGAATCAAAGGTTGGAAAACCATTTTCCAAGCAAATGATCCCAAGAAACAAGCTCCAGTGGCCATACTTATATTGGATAAAATCAACTTTCAATCAAAAGTTGTCAAAAAGATAAGGCAGGGCACTTCATACTTATCAAAGGAAAAATATACCAAGATGAACTATCAATTCTGATCACCTATGATCCAAATGCAAGGGCACCCACATTCATAAAAGAAACTTTACTAAAGCTCAAAGTACACATTTTACCCCACACAATTATAGTGGGAGACTTCAACACCCCACTCTCTACAATGGACACATCATGAAAACAGAAACTAAGCAGAGACAGAGTTAAACTACCTAAAGTTACGGACTAAATGGATCTAACATATTTATAGAACATTTCATCCTCAAGCAAAAGAATACACCTTCTTCTCAGCACCTCATGGTACCTTCTCCAAAATTGACCATATAATTGGTCACAAAACAGGCCTCAACAGATACAGGAATATTGAAATAATTCCATGTACCCTATAGATCACCATGGCCTAAGGGTGGTCTTGAGTTCAAACAAAAACAAGAGAAAAAACACATACATATGGGCAATTATCTACTCAATGATTGCTTGGTCAAGGAAGAAATAAAGAAATTAAAGACTTTTTAGAATTTAATGAAAAGGAGGACCTATCATACCAAAACTTATGGGACACAATGAAAGCAGTGAAAAGAGGAAAACTCATAGCTCTGAGTGCCTCCAAAAAGAAACTGGAGAGAGCGCACACTAGCAGCTTGATAACACACCTGAAAGCTCTAGAACAAAAAGAAGCAAACGCACCCAACAGGAGTAGAAGGCAGGAAATAATCAAACTCGGGGCCAAAATCAACCAAATAGAAACAAACAAACAAAAAAAGAACCATACAAAGAATAAACAAAACCAGGAGTTTGTTCTTTGAGAAAATCAATAAGATAGATAATCCCTTAGCCAGACTAACCAGAGGGCACATAGGCACTACCCAAATTAATAAATCAGAAATGAAATGAGAGACATAACAACAGAAACTCTGGAAATTCAAAAAATAATCAGATGCTACTACAAGAGCTTATTCTCAACACAATTGGAAAATCTGGATGAAGTGGACAATTTTCTAGATACATACCAGGTGCCAATGTTAAAACAGGATCAGATAAACCATCTAAATAGTCCCAGAAGTCCTGAGGAATAGAAGCAATTTTTAATAGTTACCCAACCAAAAAATAAGCCCAGGACCAGATGGGTTTAGTGGGGAATTCTATCAGATCTTCAAAGAGATATTATCAATACCCTTCAAACTATTCCACAAAATAGAAACTCAAAGAATACTACCCAATTCATTCTATGAAGCCACAATAACACGTATACCTAAACCAAACAAAGACCAAGAACTTTGATGCCAAAATTCTCAACAAAATTCTGGCCAACTGAATCCAAGAATGCATCAGAAAAATAATTCACCACGATCAAGCTGGCTTCATCCCAAGGATGCAGGGATGGTTCAATATACGGAAAACCATCAATGTAATCCACTACATTAACAAACTCAAAGAAAAAAAAAACACGTGGTCATTTCATTAGTTGCTGAAAAAGCTTTTGATAAACTTCAGCATCCCTTCATGATAAAAGTCTTGGAGCGATGAGAAATTCAGGGCCCATACCTAAACATAGTGAAAGCAATATACTGTGAACCACTAGCTAACAACTAACTAAAAGGAGAGAAACTTGAAGCAATCCCACTAAAATTGGGGACCAGACAAGGCTGCCCACTCTCTCCCTATCTACTCAATATAGAACTCTAAGTCCTAGCCAGAGCAATTAGACAACAAAAGGACGTTAAAGGTATAGAAATTGGAAGAGAAGAAGTCAAGGTATCACTATTTGCCGATGATATGATCATATACTTAAGCAACCCCAAAAATTCCACCAGAGAACTCCTAAAGCTGATAAACAAGCTCAGCAAAGTGGCTGAACATAAAATTAGCTCAAACAAATCAGTAGCATTCCTCTACTCAAAGGATAAACAAGCTGAGAAAGAAATTAGGGAAATGACACCCTTCACAATAGAAACAAATATTACATAACTTGGTGTGACTCTAACTAAGCAAGTGAATGATCTGTATGACAAGAACTTCAAACCTCTGAAGAAAGAAATTGCAGAAGATCTCAGAAGACAGAAGGATCTCCCATGTTCATGGGTTGGAAGGATTAATATAATAAAATGGCCATCTTGCCAAAAGCAATCTACAGATTCAGAGCAATCACCATCAAATTCCAAATCAATTCTTCATAGAGTTAGAAAGAGCAATCTGCAAATTCATTTGAAATAACAAAAAACACAGGATAGCAAAAACTATTATCCAAAACAAAAGATCTACTGGGGAAATCACCATCCCTGACCTCAAGCTCTACTACAGAGATAGTGATAAAAACTGTATGGTATTGGTACGGAGACAGGCATAAGATCAATGGAATAGAATTGAAGTCCCAGATATGAACCCACACACCTACGGTCACTTGATATTTGACAAAGGAGATAAAAACATCCAATGGGAAAAAGGTAGCATTTTTAACAAATGACACCGATAAACTGGAGGTCAGCATGCAGAATAATGCAAATTGACCCATTCTTATCTCCTTGTACAAAGCTCAAGTCCATGTGAATCATGGACCTCTACATAAAACCAGATATACTGAAGCTTGTAGAGGAGAAAGTGGGGAAGAACCTTGAACACATGGGCACAGGGGAAAAATTTCTGAATAGAACACCAATGGTTTATGCTCTAAGAACAAGAACTGACAAATGGGATCTCATAAAACTGCAAAGCTACTATAAGGCAAAGGACACTTGTCAATAGGACAAAACGGAAACCAATAGATTGGGAAAGGATCTTTACCAATCCTCCATCCATAGAGGGATATTGTACAATGTATACAAAGAATTCAAGAAGCTAGACTACCGAGTGTCAAATAACCCTATTTAAAAATGGGGTACAGAGCTAAACATGGAATTTTCAACTGAGGAAACTCGAATGACACTGAAGCACCTAAAGAAATGTTCAGCATCCTTAGTTATTAAGAAAATGCAAATCAAAACAACCCTGAGATTTCACCTCACACCAGTCAGGATGGCTAAGATGAAAAACTCAGGAGACAGCAGATGCTGGAGAGGATGTGGGGAAAGAGGAACACTTCTCCATTGCTGGTGGGATTGCAAGCTAGTAAAACCACTCTGGAAATCAGTATGCCGTTTCCTCAGAAAATTGAACATAGTACTTCCTGAGGATCCAGCTATATCACTCCTGGGCATATACCCAGAAGATGCTCCAACATGCAATAAGGACATAGGCTCCACTATTCTCATAGCAGCCTTATTTATAATAGCCAGAAGCTGGAAAGAACCCAAATGTCCTTCAACAGAGGAATGCATACAGAAATTGTGGTATATATACACAATGGAGTACTATTTGGCTATTAAAAACAATGAATTCATGAAATTCTTAGGCAAATGGATGGAACTAGAAAGTGACATCCTGAGTATCGTAACTCAATCACAAAAGAACACACATGGTATGCAGTCACTGATAAGTGGATATTAGCCCAAAATCTCAAAATAAATTTTACAATTCACAGACCACAGGAAGCTCAAGAAGAAGGTAGATCAAAGTGGGGGTGATTTGCTTCCTCGAGAAAGGGAACAAAACAATCACAGAAACAACTATGGAGACAAAATATGGAGCAGAAACTGAAGGAAGGACCACCCAGCTTCTGTCCTACCTGGAGATTCATCCTATAAACAGTCACCAAACCCTGAAACTACTATGGATGACAAGAAGTGCGTACCAAAAGGAGCCTGTTATTGTTTTCTTTGAGAGGGGCCCTGCCAGAGCCTTACAGATACAGAGATGAATACTAGCAGCCAACCATTGGACTGAGTGCTGGGTTCACAATAGAGGAGTTGGAGGGTAGACTGGAGGAGCTGGAGGTGGACGGTTTGCAGCCCCATGGGAAGAATGACAATGTTGTCCAATCAGACAACCCAGGGCTCCCAGGGACTAAGCCATCAACCAATGGGTACATATGGTTCCAGCCAAAAGATTGGCAGAGGAATGCCTTGTCAGACATCAGTGGGAGGAGAGGTACTTCATCCTGTGAAGGCTCATTAGAGGCCCCAGTGTGGGAAAATCTAGTGGGGGTATGGGAGTGAGTTGTGTGGAAGAGCATATTCTTAGAGACAGGGGGTGGGAGGATGGGTTGGGTGTTTTCAGGCAGGGGGAATCCAGGAATGGGTATAACGTTTGAAATGTAAATGAAGAATATATTCAATAAAAATTTTTAAAATATTTATTATATAATGTATATATGCATGTAATAGGTACATACATGTGTATATAATGTGAATATATAATACATATACATGTGTATGTATATGAACATAAGTTCATCTATATATAACAGAAAAATTAAAAACTCATTAGTGTTTGCTGAATAAATATCACTTTTTTACTATTAAAAATTAATAAGACAATTCCATATGCTGTGAATTAGAAACTCTTTAAAGATAATTTACTCTATTAATTCTAAAGATAGCTAGAGGTTTTATAAATTTGATTATCTTTGTTTTTATTTTACTTATTGATTTGGGTACAGAGTATGTATGTATATGTGGGAGTTTCAATAGCTGTGGTTCACATATACTTAATGTGCTTGAATGCTTATCCACAGAAAGTGACACTATAAGGAGGTGTAGCTTTGTTAATGTTGGTATTGTCTTGTTGGATGATCTCTGTCACTGGGGTGGGAAGTTTTGAGGTTTCCTATACACAAGCTGTGTTCAGGGTAGCACATGGTCTTCTACTGCTTGTGGATCAAGATGTTGAACTTTCTGTCCTTTGCCAGCATCATGTCTGCCTGGACACTGCCATACTTTCCACCAAAATGATAATGGACTAAATATGTTAACTTGTAAGCCAACCCAAATTAAATGTCATTCTGCCTTTGAGTTGTCTTGTTTAATATGTCTCTTCACAAAGAAATATCTCCCTAAGACAATGCTTATTGCTTGTTTATAAGGGATAGCAAATATTTATAATTTTTAATATCAATATTTTTACAATGATAGAATCATACACCTAGTGAAAATTTTAATCCCTTTGTATAATTGTTTGAATATTTTATAATTTCAATATATAACTTATTAGAAGTTCATATGCAAGAACTTTCTTAGATTTCTTTATTGATATAAAATATTATATAGTAATTAATTATATGCATTTGTTGTTACATGTTTGGGAAATGATACTAATTTGAATACTGAGTCAATAGTTCTTCCACTCACTGTGAATTAGAACCTTATATCAAAAGGTTTCCAGGAAAATCTGAAAAGTTCTGAATAGAAACAGACATTGAAGAACTTACATTTATTTTCTTGCTTGGACATAGTTTATTCTAGGTCATACCATATTTCAGATTAGGAGTTTTGAATGCACTGCTCTTACATTGTGGCAACAGTCTCTAAGGTTACAAATTAATCATCATATAACAAAAAAGTTTATACTTAGCAGAAGAAATGAGCAAAATAATATTTTAAATGTAAATTGAAGCTGTATTAGTAATATGCATGTGCACTTCTAAACAAAGGTTCATGCATAAAGTTTACTAATAATTGTGTTGTGATTTTATATACAAGTGGGATACTTGATGCGACCATTAATGCACTTTGTACGAAGTGGTGCTGATCCTTTTGCTATTAAGTATCCAGGTTTACACATAAATTCAATATTCTCCCCTGATTGGGAATAAATCTTTTCATTTTCTCTCCATCTGAGAACTATGTTATGTTTTTCCATAATATCTTCTGGTATTATACATGCACCTGAAAGAAAAATTACCAAAGTTCAAAAAGTAATACATAAACCTATAGAAATCACCCCCTTACAATAGACCAATTCCATTTTTTTCTGAGAATTAACTATAAATACAATGTCATCAGTAATTTCAAAAATTAATTCAACTATGAATTTATCAACAGAAGTAAAAACTTGAATCATAAATATTAGTTAACTGGTAAAAGAATCTGAAAAGTCAAATGGAGAAAGCTTGTATATTCATGTGTTGTATGAATTAATATTGATATAGAAATGTCCACAACTCCTATGGCAGCTAGCAGACTCTATGAGCCCACATTGAAATATCAATAACTTTTTTCATACCCATATGGATAAAAATCAAAATTTTGTATTGCAGTACAATAGAATGAGTAGACAACTGAAACTAGAGCTGAAAGGAAAATCTGGAGATGTCATAGTACCTGATTTCAACTTACACCAGGAGCCCCACAGTAACCAGAACACGATGAACATTCCAATGAATGAGAAAATTAATTTGCAAATTGATCTATGCATCTACAGTTAAATGATCTTGATAGACATTCCAAAAACTTATGTTAGAAAACTGATATAATATTCAATAAATGATATAATGATAATTGATACCCATATGGAGATGATTAAAATTTGGTATCTGTCTGCCATTCTGGGCAAAGTCAACCGAAAGTTGGTCAGAAACATCGATATAAGAACAAACCACAGAAGGTACAAGGAAGCAGCAGGGAAATTCTTCATTGGTTTTGGACACTGCATGTATGGATGGGGACTCCAAATCACAAGGTAAAAAGCAAACCTTGACCCATGGATTTTATCACAATGTGGTACTTGTGCATGTCACACAGCATAATCAATATAACTAAGAAATTGGCAGGTCAGTTGAGTCGGAGTAAATGGATGTCTATTGCTTGTTTCCAGGTATTTGCATATCTTGTATAGGGGTGTCCTATGTCAAGAAAATATAGAGAAGTGAGAATACATTTATTTGGCTTTGTTTTGTATTGTTTGGAATTGATTTGATGGCTTTGGGCCTGGTTGATCTGTTGGAAGTTACAACACCATTTTCAGTAAATTGATTGTGAAAAGATTGTACTATATCTGTCTTAAATTATACTTAAATAATTGAAAAGGATTTCAGTTTGTTGATAACCTTTAATTGAACTGTCATTACTCTGTGGTAAAACACATTTTAAAAGAAAATTAAGTCAATCAAAACTGGATAAATGAATAGATACTTCTTTAAAAAAAAATCTAAATTATCAATATCTGTCATTTCATTGCCAAAGCCATAATAAGGTATTTTCTTACTCAGTTAAAATAGCACCAGAGAAAGGAGCCCTTAAAATTACAAATTCTCATGAATATGTGGTAAAAACTCACAAATCATTGATGGGAATATGACTTTGTGAAGTTACTATAGGTAACAATTGAGATTTCTTAAAAATTTAAAAATAGAATTTTACATACATTGTTCCTATATGCTTCTTCTGGTATGTACCCAAAGGAAATAAAATTAAATTATTCAAACTGCATGCATAGATCTACTATACAAACTGCTACATGAATGCAACTAAGATGAAAAACTGTCTGAACTAATACTAATTGGTGAATTTATAAAGACAACATGGTATATTTAAATGTAAAATACTGTTCAGACATTAAAGACGTATTTCATTATTTTAGTTAGAAAAGAGCATTGAGGGACATTAAGTGAAATAAACCAAACACAGGAAAACAATTACTTTGTGTTCTTTCTCACAGAGAATAGAAAGACTGTAATTTCTCTAGAATTCATGACAGTGATTAATAGATGTTAGCTGTCTTATCTAAGGGAAGCAGATGTTGTAAGGATGAAATAACTGCATGTTATTTATGCATATACAGGTGTGGTGATTTGAAAAAGAATGGCCTCCATAGACTCACATATTGATTATTCATTGGAGAATGGTGATACTTGAGAAGGATTGGATGCTATGGCCTTGTTGGAGTTAGTGTAGCCTTGTTAGAAGGATGTCTGAGCTGAAGAGTTGGCTCAGCAGTTAAGAGCATTGACTGCTCTTCTGAAGGTCCTGAGTTCAAATCCCAGCAACCACATGGTGGTTCATAGCCGTCCATAGTGAGATCTAACGCCCTCTTCTGGAGTGTCTGAAGAGAGCTACAGTGTATTTACATACAATAAATAAATAAATCTTAAAAAAACAAAAAGGAAGAAGTATGTCTACCACTTTTCTGCTGCATGCAGAGCTAGATATTGAATGTTCACCTATTTCTCCACCATCATGTCAACCTCTGTGCCACCATGCTACCAAACATGAGATAGTAGACTAAATATCTGAAATTGTAATCGATCCCCAACAAATGCTTTCATTTAAAAGAGTTGCCATGGTCATAATGCCTCTTAACAGCAGTAGAACACTGACTGAGACAACAGGTATAAAACATCATGCTGGAACCCAGTATTATGCACATTAATACATGTTAGTAAAAACTTAATTATAAAGTATAACATGCACAATTTTATTTGACAGGTGATTTTTATAAAAAGAATCTAATAATCTTGTTTCTATCACATGCTGATGTTTGCCACTGAAGCACAAACAAAATAGTGCTTCAAATTCAAACCTTTTTTAGGTAAAAACAAAACACTGAAGAGTCAAACAAAATTAGTATTCAAAATTAGTGAAGGAAAATGAAACTATTAGCCATAATGCATGAATGTGCATATTCAAGAGTTGAAGAAACTCAAATAGGACAAGTTCCATGAAGTTCCTGGAGATCCATCTACTAAAACTGTTTAAAGAAAACATCTTGGAAAAAAAATCAATAGGAAGTCATCATCAACCACACTGGACCAAGATCTTAAAGAAAGTAACTTCTATCTACCACCATGCAGACCACAGGAAGTAAAAGAAAATGAGTGTTAGCCTTAATTTTTATATCCTGTGGTGCTATCCTTTTGAATACAGACATTAATGAAGACATTATTCAAGAAAAGAAGATAACGGGGATATATCTCTAGCAGAGAGTTCTTCCTAAAGAATAATTGCCAGAACTCATTAAATAAATAGAAATTAAAATTAGAGTAGAAAAATTTAACTGTAAAATTAGGGGTATATAGTAGATGGTCTTTGTACTTATAAAAATTAGGTTTGTGTTTCAAGTGAAACCTTGTATTTAAGAATAGTGTTAAAAAATTATTATAGGAGGCAGAGGGAGCAAAGGACATGAATAGGAGAGGGGAGAAAGAGGGAAAAGAAGAATGGCAGGATAAGATGTGGGGGGAGACTGACAGAATCCTAGAAGGACAGGAAAATGAATAGAAATTTTTACCAATGTTGGTTGGAGGACTGGGGAATCTCTAGAAAGTCCCAGACAGCAAGGATATGAGAGGCTTTCAGGATCCAATAGGGATAAGCTTACCCAAAATGTCCAACAGTGAGGAGATAGAAATATATACATATACATAGGGAATCTAAATGGAATCACCAAAAATGTGAGGAGACAGAGCCCCAATGGACATATCGTGTCACCAATGAAACTTTTAATACTGGGACTAGGTTACTTCTAATTAAATGAGTGCCAGAGGGGTCACATGGAAGTTCCAAACAACACAGTCAGACTGTTGACAAGACTACAGATTGTACCTCACAACCTGAAGGCAAGGCTACATTGTGAAAGACAACACCTATGCATCTCACTGAACATAACAAAATTGCACTGGTGCCTACATAGGACCTTCACCTCTAAAGGCAAGCATCTTTGATACAGCAAGGTACTTTGCATGTTGCATGGTACTTTGCATATATATTATGGTTTTCATGTTAGTAATTTTATGGAATTCCTTAGTGTATAAAGTGCAGTTTTGTGTCTATTTAGTTTCTTAACCCTTTTCTTCTGCTCTTTTCCATAAAATTATTTGTTTTGTCACCTCCCAGTGTGTTTGTTTTGTTTTTGTTTAATTATTATTACTCCTTAGAAAACTATTACCTTTCTCCTGAAATACAGAAAGGGGATAGATCAGATGAGACAGGAGGTGAAACAAGAACTGGAACAAGTGAAGGGAAGAGAAAATATAATCAGGATATATTAGGTGAGGAAAAAAATCTATTTGCAATGTTAGAGGAAAAAAAGAACATTTTTTTTAAGAATACAGATGCTCATAAGAAAATGATGGTCAAATAAAATATCCTAATATCCTGACAAACTTGATAAAATGAGATTTAAGCAAGATATCAATTGAAAGATAATTATTTACCAATGTATCAAAAAATATTTAGAGCCTATAGCATAGTCCAAACTGAGTCATACACAGATCCCTCAATAGACATTATAGGAGACTGAAGGTCTCATCTCTAGATGTTTTCTAATTTAGGATATCTAGCATGTACGCCTCGGTGTAAATTTACATTTTCAAAACATGGTCCAAAGATACTAATGATGCTGATCATGGAAACAAACTCTGAACACTATCATGCTATCAGCTTAACCATTGGGTTTTTCAATTCAATGCTTTTATTTTTTTTTATTTTTTTTTTGTTTTATTTTATTTTTTTAATTTACATTCCAAATCACTTCCCCTTTCCCGTTTCCTCCCTCCCCGAAAGTCCCATAAGCCCCCTTCCCTCCCTCTTTTCTCCATTCAACCCCTTCCGTTAATCTGTCCTGGCGTTCCCCTACATCCAGTCTTTCCAGGACCAGGGGTCTCTCCTTCCATCTTTTTAGAAATCTATTGATATGCGGATTGTGTCTAGGGTATTCCGAGATTCTGGGTCAATATCCCCTTATCAGTGACTGCATACCATGTGTGTTCTTTTGTGATTGGGTTACCTCACTAAGGATGATATTTTCAAGTTCTGACCATTTGCCTAGGAATTTCGTGAATTCATTGTTTTTAATTGCAGAGTAGTATTCCATTGTGTAAATATACCACATCTTCTGAATCCATTCCTCCGTTGAGGGACATCTGGGTTCTTTCCAGCTTCTGGCTATTATAAATAAGGCTGCTATGAACATAGTGGAGCATGTGTCCTTATTGGATGCGGGTAAAGATTCTGGGTATATGCCCAGGAGTGGTATAGCCTTAATATCTGCCTTAATATCTCCTTCTAATATATAAATTAAAAGTCACTATTTTTAACTAGAATCATTCATAAAAGATAATTGCTATTTTCAAATCTGAAGGGATGGTACTAGAGGGAATCAGGTGATGTGGAGTGAGAAAATATTGAAAGAGATGACTATAATTTGGGACATTTTGGTGACAAGATAGAATCTTAGTGCAATGGAAACTCCAAGGAATCTTTAGTGTGAGCCTAGAAAAGACTCCTGGTACTGGGGTTTAAGAGATCTGAACCAACCATCTTCTCTCACCAGGAAAGATTTCCAGTAGAGGAATTGGAACACCAACCCAGCCACAAAAATCTTCAACCTGTTATTTTTCCTGCCTTTATGATGAGGCTGCAGAACTTTTAAGAGTGGCCAACCAATGATTGGTACATTTTAAGACCAATGCAATGAGAGAGAGTCTTATATCTTTTTATGCCATGTTTGGTTGATATCCATGAGAAGCTTGCTTTCTTCTGAAGGGGAAGAGAGCAGCAGTGGATCTAGTACAGAAGGGAAGGTGGGAATCAGGAGTTGAGGGAAGGGAGCCTGCAGTTGGGATATATTGTAAGAGAGAAGAATAATTGAAAAGTAAACAAAAGTAAGGAAAGCAAAAGTAAAGAAGTTTGGGTTACTGGAGTTCTTGTTGTAAGATATTTGACTTTTTGCTTTTCTGGGACAGGGATGGAGTGGCCTTTTTATTAGCATAAAATGGTAAATATGAGCAATTGAGTGGCATAAATACTTTTTTGTCCAACTGTAGATTCCATGGATAATTATAATGCATACCTTTTAGTATCCAACTTTATAAACCCTCCCTTTAGCACCCTTCTGTGCTGTTAGCAGTAAGAATAAATTCATTTAATCTAAACTTCAATTGAATCTAAGTGTGTGTTTTTTCTCAGTAGATTTGAAGCTACAACGTAACCATCTATTACTAAATTTTTATTTGTCCTATACCTGTTTATGCATTTTTTTGCTTATTTTGTACAGATTATCTTATCAACCATAATGCTCTGACCTCACTGGATTTGAATGCCACAATACAATCCTCCATAGTTATTTTATTTGTTCTATTCCTATCTATGTAGTTTTGATACTTTTATACAAATTAGTTAATAAATATACCAAAATACACAGTTTCAAAGTTAAAAAATAATGTCCCTCTATCTGATCCAGCTACTGTATTTATAAAGAGTGTGTCAGGCCAGAAATCAAATTATGTCTGTCCTGTTAGTGTGTGTGTGTGTGTGTGTGTGTGTAATATAACACTATCTGGTCATATCAGTTTGCACTGCTCTCCTAGTAACTCCATTTCCTCTCTTCTGATTCACATTTTCCTGTCAGACCTGGAGACATTGAAAGTCCATGGGAATTTTTTGGGTAACAGTTTGAAATGCTTGAAATTGAAATGCTCCATCCTTCAGGAAAGCTCCTTAAGCAGGGAGGTAAACAAATCAAATTAGTTTCAGGAATTCCCTGAAACTGAACAGATTCAGCAGATACCTCCCTTCCAGAGTAAACAAACTAGCTAGATTGCTGGGATTCACTCAGATAAGCAAAGCTGCAAGGCACGATCTCAGACCACCCTAGATGAAAAAAAGAAAAAGGAGATCATACAAACTTCTCCCAAAAAGCAAGATCCTACGCAGTGCCTGGAAGGTGCTTAGACAGCTGAATCACTTGGAAAAGACACTCTTCAACCTATTGTGTTGCCTACAAACTATTTAATATACTCGCCTGAGTTTTTGTGAGTTGTCAGCCATAATGGGTGGGCTTTTGTTGTAGTTGCCTTTGAGTTATTTATTCTCCTATAAGAAACCCCTCATCCATATTTCTAAAAGCAACATTGATAAAACTTGGAAGAGGCAAAAGGCATCAGGAAAGATTCCATCTTGTCCTCTAAACTCTATTTTCAGCTGCTGTCCTTGGAGAAAACTGCTGTCCTTGAGTGATATGGACCCCACTATTGGGCTCTGAGAAAGAGACCAGCTTGCAAAAACAGGAAAAACTGATCACAATAACAAGGTAAGTTAAGAAAACATGAATCATTCCCAGGACAAGATGCCCCTTTTTAGATGTGTGGTCTTTCCCTGACTATATCAGTTTGAAAGTTAACATTCCTTTACCCATTTACCACATCATGTAACATCAAGGCTTGAAAGCACTAGCTTGCAATTTTTTTCCCTATGTAATCCCTAAATCCCTAGACACAAGTGTCACTCTCCTTCCTACTCCATCAGGAAAGTTTATAGTTCAAGCTCAAGGTTGAATAAAGACTCTCATGCGCTTGCATTAGATGCATTAGATTTGTGGTCTCTTTGGGTTTTTTTTTTAATCTAGGTACAACAATTAAAGATTCATCGAGTTGAGATTTGGTATTATCTGTACACAGTTTGGTTATTGGCTTCTTATGTGGTATGAGTAGATGTTTGTATATTTCTCTCCATGGGAAAAAATTCTCACATGTGAAAATTGCACACAAATAATTTTCTATTATATTTTATTTTATATTTGTAGTGCTAGTACTGACCCATAGGCAAAGTACTGTCTCCTGAAACTAATATCCCTTTCCTTACATTCTATCTTAGTATTGTATTGTTGAAAGTCCTGGTTTCATAATCTTGAACTGCTTGTAATCAGAGAGAAACTAAACTAACGATCACGATTTGTTTAGTTTGACTTTTTAATATGTAAGTCACTTGCTGCTGTTTGTCTGTTGGTGAGATGTCTTCATTTAGGGTAAAAGATCTAAGCCCATTTCCAGGTTTAAAACCTACCCAAACCTACCAATCCCTAAATCAGAAACCCCAACAATCTCTGTGCATGAATACCCCCCAATCTCTGGGTTTATCTTGAAATCTCGCCATTCCTCACCCTGGAAATGTTCATCCCCCCAAAAAAACTCTTATATGTACTTGCCTCCTGTTCAGCTTCCTGCTGCATTTTAGACAAGCAGAGGCAGCCACCCTCTTACTGTAAGCCCCTTTAGTTCAGGTAAGTGACCTAAACCCACCTCCAGACTACTATAATGGCTGTTTCTAGCCCCATGAGAAGCAAATGGCCAAATTCCTTTCCTACAGGGAGGGGAAAGGCCCACTGTGAGCTCAATATCTCACCAATCACTGAGCTTGTTCCAAGATCTGGTAAAAAAAAAAAAATCCCACCAATCCCAAGGTGCCCTTGAAAGCTTGTACCCGCTCCTCCCAGTCCATCACAAACCCTATTTAAATCAACCTCCTGCCAAATCTTTGCTGCTTCACTCTGGAGCAAAGATAGCTTTCTCGTGTATCTTCCTCAATAAAGTTCTTGTGTGAGGTTTGTTATTTGCAGTGTTACTTTGTGGTTTTCCTTGGCTCCTTGCTGCCAGGATACCTTGCCCTACAGAACTGTCACACTTGCACTTGGAAACTCAAATCTGAAGCACCTCTATTGAGGAAGCACTTCATTTCAGAGCTGTAACACTTAAAATTCCTACATAACCCAGACTGGCCTGGATTTCAAGAATGTCATACTTCTACCTCTCAAGCCATCTGGCCAGCTGTAGACATCCACATTTGAATGGACTCTTGAAGGTGCAAATTAAATATCTCAATGTCTCTCACTATTCTTTCAAAGAAAAAAGATTTTTTGCAATTTTATTGCCCTTCATCCTCTGCCCTCACACTCTCCAAGTTTTCTCTTTTATTCTTTTTTTATTTTTAAAGATTTATTTACTTTATGTATATGAGTGCTCTATCTGCATGTATACCTGCATTCCAGAAGAGAGCATCAGAACACATTACTGATGATTGTAAGCCACCATGTGATTCTGGGAATTAAACTCAGGACTTTTGGAAGAGCAGCCCATGTTCTTAAACACTGAGGCATCTCTCCAGCCCTCAAGTTTTCATGACCTACTTTCATACTTCAAGTCATAATGGAGACCTAGTCTACATAATTAAAAGCTTGAATAACAAAAGAATTGTCCTTTAATTAGTGATATATGATATACCCAGGCCATACAAAGGAATCATTAATTTAATGAAATTTTTGGTTTGTTTGCTTTTGGAGACAGAACTTAGTATGTAGCATAATATACCCTCAAACTTAAAATCTCTTGATCCAGGGTCCTAATTGCTTGAATCACAATCCAATGCCATATACAACTGACAAATATATTACTTTAAAAACAGATTATCGCCGGGCAGTGGTGGCGCACACCTTTAATCCCAGCACTTGGGAGGCAGAGGCAGGCGGATTTCTGAGTTCGAGGCCAGCCTGGTCTACAGAGTGAGTTCAAGGACAGCCAGGGCTACACAGAGAAACCCTGCCTCGAAAAAAACAAAAGAACAAAAAAAAAAACAAACAAAAAAAACAAACAAAAACAGATTATCAGGCCAGAAGGATGGCTCAGTCAGTGAGAGTGCTTGCCTTTAAGGCTAGAGTCCTGAGTTCAATCCCTCAGACCCATATGATGAAAAAAGAGAGCTGACTCATACAGGTTCTTTGACACCTACATGCTAAATGCAGTATACACACCTCAATAAACACATACACATGCATGCATGTACACACACAGGATAAATACATGAATGCAATGAAATAATAAATGCAAGTATTATCATGAATGGCTTTCAAAACAGTCCTTTTCCTTATGTTACATTAACTTGTAAGGGAGATTCTAGGAAATTCAATTTTTAATAACACAAGCCCTCACTTTTATTTAAAAGCATTGCAGAGAAAATAGTACTCACCATAACATGAGGGTATATCAGACCATCCATAATAAGTACATGTTATGGAGCCCTTGGTCTGTTTATATACATTTTCATATCCAACATGACATTCATAGTCTAATTTGTCATTGAGTTTAAACCATGTGCTAGTATTCTTAGTTACAGCATTCTCCAATACAGGCACATCACACGACTCTAATGCAAAATGGAAGAGACAATTTCATTTCTAATGTGTCAATAGTCAATATGAGTAATTCTCAGGAGAACAAAAGTCTTTATAGATACTAATCTATAAAGATATATAGATTGTGAGTTGTGATATGATAACAAATTAAATACTGTATTGAAGAAACTTAAGGAAACCAGCAATAATTTATTTTCTTGAAAGTTATAAAAATGGAAGATACATTTCTATGTAACATTTATCTCCTTTCTTAAACTTTTATAAAATTTATTTTAGAAACAGTTACTCAGTTCAATTTTTCATATACTTATTGCACACTCCAAAAAAATAGACAGGTGCAAATGTGCACTTTTAGGGAAATATGATAGTATTTTGTGAGTTAACATCAAATATTTAGTAGTTCAAATGATTCATAAAATATAGAGAAGTAGATTAGCTGAACTTAAAACAGGTATTTTATGAAGGGTTTTTCTTTCCCAGTAAAAAAACCAATAAATCCTTGTCTATTATAATTTAACAAAAATAAATATCACATGGGAATAATTTTAATTGCCTTTTCTATAATTAGATCCTGCAAAATCACAGTAGATGAAAAAATATTAAATATTATGAAATTAGTGAATATCTTAAATCACCTTATATTTAAGGTATGTTAAATACTTCTTGAAAAATAGCATTGGATATTTTTCTAATAAATAAGATTAAATGAACTAATTGTTAATCCTAGAAAATCTTCATTAACTGTATGTCCTAAACAAAGGAATATTTTCAAACACCAAAATTTGCTGGTACCTGGAAGCGTTTCTTTCTTTCTAATATCAAAATATTTAAAAAGATCTTCTAAGAGGGAGATGTTCTGACACTGACCGTAACTCATAGTTTCAAATACATATTATAAGGTTATCACATATTCAGAAATTTTCAGCTCATTGAAGACTTCTTCACTAGATTTAAAACTATAAGATATTTTAAAGCATTGAAAAGGCAAACAAACTGATATTCTACAATGCAGGAATAAGTCCAAATAGAAAAAAAAAAGGTGTGTATTTTTTCTTGAGGTTTACAAATGAAAGAATATCAGTCATATACAAGAACAATAAAGCTAAAGTCCTATGCATCATCAGCATAACTGCAATAATATAATAAAATACTCACTAACGCACGAAGGCTGAGGTGACCATCCATTTTGAAGGCAAGTAATTGATCCTGATGTTTCTCCAGTATTTGTTACATACCCCTGCTTACATCTATACCATGTTTTTCTATTTAGAGCATATGTATAATCAGATTCAGAAAAAAACCCATTCTCAATTTCTATATCTGATATTGAACATGTCTCTAAAAGGGTAAAAAGTAAGAAAAAATGAGTATAGGCACAGCAGCTTAAGGATTTACAATATTAAAAGATACAAAGGTAGCCATTAGTCATTTGTACATGAAGACCTGAAATAATCAAAATCATTCGCATTACTAGGCCACAAAAAAATGAAAACAAACCTTATAGGTTTTAAGATACATCAACATCACCATAGACCTCTGAGAATTTTTTTTCTAGCAAAGTAAAATTTAAAGAACTTATAATACATACTACAATATGTTTACAGTTTTTGTCCAAATGAATCCATAATCCTACAGATTGTCAGAACTCTGGACAATATTGTCTATCTTTCCTTTGCTCTTTTTTTTCTTTCTTTCTCTCTCTTTCTTTCTTTCTTTCTTTCTTTCTTTCTTTCTTTCTTTCTTTCTTTCTTTCTTTCATCTTTCTTTCTTCCTCCTTCCTTCTTTCCTTCCTTCTTTCCTTCCTTCTTTCAGTTTAAGAATAATTGTATCTATTAGGAACCTAGAACTCATTTATTCCAATAGGGTACCTGGAGTCGAACAATCTTAGAAAACATATCCAAAGTTACTATATACTTCAGTACCAATAATTTCAAGTGTCATTGTAGCTGTGTGCCTAAAATAGAATGGTTGCTCAAAGTTTAATAAAGATTAGATAACAGCCGGGCGGTGGTGGCGCACGCCTTTAATCCTAGCACTTGGGAGGCAGAGGCAGGCGGATTTCTGAGTTCGAGACCAGCCTGGTCTACAGAGCGAGTTCCAGGACAGCTAGGGCTATACAGAGAAACCCTGTCTCGAAAAACCAAAAAAAAAAAAAAAAAAACAGAGAATCCTAAAAAATAAAAAATTAAAAAAAAAAGATTAGATAAAATAATCAGTTTTTGTTTTTGTAAAAGAATACAATAAAAGTATAAAGAATCAAAAATAGAATAGAGTAATAGACTCAAACAATAAGGAAACAAATTCCCAATGTCACATATTGCAAAGCAAAGAACACTAGACTAGAATTCCAGAGTAGCAAGAACCAAATGACGTCCATTCTTGAGGGTGCATTGTGTAAAAGGGAATTTTCCAGAAAATAGCAAATTGAGAACTAAAAAAGAAAAAAAAAATGGTATTTTACTGAATTTAAACTACAAAAAAATACTTTGCTTAAAAAGATTGGAGTCTACACCCACACAGGGAGGGAGCACACCAGCCTCCCCTTAGCGACCTCTGCTCCGGGGATCGACTGCTCTGAGCATCCAGGTACCCAGGAACTTCCCAATATAACATATCTTGGGACACAGCCTGTTGGGCTACCATCTGTGCCCAAGAGCAGGGCAGCTCTGTGGTCTTCTGGGCGCCAGCTCGGCTGTGGCCCATCTGCCCTGCAGAGTGATCTGTACCGAGAGGGTGCACAGTGCATTCCCCCATCTTTGCTCTGGCAACAGGGCAATTGGGAACTCCAGGCGCAGAGACAATCAAGCATAATATCCCTTGGGACTCAGCCAGCTTGTGTGCTCCCTGCTAACCAAGAGTTGGGCAGTTCTGTGGTCACCTACGCTCCAGCTCTGCTGTGGGACATCTGCCCTACAGAGGGACCCTCACTGGGGAAGAGCGCACCCGCAGAGGTAGGGGGCGCACCAGTCTCCCCTTGGCAACCTCTGCTCTGGGGATTGACTACACTGAGCCTTCGGATGCTGAGCCTTCGGATGTGCAGGGACTCCCCAATATAAAATCACTTGGGGCAAGGCACATCAGAGCTCCAAAGTCACTGAGGAGCAGGGCAACCCCCAGCAATCGGTGCCAGGGGAATCCTAGTAATCCCGGGGGTGGGGGGTGGGGGCAGAAATAGCCTTGCAGACTCACAGGAGGTCCAACCAACAGCCAGTGACAGCAGGACAAACTAACACCAGAGGTAACCAGATGGCAAAAGGACAAACGTAGGAATGTTACTAACAGAAATCAAGGCAATATGGCACCATCCAAACCCAACTCTCCAACAGCAGCAAGTCCTGGATGCTCCATCACACCCAAAAGGAAAGATCTGGATTTAAAATCACTTCTCATGATGTTATTAGAGGATTTCAAGAAGGACACAAATAAATCTCATAAAGAAATACAGGAGAACATGAATCAATGGGTAGAAGCCCTTAGAAAAGAATCACAAAAATCACATAAAGAAATGCAGAAGAATATGGGTCAACAGATGGAGGTCCATAGGGACGCAACACAAAAATCACTTAAAGAAATGAATCAACGAGTAGATGCCCTTACAAAGGAAACACAAGAATCGCTTAAAGAAATGCAGAAGACTATGGATCAACAGGTGGAAGCCCATGAGGAGGAAACACAAAAATCGCTTAGAGAAATACAGGAGAACTTTGGTCAACAGGCAGAAATCCTGATAGAGGAAATGCAAAAATATCTGAAAGAAATACAGGAAAATACAAACAAACAAGTGAAGGATCTGGGCAAATCCATCCAAGATCTAAAAAAGGAAGTAGAAACAACTAAGAAATCACAAAGAGAGACAACCTGGGAGATAGAAAACCTTGGGAAGAAATCAGGAGTCAAAAATGCAAACATCAACAATAGAATACAAAAGATGGAAGAAAGAATCTCAGGTGCTAGACCAGACAGGGACTCCAACACACCATCTCCAAGTGGTGCAGGAAGCCAGCCATCTACCTGACTCCATGGAGGAGTCAGGTAGCACAGGACAGACCTGCATTGCAGAGCAGAGGAGCCATCTTCTGCCACTGGGTACCATATCCAAGGGATACAAAGAGGTAACTAACCACTCAAGAATACAGAGAGGCACAGTGGTACAATAGGACCATCCATGCTGCTAAGAGGAAACAGCCTGAAACCCTGAGGACACAAGAGCCTAGGAACAGACTGGGACAGGAGTCTTCTGATTACCACCTGCACCCAGAGTTGATCTGGGCCACAGAGGTACATACCCAAATACAACTATAAGAGAGTGGGTCTTGCAGAAGTACTTATATATCAGTGTGCACAGAGAGAACAGGTCTCCCAGGAGCACAGAGAAACCACAGTCAGAGACAGCAACACCATCTAACACCAGAGATAACCAGATGGCAAAAGGCAAATGCAAGAACACCACCAATAGAAACCAAGGCAACATGGCTCCATCGGAACCAAGTATTCCAAAAACAGCAAGTCCTGGTTACCCCCAACAAACCAGAAAAGCAAGAACTGGATTTAAAAGCACTGCTCAAGATGTTGATGGAGGGCTTCTAGAAGGACATAAATAACTCCCTTAAAGAAATACAGGAGACCACAAGTAAACAGGGAGTAACCCTTGAAGAACGAAGGGAAAACACAACAAAACAGGTGAAGGAATTGAACAAAACCATCCAAGATCTAAAGACAGAGGCAGAAACAATATAGGAATCACAAAGGGAAACAACTCTGGACATAGAAAACCTAGTAAGGAAGTCAGGAGTCATGGATCCAAGCATCAATAACAGAATACAAGAGATAGAAGAGGGAATCTCAGATGCAGAAATACCATAGAAAGCATTGATACAACAGTCAAAGAAAATGAAAAATGCAAAAGAATCCTGACCCAAAACATCCAGGAAATCCAGGACAAAATGAGAAGACCAAACTTAAGGATTATAGGTATAGATAAGAGTGAAGATTTCCAAATTAAGGGGCCAGTGAATATCTTCAACAAAATTATAGAAGAAAACTTCCCTAACCTAAAGAAAGAGATGCCCATGAACATAGAGGAAGCCTACAGAACTTCAAATAGATTTGACCAGAAAAGAAATTCCTCCCATCACATAACAAAACACCAAATGTTCTAAACAAAGAAAGAATGTGAAAAGAAGTAAGGGAAAAAGGTCAAGTAACATATTAAGTTAGACCCATCAGAATTACACCGAACTTCTCACCAGAGACTATGAAAGCCAGAAGAGCCTGGTCAGATGTCATACAGACCCTAAGAGAACACAAATGCCAACCCAGACTGCTATATCCAGCAAATCTCTCAATTACCATAGATGGAGAAACCAAGGTATTTCATGACAAAACCAAATTTGCACAGTATCTTTCCACAAATCCAGCCATTCAAAGGATAATGAATGTAAAACACCAATAGAGGGAGAAAAACTATACACTAGAAAAAGCAAGAAATTGATCCTATTCCAACAAACCCAATAAAAGATAACCACACAAACATAAAAATTTTATCAAAAACAGCAGGAAGCAACAATCACTTTTCCTTAATATCTCTTAACCTCAATGGGCTCAATTCCCCAATAAAAGGACATAGACTAACAGACTGGATACCTAAACAAGACCCAACATTTTGTTGCTTACAGGAAATGCACCTCAGTGTAAAAGACACTACCTCAGAGTAAAAGGCTGGAAAACAGTTTTCCAAGCACATGGTCCCAGGAAACAAGCCTGAGTAGCCATTCTAATATCTGATAAAATAGACTTTCAACCAAAAGTCATCAAAAAAGACATGGAAGGACACTTTATACACATCAAAGGAAAAATCTACCAGGAAGAACTCTCAATTCTGAACCTCTATGCTCCAAATACAAGGGCACCATCATTTGTATAAGAAACCTTACTAAAGCTGAAAGCACACATCGCACCCCACACATTAATTGTGGGTGACTTCAACACTCTACTCTCCTTAATGGACAGATAAGGTAAACACAAACTAAACAGAGATACAGTAAAACTAACAGAAACTTTGGACCAAATGGATTTAATAGATATCTATAGAACATTTCATCCTAAATTAAAAGAATATACCTTCTTCTCAGCACCTCATGGTACCTTCTCCAAAATTGACCATATAATTGGTCACAAAACAGACCTCAACAGATACAAAAAAAAAATAGAACTAATTCCATGCCTCCTATCAGATTACTATGGAGTAAGGGTGGTCTTCAACAGCAATAAAAACAACAGAAAGCCCACATACACATGGAAGCTGAACAATGCTCTACTCAATGATATCTTGGTCAAGGAAGAAATAAGGAAAGAAATTGTAGTGGCTATTCCTGGTTGCCAACTTGACTAAATCTGGAATGAACTAATCAAGAATTGGAAGGCTCACCTATAACCCTAATCTGGAGGCTCAGAGATACAAGTTTCTGACCTGGAGATCTTGATGCATAGTGACTATTAATTCCAGAAGATTAAGATTAGGAGATCTCTGAGTTCAAGGTCATCTGGGATTAAAGGCGTGGTGGCACATGCCTTTAGTCTGGACCACACCCTCTGCTGGAGACCTATATAAGGACATTGGAAGAAGGAAGATTCACTCTGGTTTTTCATGGCCTGCCTCATGTGACTGAGCAACTGCCAGATCCTCAAACTTCCATCCATAGCTGCCTCATGGGATTGAGCAACTGCTAGATTCTTGGACTTCCATCCACAAGTACTGCTGACAATTGTTGGGGAGTTGGACTATAAGATGTAGGTCATCAACAAATTCCCTACCTATATAGACTACCCATAGGTTCTGTGACTCTAGAGAACCCTAACTAATACAGAAAACAAAACTTTTTTAGAGTTTGATGACAATGAACGCACAACATACCCAAATTTATGGGACACATTGAAAGCAGTGCTAAGAGGAAAACTCATAGCTCTGAGTGCCTCCAAAAAGAAACTAGAGAGAGCATACACTAGCAGCTTAACAGCACACCTGAAAGCTTTAGAACAGAAAGAAGCTAATACACCCAAGAGGAGCAGAAGGCAGGAAAACATCAAACTCATGGCTAAAATTAACTGAGTAGTAACAAAAAGAACTATTCAAAGAATCAACAAAATCAGGAGTTTTTCTTTGAGAAAATCAACAATATAGATAAACCTTTATCCAGACTAACCAGAGGAAACAGAGACAGTATCCAAATTAACAAAATCAGAAATGAAAAGGGAGAAATAACAGAAACTGAGGAAATTCAGACAATCATCAGAAAATACTACAAAAGCCTATACTCAACACAACTGGAAAATCTGGAGGAAATGGACAATTTCCTAGACAGATACCAACTACCAAAGTTTAATCAGGAACAGATAGATCATCTAAAGGTCCCATAACCTCTAAAGAAATAGAAGTCGTCATTGAAAATCTTCCAAGCAAAAAAAGCACAGGACCAGATGGTTTTAGTTCAGAATTCTATCAGACCTTCAAAGAAGACCTAACACTAGCACTCTTCAAACTATTCCACAAAATAGAAACAGAAGGAACACTACTCAACTTGTTCTATAAAGCCAAATTTCACTGATACCAAAACCACACAAAGATCCAAGAAAGAAAGAGAACTTCAGACCAATTCCCCTTAAGAATATAGATGCAAAAATACTCAATAAAATTCTTGCCAATCGAATCTAAGAACACATCAAAGCAATCATTCGCCATGATCAAGTAGGCTTCATCCCAGGAATGCAGGGATGGTTCAATATATGGAAATCCATCAATGTAATCTACTACATAAACAATCTCAATGAAAAAAACCACATGGTTATTTCATTAGATGCTGAAAAAGCATTTGACAAAATTCAACATCCTTTCATGTTAACAGTCTTGGTAAGAACATGAATGCAAGTCCCATACCTAAACATAGTAAAAGCAATTTACAGCAAACCAGTAGCCAACAACAAACTAAATGGATAGAAACATGGAGTAATCCCACTAAAATCAGGGACTAGACAAGGCTGCCCTCTTTCTCCATATTTATTCAGTATAGTACTTGAAGTTCTAGCTAGAACAATTAGACAACAAAAGGAAGTCAAACGGATACAAATTGGAAAGGAAGAAGTCAAATTATCACTACTTGCAGATGATATAATAGTATACTTAATCGACCCGAAAAACTCCAACAGAGAACTCCTACAGCTGATAAACAACTTCAGCAAAATGGCCAGATATAAAATTAACTCAAGGAAATCAGTAGCCTTCCTATACTCAAAGGATAAACAGATTGAGAGAGAAATTAGGGAAATGACACCCTTCACAATAGCCACAAACAATATAAAGTATCTTGGTGTGACTCTAACCAAACAGGGAAAGATCTGTATGACTAGAACTTTAAGTCTCTGAAGAAAGAAATCGAAGAAAACCTCAGAAGATGGAAAAATCTTCCATGCTCATGGATTGGCAGGATTAATATAGTAAAAATGGATATCATGCCAAAAGCAATATACAGATTCAATGCAATCCCTATCAAAATCCCAACTCCATTCTTCATAGAGTTAGAAAGAGCAATTCAAAAATTCATCTGGAATAGCAAAAAATCTAGGACAGCTAAAACTATTCTCAACAGTAAAAGAACTTCTGGGGGAATCAGTATCCCTGACCTCAAGGAATACTACTGAGCGATAGTGTTAAAAACTGCATGGTATTGTTGATGTGACAGGCGGGTAGATCAATGGAACAGAATTGAAGACTCAGAAATGAATCCACACACCTATGGTCACTTGATCTTTGACAAGGGAGCTACAACCAAACAGTGGAAAAAAAAATAGTCTTTTCAATAGATAGTGCTGGTTCAACTGGAGGTCAGCATGCAGAAGAATGCAAATCGATCCATTCTTATCTCCTTGTACTAAGTTAAAGTCCAAGTGGATCAAGGACTTCCACCTAAAACCAGAAACACTAAAACTAATAGAAAAGAATCTGGGGAAGTGCCTTGAGCATATGGGAACAGGGGAAAATTTCCTGAACAGAACACCAATATCTTATGCTCTAAGATCAAGAATTGACAAATGGAACCTCATAAAATTGCAAAGTTTCTGTAAGGCAAAGGACACTGTCAAAAGGACAAAATGGCAACCAACTAATTGGGAAAATATCTTTACCAACCCTACATCTGACAGAGTGCTAATATCCAAGATATACAAAGAACTCAAGAAGGTAGATTCCAGAGAGTCAAATAACCCTATTAGAAAATGGGGTGCAGAGCTAAACAAAGAATTTTCACCTGAGGAATATCGAATGGCTGAGAAACACCTAAAGAAATGCAAATCAAAACAACCCTCAGATTTCACCTCACACCAGTCAGAATGGCTAAGATCAAAAACTCAGGAGACAGCTGGTGCTGGGGAGGTTGTGTAGAAAGAGGAACACTCCTCCACTGCTGCTGGGATTGCAAGCTGGTAAAACCCCTCTGGAAATCAGTTTGGTGGTTCCTCAGAAAACTCGGCATAATACTACCAGAGGACCCAGCTATACCACTACTGGGCATATACCCAGTGGACACTCCAACATGCAATGAGGATACATGCTCCACTATGTTCATAGCAGCCTTATTTATAATAGCCAGAAGCTGGAATGAGCCCAGATGTCCCTCATCAGAGGAATGGATTCAGAAAATGTGGTATATTTACACTATGGAACACTACTCAACTATTAAAAACAGTGAATTCATGAAATTCTTAGGCAAGTGGGTGGAACTGGAGAATGTCATCCTGAGTGAGCTGACCCATTCACAAAAAATCACACATGATATGCACTCACTGATAACCAGATATTCGCCCAGAAACTTGGAATACCTAAGGAACAATTCACATATCAAACGATACCAAGAAGAAGGAAGGAGAGGTTCCTGATCCTGGAAGGGCTCAATGTGGCAGTGTAGGGGAATACCAAGAAGGGGAGGCGGGAGTAGATTAGTTGGGGAGCAGGGGGAGGAAAGAGGGCATATGGGACTTTTGGGGAAGGGTCGAACCAGTAAGAGGAAAATCATTTGAAATGTAAATAAAGAATATACCTAATAAAAAATTAAAAATAAAAAACAAATGGTGCTTGTCTAAGTGTATGTCTACATGGAGAAGAATACAAATAGACTATATTTATCATCCTGAACAAAACTCAAGATGTTTGGATCAAAGACACCAACATAAAACCAGACACACCAACCCTAATAGAACAGAAAGTAAGGAATAGCCTGGAACACAATCACACTAGAAAATACTTCCTAAACAAAACACCTATAGTGAAGGCACTAAGATCAACAGTTAATAAATGGGACCTCATAAAACTGAAAAGTTTCTGTAAGGCAAATGATAACATCTATAGGAAACAAACAAACAAACAAACAAATGAACGAACAAAAAACAGGAGCCTACAGAATGTGAAATGATTTTCACCAACTTAACATCTGATAAGGGCTAGTATCCAGGACCTCTAACACTAGGAGAAGTGGCTGTCTCTAATTCTGTTGCTTGTCTTTGGACCCCATTACCTTAATTGGATGACCTTGTTGGACCTCAAGAGAATATGTGTCCAGTCATACTACAATTTAATATGCCAAGGTGGGTTGATATTTGTAGTGCTTTGAATACTCTTGGCCCATGGGCAGTAGCACTATTAGGAGGTGTGGCCTTGTTGGAGGAAATGTTTCACTGTAGGGGTGGGCTTTGATTTCCTATGCTCAACTTCTGCCCCGTGTGGAAAGATGGTCTTCTACTGTCTGCCTTCAAATCAAGATTCACAACACTAGGTTCTATTAGCACCAATTCTTCCTGTATGATGACATGCTTCCCAAGATGATAATAATGAACTGAATCTCTGAAACTATAAGCCATCTTCAGTTAAATTTTGTCTTTTATAAATGTCGCCTTGGTCATAGTGTCTCTTCTCACAGCAATGAAAAAGTAACTAATATAGAAGTCGATACCAGGGAGTGAGATATTGCTATGATAGGACTGGCCATAGTTTTGCTTTGAGGAATGTAGATTTGGAGATTTTGGAAAGCAATAGATTCCTTTAAGTGGGGCTTAAAGGACCATACTAGAAGAAGCATTAAAGATAGTGGTGCTGAGGGTGAATTAAAACTTTGGAGGCCTGGATCTAGATGTTTCAGAGAAGAATTTTTGTATGTTTCTTAGAAACTGTTCTAGTGATATTTTAATGAAGAATATGACTGCTTTTGCCCTTATCTGAGCCTAAAGATGAAGAGATTCAGATTAATTGCATTTACAAAGAAAGTCTTGAATCAACCAAGCTTAGATTGTCTCCTGTGATTCACATTTATGAGGAATATTTTGATCAAGCATAAAAAACTTAGAAGGGAAAAACACAAAATGTATGGTTTAAGTACTAACAGAGCTATATCTTCTGTTCAAAGATACTCAATGGAATTAAGGGAGTCGTGACATTGGGGCAACATTCCACCCAGTTAAATTTGTTTATGTGTTTGCAATTGAACAAGGTATAGTTATATCATGGTAAACATTACTATTACATGGTTATTTATTTCATTTAGACTTCTAATCTGAACTTAATTATGATCTAGATATGGAGGGCACACATATGTTCCAGATGTTGAGGCACTTATTTGAATCTTGACATGGGATGACACATGATTTTGATTGAGATATTGAGGCACAGTGGACATGAAAAGCTTATATCCAGGTACCGTGGTATATATCTTTAATCTCAGCAGACAGAAAAAAAAAACAGATCTCTGAGTTCAAGGTCAGTTGACAGCAATTTCAAGGACAACCAAGCCTAGGCAGTGAATAATAGAAGATGGGGGAGGGGGGCAGATTCCAGCCCCTGAACGTGCAGGACTGAAGGAGTCATGCATCAAAGTTGGGGTTTGGCACCATGAAGGGAGCCTGTGAGTGGTTATTCGTGAAGCCTAGTTGCAGGAAAAGACTCCAGTGAACTGGAAATGCTAATACCATAGGATGTTCACCAAGAAGAGTAGTCAGAGTGGAGTAGAGTAAACCAGAGTCTATGGTGCTTCAGAGGACAGAAATGAAGAAGGGACCACACCCTTTGGAGCTGTCCAGAAGTTCAAGTCTGTATCCCAGACACTGTAACAAAGAAACTATAAAGTTGAAATTGTCTTGGATACTTCAAAGTATTAGAGATGCCTGTGGAATACCTGGTGAGTAAAGTTGTTAACCTTTCCTCACCAGGGACTGTAACCAGCCCAAAAATAAAAAGAAGTGTGTTGCAGTCATATAATTTGAAAGGACTTTAACGTCAGACACAGAGATTCAAAGTTTGGAGTTTCCTCACTATGAATATTTGAATGGTAATGTACATGCTGTTATATATTGGAAGTATGTAATCTGCTTTTAGATTTTGATTTTATAGGGAATTAGAGTTAAGAGATTGCATGATCCTGCCCCCCCCATTTTTGTTCCCCCTTCTAAGTAGGACTGAAATATCCACACCGTGATCTTCCTTCTTCTTGAGTTACATGTGGTCTATGAGTATTGTTGGTATTAAGAGTTTTTGGCTTAATATCCACTTATCAGTAAGTGCATACTATGTGTTGTCTTTTGTATCTGGGTTACCTCACTCAGGATGATATTTTCTAGTTCCATCAATTTGCCTGCAAATTTCATGGAGTCATTGTTTTTAATATCTGAGTAGTAGTTCATTGTGTAAACGTACCATATTTTCTGTATCCATTCCTCTGTCGAGAGACATCTGTGTTGTTTCCAGCTTCTGGCTATTATAAATAAGGCTGCTATGAACATAGAGGAGCATGTGTCCTTGTTATATGTTGGAGCATCTTTTAGGTATATGTCCAGAAGTGGTATAGCTGGGTCCTCAAGTAGTACTATGTCTAATTTTCTGAAGAACCACCAGATGATTTCCACAGTAATTGTACCAGCTTGCAATCACACCAGCAATGGAGAAGTGTTCTCTTTCTCCACAACCTCACCAGCATCTGCTGTCACCTGAGTTTTTGATATTAGTTATTCTGACTGGTACGTGGTGGAATCTTAGGGTCGTTTTGATTTGCACTTTCCTGATGACTAAGAATGTTGAATATTTCTTTTTATTTTTATTTTTTTATTTTCTTATTTACATTCCAAATCATTTCCACTTTCCCATTTCCTCCCTCCCCGAAAGTCCCATAAGCCCCCTTCCCTTCCTCTTTTCCCCATTCAATCCCCCCTCGCTTCTCTGAATATTTCTTTAGGTGTTTCTCAGCCATTCGATATTCCTCAGTTGAAAATTCTTTGTTTAGCTATGTACCCCATTTTTAATATGATTATTTAACTCTCTAGAGCATAACTTCTTGAATTTTAGTACATATTGCATATTTTCTGTCTATTGGATATAGGCTTGGTAAAGATCTTTTCTCAATCTATGTGTAGGAGGAAACCAGGGAGAGAGGGCAAGATGTACAGAGGGTCAGGAAATTGAACAGAAGTGAGTAGCAATGGGGAACTGGGGGTAGCCACCAGAAAGTCCCAGATGCCAGAAAAGCAAGAGGCTCCCAGTAACTAACAGGGATGACAGCTGTAATACCCAATAAAGGGGGTCAAGAACCTGTAGAGACCATATCCAAAGGTTAGGCACTTGGTTGAGAGATGAGACTACCTACCCTTTTCAAAAATTTTAACCCAGAATTGCCCCTGTCTAAAGGAAATACAGAGAAAAAGACTGGACCAGAGACTGAAGGAAAGACTATCCAGAGAATTTCCTACCTGGGAATCCATCCCATATGCAGCCGCCAAACCCAGACACTATTGTGGATACCAAGATGTACTTGTTGACAAGAGTCTGATATAGCTGTCTCCTGAGAGGCTCTGCCAAAGCCTGACCAATACAGATGCAGATGCTTGCATCCAACCATCAGCCTGAGCACAGGGACTCCAATGGAGGAGTTACAGGAAGAACTGAAAGAGCTGAAGGGATTTGCAACCCCATAGGAAGAACAACAATATCATCCAACCAGCCCCCACCCCCACCAAAGCTCCCAGGAAGTAAACCACCAACCAAATAATACACATGAAGGGACCCATGGCTACAGCTGCCTGTGTAGCAGAGGATGGCCTTGTCTGGCATAAATGGGAGGGAATGTCCCTGGTCCTGTGAAGGCTCAATGTGAAGGGGAATGCTAGGGCTGTGAGGTAAGGGGAGGGATTATTCTCATTGAAGCAGGGGACAGGATGGGAGAGGGGTTTGAATAGGGGAAACAGGGAAGGGGGATAACATTTGAAATTAAATTAATACAATAATCAATAAAATATTTAAAAATAACAAAAAAGAGATTGCATGAATCTAAGAAGAGACTTTGAACTTTAGATTTTTAAACATTGTCGAGATTGTGATAGACTATTGGGAATTTTGAAGTTGGACTAAATGTATTTGCATTACGATATAGCTATGTATATCCCCCATAGACTCATGTGTTTGAACAAGCCTGTGAGTACCAGGAAGTAGCATAAGGTGGTTTGAATATTCTTGGACCATGGGAAGTGGTATTATTATGGTGTGTGGCCTTGTTGCAGGAAATGTTTCACTGTGGGGGTGGGCTTTGCTCAAGCTCTGCCTAGTGTATAAAGAGTCTCTTTTGTCTGCTTTTACATTAAGATGTAGAACTCTTGGATCCATCAGCACTAAACCTGCCTATACAATGCCATGCTTCCCATCATGATGATAATGAACTGAAATTCTGAAACTGTAAGTCAGCCCCAATTAAATGTTGCCCTTTATAAAGATTTCCTTGGTCATAATGTCTGTTAAAGTATCCATGGGAGGTCTCCCCTTAACTGAGGAGAAAGGAAGGGAGGCATAGGGGGATGGAAGGGGAAATAGAGGGACTGGGAGAATATAAAGGGATGAAGCTCTGATCAGGATGTCAAGTGAATTATTAATTAATGAAAAAAGAAGTAAAAACTAGACATCAAGAAAACAAATAATCAAATTAAAAGTGGGCTCCAGATATAATAGAGAATTCTCAATAGGAGAATTTCAATTGCCTAGAAACACTTAAGTGAATAGTCCACATCCTTTGCCATCAGGAAAGTGCAAATTAAAAGTAATTTGAGATTCCAATTTACAATTTTCTGAATGACTAAGACCAATAACACAAGTGACAGCTCATGCTGGTGAGGATGTAAAGCAAGGGAAATACTCCTTCATCACTGTTTAGAATGCAAACTCATACAGTCACCATTATAATCAATATAGAAGTTGCTCAGAAAATTGGAAATCGATCTTTCTCAAGACCCAGCTATACCAATTTTGGACATATATCTAAAAGATGGTTCACAAAGACACTTGTTCAATTATGTTCATAGTGGTTTCATTCATAATAGTCAGAAACTAGAAATAATCTAGTCTTCTTCAACCAAATGATCGACAAAGAAATTGTAGTATTTTTACACAATGAATTATTACTCAGCTGTTAGAAAAACAGACATCATGAAATTTATAGACAAATAGATGAAACTAGAAAAAAATCATCCTAAATAAAACAACCCAGATCCAGAAACAAATATGGTATGAACTCACTTATAAGTGGATATAGCTGTAAAGTAAAGGATAATATGCTACAATTTAGAGATCCAGAAAGGCTAAGTAACAAGAAAGGCTTTAGTAGAGGCAAATGTATCTCCCCAGGAAGGAAAAATAGAAAAGATTTTGTGAATAGACTGGGGAAAGGCAGGATTGTAAAAGGAGGGGATCATATGAGGAAGAAGGGAGGAAAGGAGAAAGAACTGGGAGAGACAAGTGAAATTGTCGAGCATTTAGGGGCAATTTGGAAATCCAATGGAATACAAACTTCCTGGAACCAATGAAGTGATCCTAGGGAGGACTTCTCATAATGGAGAATATGGAGCCTGAACAGGCCGTCTTCTGCAATCAGGAAAACCTTCCACTGGTGGAACTGGGACACCAAACCCAGGCCTAAAACTTTTGACCCACTACCTGTCCTGCCTGCAAGATGTGCTAGAGCAGTGGTGGCTCAGTGCTTATGGGAGTGACCAACTATGGTTGGTCTAAATTGAAGCCCAAATCATGGAGTCCATACATGACAATGTCTGGATGGCCAGGAATGGGAAGCTGTATGGTTCAGAGAAATGTGGTGGTACCAAACATGACTGACAAAAAAAAAGTCAATAATTCCTAATAATATTCTGCTATACTTATAGATTTGTGACTAGCTAAACCATAATCAAAGAGGCATTATCAAGCAACTGAATGGAAACAGATGCAGAGACACACGAACAAATGATAGGTAAAGATAGAACAACCCAGAGAAAGACGAGAAGAAAGGATTGTAGGAGCCAGAATGTTGGAGGATACCAGGAGAGTATGGTCCACAGAATCAACTAAGTAGGGCTCATAGGGGTTACAGAGATTGAATCTATAATCATGGTCCCTGAGTGGGTCTGTGCTAGATCCTCTGTATACACACTGTGGTTTCTTTCTTTCTTTCTTTCTTTCTTTCTTTCTTTCTTTCTTTCTTTCTTTCTTTCTTTCTTTCTTTCTTTCTTTCTTTCTTTCTTTTTTCTTTTTTATTAGATATTTGCTTTATTTACCTATCAAATGTTATTCCCTTTCCTCATTACCCTCCGAAAACCGCCTATCCCATCCCTTCTACCCCTGCTTACCAACCCCCCCCCCTTACTGCTTTCCCTAAACTGGGGCATCGAGCCTTCACTGGACCAATGGCTTCTCTTCTCATTGATGTGGTTTCTTATTTTGTGCATTTTTTGGGACTCCTAACAGTGGGAGTGTCCCTGACTCCGTTTGTCTGCTCTTGGGACCCTTATCTGCCTACTGGGTTGTCTTCTTCAGCTTTGATATGGTGATTTCTACCAAATCTTATTGCTTTCTGTTACAGTGTATTCAGTTGGTATTCCTCAGATGCCTGCTCTTTTCTGAAGGGAAATGGAGAACAGCTTATATGGAGGAGATTGGAATGGAGGGGACTGGGAGAAATGGAGGGAAGGAAGTGTGGCTGTGGTCAGAATGTATTACATGAGGAAAGAACAAAAAAGAATAGTTAAAAATACAAGAAAAATATAAGAAAAATTAAAAATATTAGATGAAAACAAGCAAGCAAGCAAACAAAACCCTACAATGTATTGATCTATTGACATCATATAGAGAAACAAAATACAACAGTAACCAAGGGAAATTTTAACACCTAGCATGGTGGAATTGCACTTAGGCTGAAGAAACAAAACACGACAGTAACCAAGGGAAATTTTAGTACCTAGCATAGTAGAATTGAACTTAGGGTGAAGAAGAGAAGAAGATAAGTTCCTCAAAATACTGGTTCTAGACGGGGTTGTAGACATATAATCACACTCATTTGTCAATGCCACTGACCTGAACAGTAAATATGTGTGATCTGATTCCTGAAGAAAAATGATGTTTTTTATAGGTAAGTCCTTAGAATATGAGCATAAAGCTGTCAGTTCCTTTAAGAAATTTTGAGTTACTTAATGAAAACTAAAGCAGTCTAACTGAATAGGACTTTAAAAAGTTAAAAGACCAGAAATATTTAAAACATATTGTATATTCATTTTTGTCGGGAGCCATAATGGGACAAGCTAATATACTAGCAGGTGATCATCCTGAAATGGCCTGCTTCGGATTATTATATAATCTGCGACAGGTGAGCCCTCATTCAGCAAGGCTGTGGGGAAAAATTTTAGGAAAGATTCCTGCTATTAATATGCTTTTACTGTTATTATTATACATATATAATAATCAATAAGTAATAGCACACAGCCTTTGGAGCAGATCTCTGCAGATCCACGAAGATGTACTATCTTATAGTGGTGCTATATAGACAAATAGATGACTTAAGTTTTAATGATGATCCTATAAGAATTCTTAAAATTATATTCCATGATTACTAAGCTCTTTTATAGTGGAACCTCCATTAGGTCCTTTTCTGATAGTCAAAACTGCAATGAGAACTCTGCCAGTCTCCCAAGTGTCACCAGTTAATTGTTCTTAGATGGCAACCAGACTTTCTCCTACTCAGAGCACATTCCAAGAGGTTGTAAAACAATTAACCAAAGGTCATTAAAAGGGAACTAATGATTTATTATAGGTCTAGGACAGAAGATAAAATACTGACTGGGTTTATCTATACAAACTTCACTTATAACTTAGTTATGGTGTTAAACTTTCTATGAACCTGTAGAGAAGGCAAATGGTAGATGTTTAGCTAGATAATTACTCCTAATGGATATGCATGTAAACATTCTCTGTTGTAAACTTCTATTTCAATTTATGGTTTGATTTTTGTGTGAACTTGTGATGAACTTTGTAACATGTGATCATGTAATCTAAAAGATGTATAAGTACTGAAGACAAAAAGAGAATCATTCTCATTCTCACTCTCATTCTCAATCTCTTCTCATCGCTTCTCCTCTCTCTCTCTCTCTCTCTCTCTCTCTCTCTCTCTCTCTCTCTCTCTCTCTCTCTCTCTCTCACTTTTTACCTTTCCCCACTTAGAATAATTTTTCCCTTTCTCCACTTAGGATCTTTCTGCTTTTCCCTCTTAGATAGCTTTCATAGGAAACTTTTTACAACTTAGTAATAGACTCATTAACCACTTCTCTAAGTGTCCCATTTTTCTCCCTGAGACTTCTGACTAGCAGGCTGAAAGTTAGAGCCCAGCAGTTCCTGTGGAGACAGTACAAAGGCAATTTACCTAATCTTTAGCAGTTTGAGGAAGAGGTGCTAAATGCCAGAAACTGCAGTTTCTGGCCTCAGAGGATTATAGAAGACAGGTCAGCTACATTAGCATAGTAACTTAGACTTAGATAAGTTAACTTTTTATTTTACAGCAACCCTAAATTTTCCATAAGACTTTGTCTTACCCCCAGAATTTCGTAAGAAAGTCTTACCCCCACCGATGCTCTTCCCCCCTCAGCTGCCTCAAGAAGAACCAAGAACAAACACCTCTGCTGGGGCTGGCTCCCAGCACATTTTGTTCAACCCAATTAACAAAACTCTATAAAGAATATATAAAATTAAGGGTATAAGCAAAACTAGAATAAAAGAAAAACTATCAAATAAAAACACAGTAAAGGTTTTAAATGGATGAATAATGTTAATCATTTAAAATTTTTAATAAATTAAAATAAAAATTCTTGGAGATTAAATAAATAACAAGTATTTAAAAAAAGAATGAAGTGAAGAAAAGTTTCTCATCAGCAAAGCTGTATAATAAAAGACAATTGACAAGCATTCAAAGGCAGACTATACTTTTAAGTATGTATCACATTCATAAAATGAAGACACATTATTATTTAATTTCAAAATTGTTCTGAAAATGCAATATAATGGCATTTGAGTCTATTTAAAAGAAGTTGGTAACATGAAGCTTTAAAAATCCACATTTGTGACATGTGTGACTAAAGAATTATTTTTCAGAATTCATCACTTTCCAGCAAAACAATTACTGAAGAAATCAGAAGAAAACTGCATTTGAAATTGATATAGGATTATATTTTAAAAAACCCAAATGATATTAAAAGGAATGTATAACAACAATATGATATTGTAACATTTTATAGATATTTATTTTAAAAATAATAAAATAAGACTGAGACAAAACTCATTTACAAGGATACACAACAAGAAGAAATTGACACAACATAAACATATTGGTACACACATTGGAGAAAAACATCAAAACTGGACCATGCACACTATTCAAGATTTCTCTTTCCAGTAACACATCACAGAGAATTCAGAGTCAACTCACAGTTCTGTAAAGTGTTAAGATATGAATGATGTCTTTAGACATTTTCTTTAATTGTAAACAATTTTATAATTGTTTTGAGTCAAATGACAATGTTATTTCAAAGCACATAGTACTATAAAATAATTTTTGCTAAATGTTTTGTTGTATTATGGCTTGATGTCTACTAGGAGTGTTTGCTTTGCTATATACTTATCAAGAATCTTCAGTATTCACTTATACACACTGGGAACAATGAAGCATTTTGCCAGAGTTAATACAGACGGGACAGAGAGTCATGAGCATCTTGTGATCTAAGACCTAGTTACTTACTGATACGGACGCATCTGGGAGGAGGGGACCAGCCATTTTCTGTACATGTCATTATGTCTTGACCATCTGCAAGACTATAGCCCTTGTAGCAGGTGACTTTTACAGACTGACCCTGTATATAATTTCTTTGCCAGTATGAAGATTCTCCATTCTCCACATAATGGAAAATACAATGCTCTAAGAAACATAAAAGTTAAAAATTAAAATAAAATAAAAGCTTTCGTTTGTTTAAAAATAAACTAATCAAATGTTACAACTGTTTAATGAGCATGCATGACATTCAAAAATAAAATGAATAACAATTTTAAGAGACTAGCATTTATCTTTAGTCTGTATAAATAAAATATGCAAGTGATAAAGGTATTTCCATAGTCCCCATTATGTGTGTACATTTCGTGTAGAGGTGCTCACAAAGAGCAGCAACTTGCCTTTTTGCTCACAAATTCTTTTGTTGGTTTTATGTTTGTCATGAGAAACTTAACTGTAATTATGTATGTGTTTTCTCTTTAAAAGAATTAAACATAGTTAAATACAAAGGCTTTGGCTTACTGAAGCATGGGACTTCCGGTTCCCACCCTTGTGCTGTGCAACGAAGGTAGTCCCAGTATGATCCTGAAGGAGTTGAAAACCCTTTGTCACAGTAATAGCTGTACTCCTTTCCTATGGGTACTGGGAAGTAGGGTCTCCGTCTTTCTTCATAATATAAACGTCCATATTTGAATTGTGGAAAATCACAAGGTTTCACTTGAAATTAAAAAAAAAAAAATTAAATAAAACTACCAGAAAAAAGCTCATACCAGTGATAAAACTCTTGATCAGTAAATTACCTTCAATTAATTAAAATCACTAAATGAGAGAACAGTGGGTGTGTGGGACAAAAAAATAAAAAAGACAACTTTGGTTTGTAAGGATGTCTTTCAACATGAAATCAAGTTATAGCTGATACCCCACCAAGGAAGTGGGTTAGAGATATTTCTTAATATCCAATATGATAACTGCTTGTTTATAATTTTCACTGAAACTAAAATATACTATGAATATGGAATCATATGGAGCTATTCTCGTACCTTTTAATTGAAATGCTATATTGTTCATTATATTAAGTTTATATGTAATATATGATTACTTTTATTATATATGTAATTATTTGTGATTATTATTTATAATTTTCACTTTTTTCATGAAGTATGATTCTGCTTCAGGAAACATGCAGTATATTAAAAGCTATTTCAACAAATATGTATAAAACCAAACAAATTTCCTTAAACTTCCTCATTCATTTTAGTTTTTGTTTTATGAGAGAAATTTTTCAGGTTCTTTTTACACATTTATCACATAGTTTAAAAATTGTTAATTATATTTTTCCTAAATGTTCTTCTTTAAGAATTTTGAGAATCATACTTTTCATAGTACAATAATAAGTTAAAATAGCTCACTGAGATTTTGTTTTAAAAAGAAACAAAAGGAGGCATGGTTCAGAGTAGGAATAACATTATTACCACAGTCCTCAGGCTTTTACCTAATCTTCATTCTCCAGTGGGCACAGGTGAATCTGTTTACCCCCTTTATACACAATTCTTGAAACAAACATAATATTCCTTAAAGTACATGATTACCTGAGGTGGTCAGTACCTAACTAAAGCTCGTTTGACATCATACACTTTTCAGATGCAGGTTGTGGCTACATCAGCAGTGAGTGTTGGACCATCTATCACAGTGTTGATGCACTCTACTCAGACTGATGATCAATATATTTACCATTTTTTCAACTGTTCTAAATATTATGAGCACAGCACAAGATCTTCTAGTTTTTACTGGTCTCCTATCCCAAGATCTTCCAATTTTTATTGATAAATCTCATCCTACTACATATTCAACATGACATAAAAGATTAATTTCTGGAATCTCTCTAACAGAGATTCATGATCATCATCTCTTGCATTGTTCCAGTTGTCATTTTACAGTGTATTTTCCTCCTAATAGTAAAAGATTTGATAAAAGTGATGAGTAATTAAGCATCCCTGAGGAGCAATCACTATGCATTTTAGGTAGAAAAAAATCTAATGAAATTACAGAGAGATTAAACATCTTTGTCATATCGAGGAAATATCAGAAAATTCACAATAAAATAAATAAAATTCAGATATATTCAAGCCACAGAAAGTACAGATATATTTAGGCAGATCTATATTGTGGAAACTTAAGCTTAATTGGGTTTGTGGCTCACTGCACTACACGGATTCCACACTTATAATTGTAAACCTACTCAAAAGCCCAGGGCAAGAATGTCATAAGGTCTGAGTGCAGAGACACACATTAATTCTGTTATTAAAATAAACTGACTTAACACTGAACTAACCCTTTTTGAAGAGTTAGGGCAATGATTGATGGTGCTGAACTGGATGGCAATCTCATAGGAAGATCAAAAATGCCTATGATTCTGGACTCCTGGGAGCTCCCAAAGACTAAATCACCAACCAATGAGCATACAGGGGCTGGTCCGAGGCTACTGGCACTTACGTAGCAGCAGACTGACTTGTGTAGCCTCAAAGATAAGGAATCTAATCTTTTATAGAGTTGATACCTCAGGGAAGAGGGATGAGGAGAGGAGTGAGAGTGTATCCTCTCAGAGGAGAAGTGGAGAGGGCATGGGGACAAGAGCTATGTGAGGGGGCAACATCTGGAATGTACATGAATAAAATAATTACTTAAAAATTAAAAGAAATACTTCAGTTTATTTTCAGTAATGTACAATAACTAAATTAGATTGTCAACTAAACATTAGGGAAAATGATGCCCTACCTCTGCATCTCGGTGGTTCTGTCCACATCCCGTTTTGACACATCACTTCCACTTCCCCAAACAGCTCAAAAGGTTTATTACATTCATAACGTACTCTCTCACCAGATGGATATTTGGCCTTGGGCGTTGTTATTATAGTAGAATTTGGCACATGTGGTGGATCCACACAGGAATTATCTAAGGAGGAAAATAAAATATTACCTGTCTGTTCTTCTTGAAATTGCAATTAACACATGAGATTCCAAATATATTTTTGACCTGGTGAATGGAAAATAAAATGTGGTACATTAATATTCACACAAAAAACAAAATTATGAAAGTCACATGAAATGGTAGGAAATAGCCAAAAAAAAAATCATCTTGTGTGAGGTAACCCAAACACAGAAAGACATACATGTTTGTATTTGCTTATATGTTGATATTAGCTATTAAGTCAATGAAGGCCAAATTACAATCTATAGAACAACAGAGGAGAGGTATAGTGTAAAGGATTGGAGTAGGGGCATTGTCTGCTTAGTATGGGGAAATAGAGTATAGAGTTATGGACAGGGAAGAGGAGAAAAAATTCAGAATACTTTGAAGGATAACAAAAAGTTAACAAAAGTTAAGTGTGAGGAGACAGAGCCCCAAAGGTCATTGTTTGTAACCAATGAAGTTTCTTGTACTGGCATTAGGTTTCATCCAGTTTAATGTGTGTCAAAGGGATCACATGGAAGTTTCAAAGAGTGAAGGCTGTTGAAAAGAATATAGATTATTCTTCACAAACTAAAGAAAGGCCACACTGTGAAACACATCACCTTTGCAACTCACTGAACATAGCAAAGCTTAACTGGTTCCTACATAGGACCTTCACACATACAGGCAAGCATCTTGTACAGGAAGATGTACAGGAAGGTACTTCTCATGTTGTCAAAGTAGAAACATAAACACCAACCCAGCCTCCAAAGCTTGATCTACAAAGGTATTCTGCCTGCATGTTATGGTATGAAAATGGTGACATAATGCTTGCTGGAGTGACTAAGGAATATATGATTTGAATTAAGGCCTGCTTCCATGAGTATCTGGCACTGCCTGGGGTCCATGAATCAGACAAGGAAACCTAGTAGACATAAAACTATAGTGAAATCAAGTATTATTCTTATAAAAAAACAAAATTCAAAAATAAAAGGACCCTTGGTAACATTCTTCTGTACTCATAGTTCAGTGCCTTGTTCCAGCATAATCTGTGAGACTTTGTCCTGCAGCACTTGGACACAAGTATAGACACTGAAGTCATTATATAGTTATCATAGAACCTTCAGCCATAAAAAGTAGGTCTCCATCAAGTTGTTATAGAACAAAGTGAAAAATAATTATAGATGGTTATATTGTGGTATTTAAATCCACTGGGAAAGATCACACGCTTAGACTCGATTCAAATTTTGATTAAGTGAATTCTTACTGCTAGCAGCACAGAAGGGGTCTAAAGGGAGGGTTCACAAAGTTTGATACTAAAAGGTGTGCATTACAGTTAACTATGGAATCTTGAGCAGGACAAAAAAAGTGTTTGACTCCCTCAATTATTCAACTTTTCCTTTGTATGCTAATAAAAAACCACTCCATCCCTGCCCACAAAAGCAATACACAAAGTGTTAAATATCTTATAACATCTCCATTAACCCAAACTTTTCTTTTGTTTTCTTTACTTTTATTTACTTTTCTTATTACTTCTGTATCTCTCTTACAATATATTCCAACTGCAGCCTTACTTCCCTCGACTCCTCACAGTTCCCACCTTCCCTTCTCCATCAAATCCACTGTTCCTCTCTTCCCCTTCAGAAGGTCAGACTTCTCAGAGAATTCAACTAAACAAGGCATAACATGGTAGTAAGACTAGGCACAAACCCTTATTTCAAGGCTGGATGAGGCAACAATTACCATGTAAGATGATAGTCTCAAAGGCAGGCAAAAGAATTAGAGATCACCCCACTACCACTCTTAGGCTTATGCCCTAAGGTTAATAATAATCAACACATAGAACCTCAAAAAATCGAAAAGCATCTGTAAGACAAAGTAATATGTCAATAGGAAAAAAATGTTCTGTCATAGGCTATTCATCTGGGGTAAGTAGATGTTTGAATATTGTCTGCATGGGAAAAAACTTTCACATAACAGAATTGTACATAAATTATTTTATATAGTATTCTATTTTGTATTTGTAATGCTAGTACTGACCCCAAGACAAAGTACCATTTCATTAATCTAATATCACTTCTCTTACATATAAACAAACTCAAAGAAACAAAACCACATGATAATTTCATTACATGCTGAGAAAGCATTTGATGAAATCCAACATCCCTTCATGATAAAAGTCTTGGAAAGATCAGGAATCAAGACCCATACCTAAACAGAGTAAAAGCAATATATAGCAAACCAGTATCCAACATCAAACTAAATGGAGAGAAACTTGAAGCAACGCCACTAAAATCAGGAACCAGACAAGGCTGCCCACTCTCTCCCTATCTATTCAATATAGTGCTCGAGGTCCTAGCCAGAGCAATTAGACAGCAAAGGGACTTCAAAGGTTTACAAATTGGAAGGGAAGAAGTCAAAGTATCACTATTTGCAGATGATATGATCATATACATAAGTGACCCCAAAAATTCCACCAGGGAACCCCTAAAGCTGATAAACAACTTCAGCAAAGTGGCTGGATATAAAATTAACTCAAACAAATCAATAGCCTACCTCTACTCAAAGCATAAAGAATCTGAGAAAGTAATTAGGGAAATGACACCCTTTATAATAGTCAAAAATAATATTACATACCATGGTGTGACTCTAAGTAAGCAAGTGAAAGATCTGTATGACAAGAACTTCAAGCCTCTGAAGAAAGAAATCATAGATCTTAGAAGATGGAAGGATCTCCCATGCTCCTTGGAAGCATGGATTGGAAGGATTAATATAGTAAAAATGGCCTTCTTGCCAAAAGCAATCTACAGATTCAGTGAAATCCCCATCAAAATTCTGAATCAATTCTTCACAAAGCTAGAAAGAGCAATGTGCAAATTCATTTGGAATAACAAAAAAACCTAGGGTAGCGAAAACTATTCTACAAAACAAAAGATCTACTGGGAGAATTACCATCCCTGACCTCAAGCACTACTACAGAGTAATAGTGATAAAGAACTGTACAGTATTAGTACAGAGACAGGTAGGAAGATCAATGGAATAAAATTGAAGACCCTGATATAAACCCACACACCTACGGTCACTTGATATTTGACAAAGGAGCTAAAAACATCCAGTGAAGGAAAGATAGCATTTTTAACAAATGGTGCTGGATAAACTGGAGGTCAGCATGCAGAAAAATGCAAATCAACACATTCTTATCTCCTTGTACAAAACTCAACTCCAAGTGGATCAAGGACCTCCACATAAATCCAGATACACTGAAGCTTATAGAGGTGAATGTGGGGAAGAACCTTGAACACATGGGCACAGGGGAAAAATTCCTGAATAGAACACCAATGGATTATGCTCTAAGAATAAGAATCGACAAATAGGACCTCATAAAACTGCAAAGCTTCTATAAGGACACTGTCAATAGGACAAAATGGCAACCAACACATTGGGAAAAGATCTTACCAATTCTACATCTGATAGAGGGCTAATATCCAATGTACACGAAGAACCCAAGAAGTTAGACTCTAGAGTGTCAAATAACCCTTTTAAAAAATGGGATACAGATCAAAACCAGGAATTTTCATCTGAAGAAACTTGAATGGCTCTGAAGCACCTAAAGAAATGTTCAGCATCCTTAGTTATTAGGAAAATACAAATCAAAAATCCCTGAGATTCCACCTCACACATGTCAGAATGGCTAAGATGAAAAACACAGGGGACAGCAGATGCTGGAGTGGATGTGGGGAAAGAGGAACACTTCTACATTGCTGGTGGGATTGCAAGCTAGTAAAACCGATCTGGAAATCAGATGGTGGTTCCTCAGAAAATTGGACATGGTACTACCTGAGGATCCAGCTATATCACTCCTTGGCATATACCCAGAAGACACTCCAACATGCAACAAGGACATATGTTCCACTATGTTCATAGCAGCCTTATGTATAATAGCAAGAAGCTGGAAAGAACCCAGATGTCCTTCAACAGAGGAAAAGATACAGAAATTGTGGTATATATACACAATGGAGTACTATTCAGCTATTTAAAACAATGAATTCATGAACTTTTCAGGCAAATGGATGAAACTAGAAAGTGTCATCCTGAGTGAAGTAACTCAATCACAGAAGAACACACATGGTATGCAGTCACTGGTAAGTGAATATTAGCCCAAAAGCTAAAAATAAAGATGTTACAATTCACAGACCACAGCAAGCTCAAGAAGAAGTTAGAGCAAAGTCGGCATGATTTGGTTTCTCTGAGAAAGGGAACAAAATAATCACAGGAACAACTATGGCGACAAAGTGTGGAGCAGAGATTGAAGGAAAGGTCACCCAGAGACTGCTCTTCCTGGGAATTCATCCTATAAACAATCACCAAACCCCAACACTATTATGGACTATGAGAAGTACATAACAAAAGGAGCCTGTTATGGTTGTCTCTAGAGGGGCCCTGCCAGAGCCTTACTAGCAGCCAACCATTGTACTGAGCACAGGGTTCACAATAGAGGTGTTGGGGGGCCTACTGGAGTAGCTGGGGGTGGGAGGTTTGCAACCCCATGGGAAGAACGACAATGTTGGCCAACCAGACAACCCAGGGCTCCCAGGGACTAAGCCATCAACCAATGGGTTCACGTGGTTCCAGCCAGAAGATTGGCAGAGGAATGCCTTGTCGGACATCAGTGGGAGGAGAGGTCCTTGGTCCTGTGAAGGCTCAACAGAGGACCCAGTGTGGGGAAATCTAGTGGGGGTCATGGGAGTGGGTTGGGTGGAGAAGCATATTCTTGGAGGCAGGGGGTGGGAGGATGGTTCGGGGGTTTTTGGGGGAGGAGGAAACTGGGAAGGGGTATAACATTTGAAATGTAAATGAAGAATATGTTCAATAAAAATTTATTTACTTTATGTATATGAGAGATCATGTACACCCATATGGCAGAAGAGGGCAATAGAACTCATTGGAGATGGTTATGAGACACCATGTGATTGCTGGGAATTAAACTCAGGACGTCTTTGTAAGAGCAGTCGATGCTCTTAACCACTTATCCATCTCTTCAGCCCTCAAATTTTCATGACCTAGTTTCATACTTCAACTCATAATTTTGATAATGGATATCTAGTTTACATAATTAAGAGCTTAAGTAACCAAAGAATATCCCTTTAATCAGAGATACATGATATACCCAAGCTACACAAAGGAATCATTAATTTAGTGAAATTTTTGGATTGTTTGATTTTGTAAACATTACTTAGTATGTAGCACAGTATTCCCTCAAACTTGAAATCTCTTGATCCAGGGTCTTAATTCCTAGAATTATAATCACATGCCATCTTCATGTGGTTAATATATTATTTTAAAAACAGATTAGCAGACCAGCAAAATGGCTCAGTCAGTAATAGTGGTTGTCTCTCAGCCTGGAGTCCTAAATTCAATCCCTAACACCCAGGTTCTCAGACACCTACATGAGTTTGCTGTATACACACCTCCATAAACACACACAGGTATGTGTGTACACACACAGAATAGATAAATTAATGTAATGAAATAATAAAAACAAATATTGTCATCATCGGCATTCAAAACAGTGCTTTTTTTCTTAGGTTACGTTGAATTATAAGAAAGATTATAGGAAATTCAACTTTTAATAACACAACAATTCATTTTAATTTAAAAAAATATCCCAGAGAAAATAGTAGTCATCATAATATGAGTGTTTTTCAGACCATCCAATCTTTATAAATTAACATATATATAAATTCAATTTTTATAGATTAATATATATAAAAATTAAATATTTCATAGAAGGAACCTAAGGAGACCAGCAACAATTTATTTTCTTAAAAGTTAATAAAATGGAAGATACACTTCTATATAATATTAATCTCCTTTCTTAAACCTTTATAAAATTTTACTTTAGAAATAGTTTCTCAGATCATTTTTTCTTATATTAATCACATACTACAAATAAATAGACAAAGACAAATATATAATTTTAGGGAAATATGATACCATTTTGTGAATTAAGGTCCCATATTTAGTAGTTCAAATGACTCACAAAATATAGAAAAGTAGAATAGCTGAACGTAAAGCCAGGGTTTTCACTCTGACAGTATGAAAATTCAATATTGCCTTTTTAATTTTAATTTAATATAAATGAATATTACATGATAACAATTAGTTACCTTTTCCTTAAAGATCCTGTACAATTAAAGTAGATGAAAATATTAGATATTAAAAAAAATAGTGGCTATCTTAAATGACCTTGTTATTTAAGGTATGTTGAATACTTCTTGAAAAATAGCACTGGGTATTTTTCTAATACATAAGATTAGATGAACTATTTGTTAGTCTTGGAAAATCTTCATTAACTGTATTTCCTAAAATAAGGGAAAGTTTCAAAACACCCAATTTTGCTGGTACTTGGAATTTTTTCTTTCTTTCCAATATAAAAATATTTAAAAAATTATTCTAAGAGTCAGATGTTCCTTCATGGACCTTAACTCATAGTGTCAAATACATATTATAAGGCTATCATATATACAGGGATTTGCAGCTAGTCACAAACTTCTTCATTAGATTTAAAGCTATAGAATATTTTAAAGCATTGAAAAGACAAATGAACTGATATTCTACAATGCAACAGTGAGTACAAAATAAATAAATAAATAAATAAAAAATGGTGCGTATTTTCTCTTGAAATTTAAAATCTGTTTATAAATGAAAGAATATCAGCCATATACAATGAGCATAAAACCGAGCTCCTATGCAGTATCCGTATAAGCGCAGCAAGAAAATAAAATACTAATACATAAAATACTCACTAATACATGAGGATTGTGGTGGCCATTCATTTTGAAGGCAAGTAATTGATCCTGATTTTTCTCCAGCATTTGTTATATATCCCTATTTACAATTATACTGTGTTTTTCTGTTTAGAGCACATGTAAAATAAAATTTAGAAAAGAAAAACATTCTCACTTTCCATATCTTATAGTGAACATGAATCTAAAAGGAAGAAAAGTAAGAAAACTATGAGTGTATGCACAGCACCTTGAAGATTTGCAACATTAAAAGATACAAAAGTAGCCATTGATCATTTGTAAATGAAGACCTGAAATAAAATCATTTGCATTACTAATCCAAAAAAATAAAATAAAGAAAACAATAACAAACCTTAAAGGTTTAAAGATACAGCATTATAGTCCTTTGAGAATGGTTTTTTCCTAACAAAGAAAAAGCTAAAGTACTTAAAATATGTTTAATAAAATTCTAAAATGTTTACTGTTTTTGTCCAAATGAATCTTACAGTTTATCAGAACTCTACACAATGTTGTCTTTCTTTCTTTCTTTCTTTCTTTCTTTCTTTCTTTCTTTCTTTCTTTCTTTCTTTTTTTTTTTCTTTCAGCTTAAGAATAATTGGATCTCTTAGAAACCTCGAACTCATTTACCCTATTAGGGATCCTGAAGTTAAATGATGATATTAGAAAGCATATCCAAATGGCATTGATGAAGCCTGATGTGAAGAGGCCGGGGTAGAAGAGCAGGCCTGGAAAAGGGAGGCCCTGGGCCAGATGGATGTCATGGCTGCCTTTTTGGCATAGCTCTCAGGTGCATCCTTGACCCTACAAGTCACAGAAACTAAAAATACTGAGCTTCAAAGAAAGGTCCTATGTAGAGAACTCAGCTCCTTGCTTGGTTGTCACACTGATGGAATTTCTCGCTCTCTCTGGTTTTTTTTTTGTTGTTGTTGTTTTTATTTACATTCAAAATCATTTCCCCTTTCCCGTTTCCTCCCTCCCCGAAAGTCCCATAAGACCCCTTCCCTCCCTCTTTTCCCCATTCAATCCCCTCTCGCTTCTTCAAGACTCTGAGGGTGGATCTCGGTGTGAGACATGCAAGATCAGCAGCATACCCCTCTCCCCGCAAAGAGTATTTGCTTATTTCTCTTAGTAATTAGAGGGATCCATTTGTGTGTGCTTTGCACCTGACTGACCCTTAAATATGAAAAAAGGAGACTATTTAAAGATGATTTCTACCCAATACTTAAATAAAAATACATTTATTGCCACTAGAGTCTGGAGCCTTGAGAAACTCTTCACACTGATTTAGTTCATCCCTTTTACATAGCAAACACCACATCTTAAGTTCTTTCTAGCATTAGTAAGCTACAAAAAGTGTTCTCAAAGCATACCAGGAACTATAAACATTTTTGTCTGTCTGACTATCAAAATGTTCTTCTAGGACTTAACGTGGGTTTTTTTGGGTTATTTTGTTTGTTTTAAGTTTTCTTATTTTGAATGACAGCCCATAAATGCACTGACAAGCACTTCTGGTCTTTGTAGCACACAAACAGGCTTCTCAGGGGCACTCACTGGAAATCTAAAAGGACCATGGTCTGCATATTGATGGGGGCTGGTCTATTTACTTTATTCCTTAATGATTCTCTCTCTCTTTCTCTCTCTCTCTTTTTTTATGCTGTTGATAACCCATTTTCACCCTGAATTGAAATCATCAAAAATTCATTTTATTAAAAATCGTGTCATTTTTAAAAACAAAGAACTGTTGCTGGCAATTAATCTCATTTTAATTTAGACTACTATTGCAGTGTTGCTTATCAATAATTACCTTATTCAGATTCTGGTTTCAATAAACTATCTTGGATAAAAGATTAGATGGTGGAATATTGAGATCAGATTGAAAGTCAGACTTGGATGTCAAGGCTGAAAAGAGATCACTGTTTGTTTACTCAAACTGAATAGGTAAAGAAAGTAATATCAATGTTTAAAATAGTTATACTGCACATGGTGTGCACTCACTGATAAGTGGATATTAGTCCAAAAGCTCAGAATACCCAAGATACAATTCACAGACCACATGAAGTTCAAGAAGAAAGAAAACCAAAGTGTGAATACTTTGGTCCTTTTAGGAAGGGGGATCAAAATACCCATGGCTCATAGCCAACCAATGGACTGAGCATAGAGTCCCCAATGGAGGAGCTAAAGAAAAGACCCAAGGAGCTGAAGAGGTTTGCAGCCTCACAGGGGGAATAATAATATGTACCAACCAGTACCCCCAGAGCTCCCAGGGACTAAACTACCAACCAAAGAGTATAAATGGAGGGACTCATGGCTCCAGCAACGTATGTAGCAGAGGTTGGCATTTTCAGATATCAATGATAGGAGAGGCCATTGGTCCTGTGAAGGCTCTGTGTCCCAGTGTAGGGGAATGCCAGGTCAGGAAAGTGGGAAGGGAGGTTGGTAAGCAGGGGGAGGGGAAATGGGATAGGGGGTTTTCAGAGGGGTAACAAGGAATGGAGATAACATTTGAAATGTAAATAAAGCAAATATATAATAAAAATGCAGAAAACCAAAAAATTGTAAAAATAAAATAAAATAGTCATACATTATGCTAAAAAAAAGAAAGCATATCCAAAGTTACTACAGACTCCAGTACCAATAATTTCATATGTCATTGTAGCTTCATGCCAAAAATAGAATAGTTGTTCAAAGATTAATAAAGATTAGAAAAAACAATGAGTTTTTGTTGTGGTGGTGGTGGTTGTTGTTGTACAGGAATATAATAAACATATAAAGAAGCAAAAATACTGCAGAGTAGCAGACACAAACAAGGAAACATATTAGTTCAAATTACTAATACCACATATTGCAAAGCAAAGAACACTAGACTAGATAGATATCCAGAGTAACAAGAGATTAATGAGGCTCATTATTGAAGGGGCTTTGCATAAGGAAAAAGAAATTCCAGAAAATAGCAAACTGAGAACTAAAGAAGAAAAAATTGGGTATTTTACTGAATTTAAAATTACAAAAATTACTTTTCTCAAAAAGATTGGAGTCCCTGGATTTGTGGCATATAAAAGTAAGAACGGAGAAAATATGGAGCATAATTCTGAATTTCTCAATGGCCATCCTCTAGCTTCTCTGTCCAAATGTTAGGACATTGTAGTACATTACAAGACACTCTGATGAAGATGAGAAAAAAAAAAACTACCCAAAAATTAATGTCAAAGTTTCCCAGAACACCAACAATTCATGATATTCAAAGTGGAAGAAAGGAAAGATTCCTTTAATCATGATAATCCTTTAGAAAGACCTCCTGGAAGAGTTTCATTGATATTCTGAACTAACTAGTTGCACAGAAAAAGCACACCAAACTAACCTAAAATAATTTCAAAGGGACCAAATCAATCAAACTCAATATTCCTATCTTGTAGTTTTCCCATCCCAAATACTAGCAGGAAGTATCCACAGAGTGCTGTGCTTTATTCAAGGGATTGTGGTGGAGGTGAATAAGACTATATTTGTGGCACCATTTATTCCTCCAACAAAAAACTTAGGTACTCATTTTGTAATGTTCACCCATATATCCAAGAATCAACAGATAAGCTACATACACAAATCTGAGGGATGACAACAAAAAGCTGGCTGTACTCAACATCCACATAGGCAAGGAAGATGGACCCATGTCAGTTATATGAGACCCTCTTAAGACATTAATAAAAAGCAGAAAATAAAAACAAAGTATGTAGAATTGGGAGTGGGAGTTGTGCCACTTAAAATAACAAAATAGAATTAAGTTTCCACCTTGATCCTATGAAAGATCCCTAAATTAATCAACATTTAAGCAGACATAGCAGAGAAAAAGTAGAGATGGCACAAATTATCATTATTAGCAATTATGGGAATTGTATCATGCCATTTTACATACTTAAAAATATTATGGACATTCATGACAATTAATTTGATGAGTTAAAATTAATAGTATTAGTAAAAGGAACAGACTCTACATCTCACTCAAGAAAAATAGATATCATGAATATAATAACTTCAATTTCAAAATATGTATTTGCTGTCCATCTACTGAAGCTGCTACATACAACAGAACAGTGCCACAAGAAAATGAAGGCCTAAAAATATATACAGAACTATCGTAGTCACATGTAGAAAAATGTAATAATGCTGTATCAATTTTCTCGAAATTGATCCCAGAAAAGCATTTTTATTTCATACACGAACAAACTCACTCTAAATGTCACATTGCAAGGCTACAAAGCAAGACATTTCTTCAAAGGTCTCAAGGATCTCAATAGTTTAAACCCAATGTAAGTATATAATGTGTTGATTAATAGAAACAGTATAGTTCTCCAACAATAAATTTCTATAACCTACACTTTCATTTAACATTTAAATATTTTAAATTTAAATAGAATTTAAGGAAGAAATAAATTTAATGCCCAATATTATAAGATATTAAGTCTTATATAATGTAGTAGTCACTAGAAAAAAAACATAATGTTGGTGACTGTACAAAATAATTTCAATACCTAAGCCTTGGATAATCATTATCTGATATATATATATCTCAGGCAGGCAGCACCCAAGAAATAAGCTGGAGTAGCCATTCTAATATCAGATAATATTGAGATTCAACCAAAAGTCATCAAAGAAGATAAGGAAGGACACTTCATACTCGTCAAAAGAACAATCTACCAAGAAGAACTCTCAATTCTGAATATCTATGCTCCAAATACAAGGGCACCCTCATTTGTAAAAGAAACTTTACTAAAGCACAAAGCATACTTTGCACCTCAAATAATAATAATGGGTGACTTCAATACCTTGCTTTCATCAATGGACAGATTAGGGAATCACAAACTAAACAGAGACACAGTGAAACTAACAGAAGTTATGGCATATAAGGATTTAATAGATATCTATAGAACATTTCATTCTAAATCAAAAGAATATACCTTCTTCTCAGCACTTCATAGTACCTTCTCCAAAACTGACCATACAATCCGTCACAAATCAGACCTCAACAGATATAAGAAGAATGAAATAATCCCATTCCTCCTAACATCACTACAGATTAAGGCTGGTTTTCAATAGCAACCAAAACAATATAAAGCCCACATACACATGGAAGCTGAGCAATGCTCTACTCAATTATAACTTGGTCAAGGAAGAAATAAAGAAAGAAATTAAAGACTTTTTAGAATTTAGTGAAGATGAAGCCACAACATACCCAAACCTATGGGACACAATGAAAACCGTGCTAAGAGGAAAATTTATAGCTTTGAGTGCCTCCAAAAAGAAACCTGAGAAAGTATACACTAGCAGCTTAACAGCACAACTGAAAGGTCTAGAACAAAAAGAAGCAAATACACCCAAGAAGAATAAACAGCAGGAAATAATCAAACTCAGGGCTAAAATCAGTCAAGTAGAACAGAAAAGAATTATACAAAGAATCAACAAAACCAAGAGCTGGTTCTTTGTGAAATGAACAAGACAGAAAAACCCTTAGTCAGCCTAACCAGAGAGCACAGAGATAGTATTCAAATTAACAAATCAGAAATGGAAAGGGAGATAAAACAACAGAAACCAAGGAAATTCAAAAGATCATCAGATCCTACTATAAAAGCCTATTCTCAACAAAATTTGAAAATCTGCATGAAATGGACAATTTCCTAAACAGCTACCAAGTACCAAAGTTAAATCAGGATCAGAGAAGCAATCTGAACAGTTCCATAACCCTTAATGAAATAGAAGCAGTAATTAAAAGTCTTCCAAACAAATAAAGCGCAGGACCTGATATGTTTAGTGCAGAATTCTACCTAGGCTTCAAAAAAGACCTAATACAAATACTCTTCAAACTAATGCACAAAATAGAAATGGAAGGAACACTACCCAATTCATTCTATGAAGCCACAGTTACACTGTTACCAAAAAGACCCAAAAAGACGTCAAAAAGTCCCAACAAAGAAAGAGAACTCCAGAACAATTGCCTTTACAAATATTGATGCAAATATACTCAATAAAATTCTCACAAACTGACTCCAAGAACACATCAAAAAAATCACTCATTCATCAGGATCAAGTAGGCTTCATCCCATGGATGCAGGGATATTTCAACATATGGAAATCCATTAATGTAATCCACTACATAAACAAACTCAAAGAGGAAAAAAAATCACATGATAATTTCACTAAATGCCAAAAAAAAAATCATTTGACAAAATCCAACACCCCTTCATGATAAAAGTCTTGGAAAGATCAGGAATTCAAGTCTCATACCAGAACATAGTGAAAGCAATATACAGCAAACTAGTAGCCAACAGCAAATGAAATGGAGAGAAATTTGAAGCCATTCCACTAAAATAAGAGACTAGACAAGGCTACCCTCTCTCTGCTTATCTATTCAATATAGTACATGAAGTTCTAGCTATGGCAATTAGAAAACAAAAATAGGTCAAAGGGATTCAAATTGGAAAGGGAGAAATCAAAATATCAGTATTTCTAGATGATATGATAGCATACATAAGTAACCCCAAAAACTCGACCAGAGAACTCCTAAACCTGATTAGAAAAAAAAAAAAAACTTCAGAAAAGTGGCCAGATATAAAATTAACTCACAAAAATCTGTAGTCTTCCAGTACTCAAAAAATAAATAGGCTGAGAAATAAATTTGGGGAACGACACCCTTCACAGTTTCCAGGAGAGGGGGAAACTAGGTGTCTTAGTCAGGATTTCTATTCCTGCACAAACATCATGACCAAGAAGCAAGCTGAGGAAGTAAGTGTTTATTCAGCTTAAACTTCCACATTGTTGTTGATCACCAAAGAAAGTCTGGACTGGAACTCAAGCAGGTCAGGAAGCAGGAGCTGACGCAGAGTCCAAGGAGTGATGTTACTTAGTGACTTGCTTCCCCTGGGTTGCTGAGCTTGCTTTTTCAAAGAACCCAAGACTACCAGCCCAGAGATGGTACCACCCACAAGGGTTCCTCCCCTCTTGATCACTAATTGAGAAAATGCCCCACAGCTGGATCTCATGGAGGCATTTCCTCACCTGAAGCTCCTTTCTCTGTGATAACTCCAGTTTGTGTCAAGTTGACACACAAAACAAGCCAGTACACTTGGTATGGGGATAACACTTGAAATGTAAGTAAATTAAAATTAAAAAATAAGAGAAAAAAAGTAAAGCAAATAAATAAAACCCCTTTTAAAAAAAGTATTGGGAATAAATCTACTGTCCTTAAATCTCCCAAAAGGATCCAAAAACAAACAAACAAACAAAAAAACAAAAGTATGTGTGTCTGTGGTTGTTTGTGTGTGTGTGTATGTGTGTGTGTGTGTGTGTGTGTGTGTCCACATACCCAGCCTATGCCTACCAAGAAGGCAGAAATTATGGTGAATTTTGGATCTTGTCTTTCTGTAAAGTGATTCAATGAGATTTGTTAGGCATAATATTTCTGTTCAGGAGATTAAATACACTTACCTTTAGGAAAGAAAGGAAGGAAGGAAGGAAGGAAGGAAGGAAGGAAGAAAGAAAGAAAGAAAGAAAGAAAGAAAGAAAGAAAGAAAGAAAGAAAGAAAGAAAGAATAAATTAAATATTTCCAAAAATTCAGTGAAAATAAATGTACAACACACAAAAAGCTTGTGAGCCATAATGAAAGCAGTACTAAGAGAATAAAAATATACCCATATATATCACCCTGCACAAAATTCAAGTCCAAGTGGAAAAAAGAACTCAACATAAAACCAGATACTGTCTTTAATAAAAGTGAAAAGGAGGAACTGCCTTGAACTCATTGGCACAGGAGACAAATTCGTGAACAGAACAATAATAGCTCAGACATTATGATCAACAATTAATAAATTGGACCTTATTTAACTGAAAATCATTTGCAAGTCTAAGGACATCATCATTAGAAAAAAGTAGCAGCATACAAAATTGGAAGAGATATTTACCAATCTTACATCTGACCGAGCACTAATATCTAAAATACACAATGAACTCAAGACAGCAAACTGAATAACCCAATTTAAAAATGGAGTACAAAGCCAGACAGAATTCTGAAAAGAAGAATCGTGAACTGTTGAGAAACACTTAAAGAAATATTCAATGCTCTTAGCCATCAGGGAAATGCAAATCAAATAGATTCTGAGATTCCATCTTACACCTGTCAGATGGATATGATCAAAGACATATGTGACAACACATGTTGAGGATGTGGAATGAGGGGAACACTCCTCCATTGCCATTGGGAGTGCAAACTAGTACAATCACTTTGGAAATCAATTTGTTAGTTTTTCAGATATTGTGAATAGAACTACCCCAAGACCCAGCTGTATCACTCCTGGGCATATAACAAAAAGATGCCCCAGAATACTATAAGGACACTTTTTTTAAAATGTTATTTTTTATTGGGTATTTTATTTATTTACATTTCAAATGTTATCCCCTTTCCCAGTTTCCCCTCCACAAACTCCCTATGCTATCACCATTCCCCTGCTTCTCTGAGGGTGCTCCCCCAACCACCCACCAACTCCTACTTGGCCTCAATGGGAAGGGAGGTCCTTGGTCCTGTAAAGGATACTTGATCAACTAAGTTCATATCTTTATTCATAATAGCCAGAAATTGAAATCAATCTAGATGCCCCTCAATTGAAGAGTGAATAAAGAAAATGCGGTATATCTGCACAATAATAGTCTACCTGGCTATTAAAAACAAAAACACCATGAAACTTTTAGACAGATGGATGGAACTAATAAATATTATTTTGGGTGTGGTAACCCATCTCTGGGAGTAGATAGAGATGTAGGATGGGGGAGGTTCTGATCAGTCTATTGGGGAAAGCCTAGCTGAGAATCCTACCAGTAGGGGATATGAACACTGAATTGCCCACCTTCTGTAAACAGGTGGAACTTCTAGTGGAGGACAGCAACCCACCCACAAAACCTTCAACCCAAAATTTGTCCTGCCTATGATATAGATATAGAAATAGATGATAGAGATAGAGATAGACAGACATAGACATAGATAAGAGGGAGCAGAGACTATTAGAGAGACAACCACTGATACTTTTAATGATTCTCTACCATGCTTGTGGACAGAAGCCTACATAACTGCCTCCTAAGAGGCTTCATCCAGCAATATATGAAAACTTATTCAGGGACTGATGGCCAAACATTGGGCAATGCTTGGGGTGCTTTGTGGAAGAGTGGGACATAGAATTGACACCGCATGAAGTCCTAAAAAGTCAACTAATCTGGATCCATGGGGACTCACAGATACTAAAACACCAACAAAAAAGAATACAAGGGCTGGACCCTTTCACTCTATACATTTGTAGCAGATGTGCAGCTTAGTAGTCATGACCTCTGTCTAATTGTAGAGGAGGCTGTTTCAGTTGCTTGCCATTGGATCCCCTTCCTTAACTTCACTGCATGATTGGGACTCAATGCTAGAAAATGGACTTGGTCCTACTGCAACTGGATGGCACAGAGTGTGTTCATGCCCAATGGGGGGGGGGGCTTACCCTTCTCCTCAGAGAAGTGGAGGGGTAATTTGGGAAGGGATTTGTAGTGGTGGGACTGGAAAGAGAGGAGGGATGTGGGCCTCAATCAGGATGTAAAGTGAATTAATGAAGTAACTGTTTTAAAAATGAACTCTCTTACAGAGTTATCACCATTCATGATTTAAGCTCTATTACAGATACACAGTAATAGCACTGCATAGTACTGGGATAAAAACAAAAAAGAAAATCATCAATGGAATAAAATTGAAGGCATAAATTCATACTATTATGAGCACCTGGTATTTATAAGCAATCTAAAATTAAATAATGGAAAAAAAGGAAAGCATCTTCAAGAAAAGGTGCTTTTAAGATCAGGTGCTCCACAATGCCCTCCCACACCCAGAGATATCATGACTCCCAGGAGGTCTATCATAACTAGCATTGCAGGCTCACATTGAGTTCCACAAACCTCAATAATTGGTCTACCTGGGACCCCCAGAGATCCCTACAGACACTGAACCTAATAGCCTTGTTGGAGACACATCTTCTTTACAGTCCACAACTATGCACAGGGCTGATTGGGCATTCCAGACACCATCCCCACCCCCTACTCAGAGACAGCCTGTCTCCCAGGAAGTCTACCATATCCAGGGTCACAGGATATCTGCCATAGTCAGGATGACCAGAAGCCTTCCATTACTAAGGACACAGGAGGAACTCCTAATCAGAGAAAGCACATTTTGCCTCCCAGAAGACCTGCTCTAACACAGTTCACAAAGATCACACTTCCTACAAGGAGGGACAGGCTCCAGGCAGAGACAGCAACAAAGGTGAACACCAGAGATAACCAGATGTTGAGGGGCAAGTACAATAATGTAAGCAACAGAAACTAATACAACTTAGTAATATCAGAACCCAGTTCTCTCACCACAGCAAGGCGTAGATACCCTAATACACATGAAAAGCAATATTCTGACCTAAAATTACATCTCAAGAAAATGACAGAGGACTTTAAAGGGTGTATAAATTGCTCCCTTAAAGAATTACAGGAGAATGTAGGTAAACAGGTAGAAACTCTGAAAGAGGAAACAAATCTTTTAAAGAAATACAGGAAAACAAAACCAGGTGAAGGAACTGATTAAAACCATTCAAGATCTACAAATAAAAATAGAAGCAATAAAGAAATCACAAATGGAGGCAACCCTGGATATGGAAAACACAGAAAGAATATTAGGAGTTACAAATGTATGCATGATCAAAAGAATACAAGAAATAGAAGAGAAAATCTCAGATGTAGAGGATAGCATAGAAGATCTTGACACAACAGTTAAAGAAAATACAAAGTTCAAAATTCAAAATATCACAGAAACTCAGGACAATGAAAAGACGAAAGCTAAGAATAATAGGTATAGAGTAAAGATTCCCAATTTAACAGACAAAATACCATCTTCAACAAAATCATAGAAGAAAACTTCCCTAACCTTAAGAAAGAGATGGCTATAAACAAGAAGCCTGAAGAACACCTAATAGTTTTACTTGAACCAGAAAAGAAACTCATCCATATACATAATAATCACAACACTAAATACACAGAACAAAGGAAGAAGATTAAGAAGCAGTAAAGGAAAAACACCCAATAACATATAAAGGTAGACCTTTCAGAATTACACCAGAATTATCAAAGAGACTCTAAAAGTCAGATGATCTTGGACAGATGTCATGCAGACCCTAAGGGGTCACAAATGTCAACCCAGGCTACTATACCCAGCAAAAATCTCAATCACCATAAATGGAGGTAGCATAATATTCCATGACAACACCAAATTTAAACAATATCTTTCCACTAATCCATTCCTACAGACGATACTAGAAGAAAAACTCCATCACAAGGATGGTACCTACACCAAAGTAAAGATATTAATCATCTCACAACAAAACCAAAAGTAGAGAATCATACAAACATAATAGCACCTCTAACAAAGAAAATAACAGGAACCAACAAATCACTGACCTTCAATATCTTTCAACATCAGTAAACTCAATTCCTCAATAAAAAGACATATGCTAACATACTAGATATGTAAACAGAACTCAGTATTTTGATGAATACAGGAAACATACCTCAGTGACAAAGACAGACACTCTCTTAGTAAAAGGCTGGAAAAAGGTTTTCCAAGCAAATAGTCCCAAGAAACAAGCTGGAGTAACACTTCTAATATCCAATAAAATAAACTTCCAACAGTAAGTTATCGCTGAGATGGAGAATGTCTATTCATACACATAAAAAAAATCCACCAGATGTACTCTTAATTCTGAACATCTATGCCCCAAATGCAAGAGCACCCATGTTTGAAAAAGTAATGTTACTAAAGCCCAAAACATATATTGAAACTCATACTAATAGTGGAAGACTTCAACAACACACACTTACCAATAGACAGGTCACTGAATCTGAAATTAACAGAAACACAGTAAACTGAGAGAAATTGTGAACCAAAAGAAATTAACAATTACCTACAGAACATTTCATCCTAAATTATCCCTTCTTCTCATCAACTCATGGTATCTTCTCCAAAACTGACTATGCAACTGGTAAAAAAGAGAAAAAAAAGAAAAGAAAGAAAGAAAGAAAGAAAGAAAGAAAGAAAGAAAGAAAGAAAGAAAGAAAGAAAGAAAGAAAAAACAAGCCTGAATAGATACAAGAAGATTGAACACATACATTCTGTCAGATCACTATGGACTAAGGCTAGACTTCTATAAAAACAAAAACAAAAGAATGCCCACATACTCATTAAAACAGAACAACTAGCTACCTAATAATGACATGACCGTGGAAATAAGGAATAAATTAAAGATTTTCTAGAATTCAATGAAAATGAAGGCACAGCCTAAGTAAAGTTATGGACTGAATAAAAGCAGTGCTAAGAGGGAAATTTATAGCAGTAACTGACTTAATAAAAAAAAATTGAAGAGGCCCTATCCTAGCAAATTATCTACACATCTGAAAACTCTAGAAAAAAAAGAAGCAAACACACTCAAGAGGAATGGACCACATACAATAATCAAATTCAAGGCTACAATAAATCAATTAGAAATAAAGAGAATTATAAAAAACCAATAAAACCAAGTTCTGGTTCTTTGAGAAAATCAACAACATAAATAAATACTCAGCCAAACAAATAAAAGACAGCGAGAATATCCAAATTAACAAAATCAGAAATGAAAAGAGAGATATAACACTATAAACTGAGGTAATAAAAAATCATTAGATCCTACAACAAAAACCTATACTCAATGATATTGGAAAATCTAGATGAATTGGATGAATTTCTAGAGAGATACACACACCAAAATTGAATCAGGTTCAAAAAACTACCTAAACAGTACCATAACAGCTAAGGAAATATAAAATTGTCCAAAAAAAGGGGGTCTGATGGTTTTAGTGCAGAATTCTACCATACCTTCAAAGAAGACCTAATACCAAGTCTTTTCAAACTATTCCCCAAAGTAGAAATAGACAGAAAACTACCTAATTCAATCTATAAATCCAAATTCATGCTGGTATCTAAACCACACAAAACCCAGAAGAGAAAGAGAACTTCAGAACAATTTCATTTACAAAATCAATGCAAAATTACTCAATAAAATTCTCAAACACCAAATTCAAACACAGGTCAAAATGATCATTCAGCACTATCAAGTAGGCTTTATCCCAAGGATACAGGAATGGTTCAAACTTTAAAAAAAAAATCACTTGAACATCTCATTAGATGCTGAATAAGCCTTTGACAAAATAAAACACTCCTTTATGGCAAAAGTCTTGGAAAGATCAGGAATTCAAGGCCCATACCTGAACATAAGGAAAAGCAGTATACAGCAAACCAGTAGCCAACATCAAACTAAATGGAGAGAAACCTGAAGCAATCCCACCAAAATTAGGGACTAGACAAGGGAGCCCACTCTCTTCCTACCTATTCAGTATAGTTCTCAAAGTCCTAACCAGAGCAATTAGACAACTAAAGGAGTTCAAAGGGATTAAAATTGGAAAGGAAGCAGTAAAAGTATCACTTTTCACAGAAGATAGGATAGTATACTTACGTGACCCCAAAAATTCCACCAGAGAACTCCTAAAGCTGATAAACAACTTCAGCAAAGTGGCTGGATATAAAATTAACTCAAACAAATCAGTAGCCTTCCTCTACTCAAAGGATAAACAGGCTGAGAAAGAAATTAGGGACAGGAAACCCTTCACAAAAGTCACAAATAATATGAAATACCTTGGTGTGACTCTAACCAAGGAAGTGATAGATCTGTATGACAAGAACTTCAAGTCTCAGAAGAAAGAAATTGAAGAAGATCTCAGAAGATGGAAAAATCTGCCATGCTCATTGATTGGCAGGATTAATATAGTAAAAATTGCCATTTTGCTGAAAGCAATCTGCAGATTCAGGGCAATCCCTACCAAACTTCCCACTCAAAACGTCATAGAGTTAGAAAAAGCAATTTGAAAATTCATTTGTAATAACAAAAAAACAAGAGGAAAACTATTTTCAACAATAAGAACTTCTGGGGGAATCAGCACCCTTGACCTCAAGCTGTATTACAGAACAATAGTGATAAAAACTGTGTGGTATTGGTACTGAGACAGGCAGATATATCAATGGCATAGAACTGAAGACCCAGAAATGAACCCACACACCTATATGGACACTTGATCTTTGACAAAGAGCTAAAACCATCCAGTGGGAAAAAGACAGCATTTCCAACAAATGGTGCTGTTTCAATTGGCAGTCAGTAGAAGAATGCAGATTGATCCGTTCTTATTTCCTTGTACAAAGCTCAAATCCACGTGGATCAAGGACCTTCACATAAAACCAAATGCACTGAAACAAAAGAGAATGTGGGGAATATTCTAGAACAAATGGGCTTAGGAGAAAATTATATAAACAGAACACTAGTAGTTTATGCTCTAAGATCAACAATGGACAAAAGGGACATCATAAAATTGCAAAGCTTCTGTAAGGCAAAGGACAGTGTCAATAGGACAAAATGGAAACTATCAGACTGGGAAAATAACTTTACCAATTCTACATACAATAGAGGGGTAATATTCAATATATACAAAGAACTCAAGAAGTTAAACTCCAGAGAACCAAATAACCCTATTAAAAATGTGGTAAAGGGGTAAACTCAAATGAGGAATATCAAATGGCTGAGAAGCACCAAAAGAAATGTTCAAAGTCCTTAGTCATCAGAGAAATGCAAATCAAAACGACCCTGAGATTCCACCTTACACCAATCAGAATGGCTAAGATCAAAACCTCAGGTGACAACACATGTTGTAGAGGATGTGGAGAAAGAGGAGCACTTCTCCACTGCTGGTGCGATTGCAAACTGGTACAACCACTCTGGAAGTCAGGCTGGAGGTTCCTCAGAAAATTTGAAATAGATCTGCCTGAAGACCCAACTTTACCACTCTTTTGAATTTACCCCAAAGATTTCCCACCACACCACAGGGGCACGTGTTCCACTATGTTCATAGCAGCCTTATTTGTGATAGCCAGAAGCTCAAAACAAACCAGATGTCCAACAATAGAAAAATGGATACAGAAAATGTAGTACATTTATGCAATGGAGTACTACTCAGCTATTAAAAACATTGACTTCATGAAATGCTTAGGTAAATGGATGGAGCTAGAAAATATCCTGAGTGAGGTAACACAGTCACAAAAGAACATACATGGTATGTACTCACTGATAAGTTGATATTAGCCCCAAAGCTCAGAATATGTAAGATATAATTCACAGACCGTATGAAGCTGAAGAAGAAGGAAGACCAAAATGTGGATGCTTCAGTCCTTCTTAGAAAGGGGAACAAAATATTCACTGGAGATAGAGGATGCAAGGGACTTTAGAGGAAGAAAGGAGGGCATGGGGGAGAAAGAGGGGCAGGATCAGGTATGGGAAGAGATGGGGATGATGTACAAAGGGTCAGGAATTTGAATAGATGTGTGTAGCAATGGGGGATGAGGAACTGGATGTAGCCCCTAGCATGTCCCAGATGCTAGGAAAGCAAGAGGCTCCCAGCACCCAACCGGGATGAGATTAGCTGAAATGTTCAACAAAGGGGAAGGAGAACTTGGAGAGACGATATTCAGAGGTTAGACAAGGCCCCTTGTTGAAGGATGGGGCCACCCATTCATCTTCAAATTTTTAACCCAGAATGGCTCCCATCTAAAGAAATTATGGAGACAAAGTGTGGATCAGAGACTGAAGGAAAGTCCACCGAGAGACTGACCCACCTTGTGACCCATCCCATATACAGACACCAAACCCAGACAGTGTTGTGGATTCCAAGACATGCTTACTGACAGGGGCCTGTTATAGCTGTCTCCTGAGAGATTCTGCCAGAGCCTGACAAATACAGAGGCAGATGCTCACAGCCAACCATTGGCCTGAGCATGGGACCCCAATGGAGGAGTTAGAGAAAGGACTGAAGGAGCTGAAGGGGTTTGCAGCTCCATAGGAAGAACAACAGTATCAACCAACCAGACCCTCCAGAGTTCCCAGGGACTAAACCACCAACAAAAGAGTACACATGGAGGGACCCATGGTTCCAGGTACATAGGTAGCAGAGGATGCCCTTCTCGGGCATCAATGGGAGGAGAGGCCCCAGTATAGGGGAATGCCAGGGTGGTGAGGTGGGAATGCGTAGGTGGGAGGGAATGAGAACACCCTCATAGAAGCACGGGAAGGGGTATGGTACAGGGATTCCGGAGGGGAAAACAGGAAAAAGGATAAAATTTGAAACATAAATATGTAAATTTTCCAATAAAATAAATTATAAAAAAGATTAAATAAAATTTAAAAAATAAAAAAAAATTAAGCTAAAAAAGTTTATCATCAGCAAAATGGTAGAATAAAAGACAATCAACAAGCATTGAGAAACAGATTATACTTTAAATATGTATCACATTTATAAAATGAATACTCAATAGTATAAGATAATTTCAAAATTGTTCTGAAAATGCAAGGTAATGGCAATCAAGTCTACGTAAAAGAAGTTGGCAATATTAAGTAAAAAGAAAAACCCCACATCTGTGACAAGTATAACTAAAGAAATATTTTTTAGAATTCTTCTCTTTTCAGCAAAACAATTACTAAGGTATAAGTTAGAAAAAATATCTGTGTTTGACAATGGTCAACTACAAATTGACTTAGGATTATATATCAAAAACCCAAATGATATTAAAAGGAATGTGTATCAAGAATTTTGATGTTGTAACAATTTATATACATATTTATTTTAAAAATAATAAAATGAGACAGACCTCAGACATTTACACAGATGCACAAGAAAAAAGTGACACAACATAAAAATATTGGTACAAAAATTGGAGAAAAACATCAAAACTGGAACATGCACACTTGCTGGGAAGAGCATACAATGACAGGGACTGACTGCAGTAGGCTGGGATAGAGACATCTCAGAAGACCGCTGCATCTCCTTGTATTAAAGGATGGCATCTGGGACCCTGAGAAGCAGGAGACATCCCTCCAGGTAACCTGCCATCTGAAATAAGGAACTGCCTGCAGTAAGCCTGGATGGAGACATCTCAGTAGCCCACAGCAGCTCCCTGTAAAAAAACAGTTGTTCCCATTTCTCCTAACCTTAGCCCTGGACAGTGTCTGTATAGATTTCATTTGTGGGTGACTGCTTTTCAGTTGGCCTTGGTATGCATAATTATCCTGTTACATCTGACTTTCTTACAACTTTCTCCTCTGCTCTGGAAAATTCTGTGAAATTAGGTTTTTCCTGATGTAATGAGTCTTAACAATTAAAAATTGAGACACGGGGCCCAGAACAGCACAGTCCTAATGGCATGCTGTGTGTTCTCATCTTGAAAACAATATAATAATTGGACAATGGTAGTTCCAGATTAATGCTTATCTTGCAAAGAAAGTTTGACAAAATTATTAGAAAATGAATTAGAGCCACCACTGGAACCCCAAGCAAGAAAAAAAATACTATTAATGTTATGAAATAAGACTCACACAATATTTGAGAGTGGTTCCTGGATAAGCAAGTATAGAATATGTAAAACCTTATATGCGTAAAACTAGGTCAAAACACTGGGACTCTTAGGAGAGTCACTGTGAGAAATGTGCAGAAACAGAAAGCTAGTAGAACTACTGAGTTAAGGCTTAACTTGAGGGTTTTTTATGTTTTTTTTTTTTTGCCATTGCCTGGCAGCTTTACCCATGTCATTTATTATTAGAATTTCACAAGAAAATGCAAGTAACTGACCTCAGAGTTCTGAGTCCTAAAATATAATGTGTTAAAGTTTAATTAATGATAAGTTTGGAATTGTTATTTTTTGACTATAGGCCTAGGAATAAAGAAGCTTGAAATTTTGGGGAACAATTGTAATCCTTGATTCTTTCTGGGACATAGTTAATCTTTTGAATTTGATTTGGCAATGATTATACAATGTCTTTTTCATCTGCTTTTGGAGTATCAATAAAAGACTGGGGCAAGAGAAAAGCTAGAGAGCATGTAGCGAGCAAGTGAGAAGTATGTGAGGTGAATGTGGAAAGCAAATGAAGAGTGTGAGAGAGAGCATGAGAAGACCATGTGAAGAGTGAGTAAAGAGAGAATGTGAAGAGTAAGTGAAGAGAGAATGTGAGGTGTGTATGGAGAGTATGTATGTGAAAGGAGAGTGCATGTGGTGTGTGCATAGTGTGTGTGTGAAAAGTGTGTGTGAGAGTGAAAGGGGAGCACACAGAGATGTGTTTGAGTGTGAGATTTCAAGAAAAGAAAAGTGCACAGGAGTAAAGCAAGAGTATATAGGAAAATGAAGAGTATGTGCACCCTCAAGCTGCAAGTGAATGAGTGAGAGAGAAAGAAAGAGAGCAGAGTGGGAGAGAAGAGAAATGTTAAGCCTTGAAAAATTGCCTGTCAACTTGTACCCCACCAAAAAATAGTCTGTGTATATTTATTATGAGCCTTCAAGATATCCTTGCTTCCAGTTGAGAACTCCAATACTGTGTCTAGGCTGAACCCTGACACACATTATTCAAGAATTCTCTTCCCAGTAACACATCACAGAGAGTTCAAAGTTAATTAGCAGTTCTGCAAAGTGTTATTATATGGATGGTGTGCGTAGCTCTTTTAATTACAAACTATAATTTTATAATTGTTTTGAGTCAAATGCAAACTAAGTTAAAAGCACATAGTACTATAAAACTATTTTTGCTAAATGTTTTGTTGTATTATGGCTTAAGATCTACTAGGGATGTTTGCTATATACTTATCAAGAATCTTCAGTATTCACTTATACACACTGGAAGCAATGAAGAAGCATTTTGCCACAGTTAATACAGATGGGACAGAGAGTCATGAGCATCTTGTGATCTAAGGGCTGATTACTTACCGATACGAATGCATTTGGGAGGAGGGGACCAGCCATTCTCTGTACATGTCATTGTGACTTGACCATTTGGAAGACTATAACCATTGTAACACTGGACTTTTACAAACTGACCCTGTACATATTTTCTTTCCCCATATGAAGATTCTCCATTCTCCACATAATGGAATAAACATTGCCCTAAGAAACATAAAAATTAATAATTAAAATAAATAAAAGCTTTCATTTGTTTTAAAAAAACTAAGTTGTTATCTTTACAACTGTTTAATGAGCACATATGACATTCAAAAATAAAATCAATAACAAATGCTTAAGAGTGTAGTACTTATCTTTAGTCTGTATATATAAATTATGTACATGATAAAGGTATTTCCATAGTCCCTATTGTGTGTGTACATTTCATGAAGAGGTGCTCACGAAGAACAGAAACTAGCCTTTTTGCTCACAAATACTTTTGTTGGTTTTATGTTTGTCATGAAAAATTTAACTGTAATTATATATGTGCTTTCTCTTTAAAAGAATTAAACATAGTTAAATACAAAGGCATTGGCTTACTGAGGCATGGGACTTCAGGCTCCCACCCTTGTGCCGTGCAACGAAGGTAGTCCCAGTATGCTCCTGAAGGAGTTGAAAACCCATTTTCACAGTAGTAGCTGTACTCCTTTCCTATGGATACTGGGAAGTAGGGTCTCCTTCTTTCTTCATAATATAGATGTCCATATTTGAATTGTGGAAAATCACAAGGTTTCACTTGAAATTAAAAGAACAAACAGACAAATAAACAGAAAAACACTCGTATTAGAGATAAAACTCTTGATTAGTAACTTACTTTCAATTAATTAAAATAATGACATGAAAGAAGAGTGTGTGGGGGTGACAGGAAAATAAAACCAAGGACAACTTTCAACATGAAATCAAATGATAGCTGATACCCCACCAGAGAAGTGGTTCAGCGATATTTGTTAATATCCAATATGACAACTGCTTATTTATAATTTTCATTGAAACTAAAATACATTATAAATATGGAATCATATGGAGTTCTTCTTGTAACTTTGTATTGAAGTGCTATATTGTTCATTGTATTATGTTTATATGTAATATATGAATATTTTTATTATATGTAATTATTTGTGATTATTATTTATAATTTGTACTTTAGTATGAGAATAATATCACTTTTTCATGAAGTATGATGCTGCTTCAGGAAATGCCATGCAATATATTAAAAGTTAACTCAACATATATAAATGAAAACAAATTTCCTTAAGCTTCCTTATTCATTTTAGTTTTTGTTTTACGAAAGACATTATTCAAGATTTTTTTACATATTTATTACGTCGTTTAAAAATGATAATTCTTTTTGTCCTAAATGTTCTTCTCTAACAATTTTGAGAATTATACATTTCATAGGACATCAGTAAGTTAAAATAGCTCACTGAGATTTTGTTTTAAAAAGTAACAAGATGAGGCATTGTGCAGAGTAGGAATGTCATTATCACCTCAGTCCTCAGACATTTACCAAATTTTCTTCTTCCAGTGGGCACAGATGAATGTTAACCTCCTTTATACATGATTCTTGAAATGAACATAATATTCCTTAAAGTACCCAATAACTTGAGGAGGTTAGTACCTAAAGGAACCTCGTTTGACATCTTTCAATTTCAAGATAAAGATTGTGGCTGCATCAGCAGTGATTTTTGAACCATTTATCACAGTGTTCATGCAGTCTACTCAGACTGCTAACCAATATATTTAACAATTGTATAACGGTTCTAAATAATATGAGAATAGCACAAGATCTTCTAGTGTTTATTGATCTTCAATCCCAAGATTTTCTCCTATTTTTAGTTTAGATCATTTTAAATTTATTATTAGTTTATTTGCCTGTTTGTTTTCTAATGGGAATGAGAGAGAGAGAGAGAGAGAGAGAGAGAGAGAGAGAGAGAGAGAGAGAGAGAGAGAGAGAGAATCAAGGAATACTGGAGGTGAGTAGGATCTGGTAGAACATGGGAAAGGAAAAATTATAATCAGAATATATGTATGAAAAACTATTTTCAAGAAAAGTGCCCACAGCCTTTGCCATCTTGACTTTGGTGACAGACTAGACAGGGACAACAAGGTACACAGAGATATCTCGAGTATAGCATCACTTGGGACATAGCCTTGTAGGGTTCCGCCTGCACCCAAGAGCTGGGCAGCTCTGTGGTCATCTGTACACCAGCCCTGCCATGGGACATTTCCCTTGCAGGGTGACCCGTGCTTGGAGGGGGTCCCATAGCCTCTGCCATCTTTGCTTAGGTGACAGACCAGACAGGGACAAGCAGATACACAAAGATATTCCAAGTATAACATCACTTGAGACAAGGCACCCCAGGGCTCCAATGGCAAGCAGGAGCAGGGCAGCCCCTCAGCAATCTGTGCCAGGGGAAACCCAGTCATCCAGGGGTGCAGAAATAGCCTTGCAGGCTCATAGGAGGTTCAAGCGCCAGCCAGTGATAGCAGAACCAACTAACATCAGAGATAACCAGATGGCAAAAGGTAAATGAAGGAAGGTTACTAACAGAAGTCAAGGCAATGTGGCACCAATTGAACCTAAATCTTGGACAACAGCAAGTTCTGTTTGCTTTTATTTTTCTTTTTTTCTTTTTTTGGTTTTTCGAGACAGGGTTTCTCTGTGCAGCCCTGGCTGTCCTGGAACTCACTTTGTAGACCAGGCTGACCTCGAACTCAGAAATCCTCCTGCCTCTGCCTCCCAAGTGCTGGAACTAAAGGCATGCGCCACCACAGCCCGGCTAAAAATTAGTTGAGAATACTTTTTTGTTGTTGTTTTGTTTTTCAAGACAGGGTTTCTCTGTGTAGCCCTGGCTGGCCTCGAACTCAGAAATCCACCTGCCTCTGCCTCCCAAGTTCGGGGATTAAAGGCATGCGCGCCACCACTGCCTGAACAGCAAGTTCTGGATACCACAACACAGAAGAAAGGCAAGATTTGTATTTAAAATCAAATCTCATGATGCTATTAGAGGATTTCAAGAAGGACATAAATAAATCTCTTAAAGAAGTATAGGAGAGAATGACTCAACAGGTAGAAGCCCTTACAAAGAAAACACAAAAATCACTTAAAGAAATTCAGGAGAATATGGCTCAACAGATAGAATCCCATGAAGAGGAAACACAAAAATCACTTAAAGAAATACAAGAGAACTTGGTTCAACAGGCAGAAGTCCTAAAAGAGGAAACACAAATATATCTTAAGGAATTACAGGAAAACACAAACAAGCAAGTGAAGGAACTGAGCAAAATCATCCAGGATTTAAAAAAGGAAGTAGAAACAACTAAGAAATCACAAAGGGAGACAACTTTGGAGATAGAAAACCTTAAGAAGAAATCAGGAGCCATAGATGCAAACATCAACAACAGAACACAAGAGATAGAAGAAATAATCTCAGATGCTGAAGATATCATAGAAAGCATTGACTCAACAGTCAAAGAAAATAAAAAATGCAAAAACCTTGTGAACCAAAACATGCAGGAAATCCAGGACACACTGAGAAGACCAAAGTTAAGGATTATAGGGATAGATGAGAGTGAAGATTTACAAATTAAAGGGCCAGTAAACATCTTCAACAAAATTATGGAAGAAAACTTCCCTAACCTAAAGAGAGAGATGCCCATGAACATGAAAGAAGCCTACAGAACTCCAAACAGACTGGACCAGAACAGAAATAGCTCCTATCACATGATAATCAAAACACCAAATGTAAACAAAGAAAGAATATTAAAAGCAGTAAGAGAAAAAGGCCAAGTAACATATAAAGGAAGACCTATCAGAATTGCACCAGACTTCTCACCAGAGACTATGAGAGCTAGAAGATCCTGGGCAGATCTCAAACAGACTCTAAAAGAACACAAATGACAGCATAGACTACTATAGTCATCAAAACTCTCAATCACCATATGTGGAGAAACCAAGATATTCCAAGATAAAACCAAATTACACAATATATTTCCACAAACCCAGTCCTGCACAGGATAATAGGTGGAAATCACCAATACAAGGAGGGAAAGTACACCTTGGAAAAAGCAAGATAGTAACCTTCCTTCATCAAACCCAAAAGAAGATAACCATTCAAATATAAAAATAAGATAAAATACAACATGAAGCAACAATCACTATTCTGTAATATCTCTTAACATCAATGGACTCAATTCCCCAATAAAAAGACATAGAATAACAGACTTGATACATAAACAGGACCCAGCATTTTGCTGCATACAGGAAACACACCTCAGTGTCAAAGACAAACACTACTTCAGAGTAAAAGGCTGGAAAACAATTTTACAAGCAAATCGTCCCAGGAAACAAGCTGGAGTGACCTAAAATCATTAAAAAAGACACAGAAGTACATTTCATACTGGTCAAAGGAAAAATCCACCAAGAAGAACTCTCAATTCTGAACATCTATGCTCCAAATGCAAGGGCACCTTCATTCGTAAAAGAAACTTTACTAAAGTTCAAAGCACACATTGCACTTCTCACAATAATTGTGGGTGACTTCAACACTTCACTTTCCTCAAAGGACTGATCAGGAAAACTGAAACTAAACAGGCACAGTGAAACTAATTGAAGCTTTGGACCAATTGGATTAAACAGACATATATAGATCATTTCATCCTAAAAAAAAAGAATATACCTTCTTCTCAGCACTTCATAGTACCTTCTCCAAAACTGACCATATAATTGGTCACAAAACAGACCTCAACAGAAATAAAAAGATCAAACTAATCCCATGCCTCCTATTAAATCACTATGGAGTAAGGGTTGTCTTCAATAGCAACAAAAACAACAGAAAGACCACATACACCTGGAAGCTGAACAATGCTCTATTCAATGATACCTTGGTCAAGGAAGAAATAATGAAAGAAATCAAAGACTTTTTAGAATCTAATGAAAATGAAGACACAACATAGCCTAACTTATGGGACACAATGAAAGCAGTGCTAAGAGGAAAACTCATACTTTTTGACTGCCTCCAAAAAGAAACTGGAGAGAGCATACACTAGCAGCTTAAGGGCACATCTGAAAGCTCTGTAACAAAAAGAAGCTAATACACCCAAGAGGAGTAGAAGGTAAGAAATCATCAAACTCAGGGCTGAAAGAAATCAAGTAGAAACAAAGAGAACCATACAAAGAATAACAAAACCAGGAGCTGGTTCTTTGAGAAAATCAACAAGTAGATAAACCCTTAGCCAGACTAACCAGAGGACACAGAGACAGTATACAAATTAACAAGATCACAAATGAAAAGAGAAACTGAGGAAATTCAAAAAATCATCAGATTCTACTACAAAAGCCTATACTCATCACAACTGAAAAATCTGGAGGAAATGGACAATTTCCTAGACAGATACCAAATACCAAAATTTAATCAAGATCAAATAGACCATCTAAACAGTCCCATAACCCCTAAAGAAATAGAAGTGGTCATTGAAAGTCTCCCAACCAATAAAAGCACAGGACCGCATGGTTTCAGTGCAGAATTCTATCAGACCCTCAAAGATGACCTAACACTAGTACTCTTCAAACTATTTAACAAAATAGAAACAAAAGGCACACTACCCAACTCGTTCTATGAAGCTACAATTAAGCTGATACAAAAACCACACAAAGATCCAACAAAGAAAGAGAATTTCAGACCAATTTCCCTTATGAATATCGATGCAAACATACACAATAAAATTCTTGCTAACCAAATCCAAGAACATATCAAAATGATCATTCACCATGATCAAGTAGGCTTCATCCCAGGGATGCAGGGATGGTTTAATATACAGAAATCCATCAATCAAATCTACTATATAAACAAACTCAAAGGAAAAAAAACACATAGACATTTCATTAGATGCTGAAAAAGCATTTGACAAAATTCAGCTTCCCTTCATGTTAAAAGTCTTGGAAAGATCAGGAATTTAAGGCCCATACCCAAACATAGTAAAAGCAATATACAGCAAACTGGTAGCCAACATCAAACTAAATGGAGAGAAACTTAAAGCAATTCCACTAAAATCAGAGACTAGACAAGGCTCTATCTCTCCATACCTATTCCACATAGTACTTGAAATTCGATCTAGAGTAATTAGACAGCAAAAGGAGGTCAAAGAGATTCAAATTGGAAAGGAAGAAGTCAAACTATCACTATTTGCAGATGATATGATAATATACTTAAGTGACCCCAAAAACTCCACCAGAAAACTCCTACAACTGAAAAACAACTTCGGCAAAGTAGCCATATAAAAAATTAACTCAAACAAGTCAGTAGCCTTTCTATATACTCAAAGGATAAACAGGATGAGAAAGAAGTTAGGGAAACCACACACTTCACAATAGCCACAGGCAATAAAGTATTTTGGTGTGACCCTAATCAAACAAGTGAAAGATCTGTATGAATCTGTATGACAAGAACTTCAAGTCTATGAAGAAAAAAAAAATCAAAGAAGATCTCCGAAGATAGAAAGATCTCCAGTGCTCATGGGTTCAGGATTAATATAGCAAAAATGACCATCTTCCTTAAAGCAATCTACAGATTCCATGCAATATCCCCCCAAATTCCAATTCAATTCTTCATAGAGTTACAAAGAGCAATTCTCAAATTCATCTGGAATAGCAAAAATCCCTCGATAGCTAAAACTATTATCAACAATGTAAGAACTTCTGGGGAAATCAGTATACTTGACCTCAAGAAGTTCTACAGAGCAATAGTGATAAAACTGCATGGTATTGGCACAGTAACATGTAGGTCAATCAATGGAATAGAATTGAAGACCCAAAAATGAACCCACACACCTATAGTCACTTGATCTTTGACAAAGAAGCTAAAACCATCCAGTGGAAAAAAAGATAGCCTTTTCAACAAATGGTGCTGGTTCTACTGGTGGTTCGCATGCAGAAGAATGCAAATTTATCCATTCTTATCTCCCTGTACAAATTTCAAGTCCAAGTGGATCAAGAACCTCTCCATAAAACCAGATACACTGAAACTAATAGAAAAGAACATGGGGAAGAGCCTCTAGCACATTGGCACAGGGTTAATTTTCCTGAGCAGAACACTAATAGCTTATGATCTAAGATAAAGAATTGACAAATGGGATCTCATAAAATTACAATTCTGTAAGGCAATCGACACTATCAATAGGATAAAACTGCAACCAACAAATTTGGTAAAGATCGTTACTAACCCTACATCCAACAGAGGGCTAATATCCAATATATAAAAAGAACTCAAGAAATTAGACTACAGAGGACCAAATAACCCTATTAAAAATTGGGAACAGAGCTAAACAAAGAATTTTCAACTGAGAAATATCAAAAGCTGAAAAGCATCTAAAGAAATGTTCAAAATCCTTAGTTTTCAGGGAAATGCAAATCAAAACAACCCTGAGATTTCACCTCACACCATTCAGAATGGTTAAGGTAAAAACTCAGGAGGCAGCAGGTGCTGGTGAGGTTGTGGAGAAAGAGGAACAGTCCTTCACTACTGGTAGGATTGCCAGCTCTTACAACCACTCTGGAAATTGGTTTGACAGTTCCTCAGAAAACTGGGCATAACACTATCAGAGGATCCTACTATACCACTCCTGGGAATATACCCAGAGTATTCTCCAGCATGGAATAAGGACATATGCTCCACTATGTTCATAGTAGCCTTTTTCATAATTGCCAGAAGCTGAGAAGAAACCAGATGTCTCTCAACAGAGGAATAGATACAGAATATGCAATACATTTACACAAAGGTGTACTACTCAGCTATTAAAAACAATTAATTCATGAAATTTCTAAGCAAATGGATGGAACTAGAAAATATCAATCTGAATGGGGTAACCCAGTCACAAAAGAACACATAAAGTATGCACTCACTGAAAAGTGGAAAGTAGTCCAGAAGCTTGGAATACCCAAGACACAATTCACAGACCAAATGAAGTTCAAGAAGAAGGAAGAACGAAATATGGATACTCTTGGTCCTTCTTAGAAGGGGGAAAAAATACCCACAGGAGGAGATACAGAGACAAAGTGTGGAGCAGAGACTGAGGGAAAGACCATTCAATGACTGTCCCTCCTAGGGATCCATATCATAGACAGTTATAAAATCCAGATACTATTTTGGATGCCAGAAGGACTTTCTGACAGCAGCGTGATTGATACAGCTGTCACTTGGGAGGCTCTGTCAGTGCATGACAAATATAGAGGGGGTAACTCTCAGTCAATCATTGAACTGAGCACAGGATCCCTAATAGAGGAGCTAGAGAAAGGGCTCAAGGAGCTGAAGAGGTTTGCAGCACCATAGAAGAACAATTTGAACCACCCAGTACCCACAGAGCTCCCAGGGACTAAACCACCAACCAAAGAGTATACATAGAGGGACCCATGACTCTATATGTATATGCAGCAGAGGATGGACTTGTTGGATGTCAAAGGGAGAGAGGCCCTTGGTTGTGAGAAGGCTAGATGTCCCAGTATAGGGTAATGCCAGGACAGAGAAGTGGAAGTGGGTGGATTGGTGAGCAGGGGGAAGGGGGATGGGTTAGAGGATTTTCAGTGTGGGGTGAATGAGGATAGGGGACAACATTTGAAATGTAAATAAAGAATATATCTAATAAAATGGACTTCATAAGAGATTTTTGTCTACTTCTATCATGTTTAATGTTCCAATTCGATTTTAAAAACTGGTTGAGTGCATATTATTTTAACTTCAGAAGATATCATGTATATTTAAGAGGAATTTAACTATTATAAATTATTTTGATGACTTACAAAAACTGTGAATAATGAGTTGTATATTTTAAAATAAATTTTATTAGTCTAATAAAGTAATATATATGAAGAAAAAAGGATGGATGGGAGAATCTAAGATGTTGATGCAATAGTAGAAATGGATATATCAGTCAAAGAAAAATTTAAATATAAAATTTCCTGACACAAATCATAGAGAACATCTGGGACAATATAAAAAGACCATATCTAAGAATAATAGGAATAGAGAAGAATAGAGGAAGGAGAAGAGAAACATATCAGAGGTACAGAAATTATATTGAAGAACAACATAGAAGAAAATTTTCTTAACCTAACGAAGGACATGACTATAAAAATTAAAGAGCCACACAGAAAACCAGGTAGACTGTACCAGGAAAGAAAGTCCTCTTGGCACATAATAGTGAAAACACTAAACACACAAAGAAATAATATTAAAAGCTGAAAATGTAAAAGAGACAGTAGCGTATAAAGGCAGCCTTATTATTAAAACTAACTGCATGATGGAGATGGAGACTCTAAAAGCAAGAAGAGCCTGGACAGATTGCTGCAGACTCTGTAAGACTACAGATGCCCTATCATGCCAAAAATACCTTCAAGCATCATAGTAGGAAAAATAAGACATTCTAGGATACAACAAATTTAAGTACTATCTGTCTACAATTACAGTTCAGTAGAAGGTTCAAAAAGAAAATTCCAAACTAAGCATGTTACCTACATCCATGAAATAACAGAATTGTTAGCACATAGTCCACAAATGGATTCCTGTGAGGAGAGTTCTGAGTGCCTGTGAAAAGCAGCAAGCTTCCTATGACCTTATTTCTGCAAAACATAGACTTTTTGTTGAACTGTGTTTCTGTGTTCATCACAAAGGAGCCAGTTTACTTCATACTTCTCATTACAGTTTGTGCTTTTACTCAATTAATTATTTAAATTATTCTTTATATGCCTCTGGGGGGAAACATAGTTTGTGAGGTCTGACTTGACCTTGAGATTTTATACAGCTTGGATTCATGAAAACATTACTCATATGACCTTTATTAACCCTCAGTGTACTAACGGTTGACATTCTAAATAAAGTTGGCAATTGCATGATTCTTTACTCTGCCTCATTTTTCAGATGAATTCTTCCAGGTTCTAGTACATTTAGCAATACGATAGGGATATATAATCTCAGCGAGCATACGGGGGCGGGGAGGGGGCAATGGAAGGAGAGGGAGGGAGAGGGAGAGTGAGAATACTACTAATACTGCCAAGATGATCTTTCAATTCTTAACATCTATACCACAAATGATGCAAGGACACCCAGGTTAAAGGAAATAGTACTAAAACTTGAATAAAGTAGACTCATGCACATTGATAGTGGGAGACTTCAGTACTTCATTTTCACCGTGGACAGCTTATCCAGACAAATACTAAATAGAGAATTAATAGAACAAATAGACGTTATGACTCAAATGAACTTAAAAGTTATCTGCAGAAATTTTACCCAAACACAAAAGAATATACCTTTTTCTCAGTAGCTTACAGAACTTCTTCTGAAATTGATCATATACTTGGTAACAAAACAAAAGTCTTAACATATAGAAGAAAACTGAAATAATATTCTGCATCCTATGAGAACACCATTGATTAAAGCTGATATCAACAAAAGAAATAACAGAAAGCTTATAAACTCATAAACAGAGAACAATTCTCTCATGAATGAAAATGGTTCAAGACAGAAATTATGGAAGCACTTAAAGATTTTCTAGAATCCAATGAAAATAAAAATACAATGAAAGTGATACTTAGAAGGAAGTTTCTAGCATGAAGTGCCTACTTAAAAATAATACACTTAGAGAAATATCATATTAGAAACTTAAAAACGTACCTGAAAGCTCTAGATCAAAAACAATTTTGTGATTTACCTTCTTTTGATCTTCTATCTATTCAGTACTGAAATCAATAAAGTAAAACCAAGGAAAGCAACACAAGAATCAATGAAACAAAGAGATGGTTACTAAAAATATTAATAAGATTGACATACCATATGTCAATTCAACTAAAGGGTATACAGAGGATATCCAAATTAGCAAAATCAGAAATGAAAGGGCCAAAAAATAGACATTGAGAAAATCCAGAGATTCATAATGTCATACTTTAAAAACCTGTACTCCTTCAAACTGGAACCTCTGAAAGAAATGGATAATTCTTTAATAGGTACCATTTCCCCATGTTCAATCAAGATCAGATAAAAATTTAAGCAGATCTATAATCCCTAAAGAAATAGAAACAATCATATACATACCCCAATCAAAATAATCCCAAAGCCAGAGAGTTTTAGAGCTGAATTCTACCATTCTTTCAAACAAAAGTTAATTGCAATACTTATAATTTTCCAGAAAATAAAAACAGAAGAAACATTGCTTAATTCATTTGATTTGACAACTGTTACCCTGACATTCAAATTATCCAAAAATTTAATAAATAAAGAGAAATAAGGAACTTCTCTTATGAATATTGATTTAAAAGTATACTCAAGAAAATACTTGAAAACTGAATTCAAGAACACATCCAACAGATCATCCACCATGAAGCCATCAAGTATGCTTCATCTGAGAGAGACAAGGATGGTTCAACATACATATATCAAAAGTTATAATAACTATAAAAGAAAACTAAAAGAAGGAAACCATATCATCATTTCATTAAGTAGTTGACAAAATTCTAGCACTCCTTAATGACAAAAGTTCTGGAGAGATTAGGAATAAAAGGTACCTAAATCAACATGACAATTCAGTTACAGCAAATCAATAATCAGCAAGTCCTCTAAAATCTGGAACAAGACAAGACTGTGCATGGATTTTCTATTCAGTATAGTACTTGAACTCTTAACTAGATTGATAAGAAAACTGAAGGAGATCATGGGGACACACACTATGAAGAATAGACATCTTCATAGATGGTATAATAGTATACATAAGTGACTCAAAAAACTACACAGGGGAACATCCAATAAGCACTTTGAGTAAAGTAGCTGTATACAAAATTAATTCAGAAAAGCAGCAGCTTTCATATATACAATGATAAATTAACTGAGAAAGAAGTCAATGAAAAATAGCATTTAAAATAGCATTAGATAATGTAAACTATCGAGATAATTCTAAGCAAGTAAAAGGCTTATATGATAAAATATTTAAGTCTTTCAAAAAATATTTAATCAGATATCAGAAGACTGATTAAGAACTTACAAGCGCTTGGATTAGTAGTATTGGAATCCTACCAAAGGTCATATATGTATTCAATGCAATCGCCATATAAATTCTAACATAATTTTTCACTGACCCCAAAAGTTAATTATGCTAAGTATTCACTCATATGTGGAGATTAGTCATCAAGTAAATGATTATCAAGCAAGCTATCATCCATAGGCCCATGGGAACTAAGTATAGAGGAAAGAATTAGGGGGACACATGAATATCCTTTGGAGAAAAAAATAAAATTGGTTTTATAGCTGAATTTTGTGTCAGTGCCAATGAGAACAGGAGGTGATAAGGAGAGAATGCAGGAAGAGACAACTAAGATTGAGGGTTATTTGGGGGGAGAGTGTGAAAATTATTGCAATGTAATCTTCTTCAATATATATGAAAGTGTTCCTAATGAAGTCTAAATGACTTCCTTGTGTTTTCCCCCATGTGTTCCTAATGAAGTTCCTAATGAAGTCCAGTCCTGGAATTAGTTTACATCTAATTGAGTTATTGGACAAATGAGTGTCACAGAAGTTCTTTAAAAACCCAGGTTATTGCCAAGACAATAGCTTTTTCTCCCAAGCTGGCATGTTCACATTTGTGAAATAACACCCACACAACTCATTAAAGAGGGAAAGGATAAGCTGGTGATTACAAAATAACTTTCATCTCTATGTTCTATGGACATGAGTAGAGGAAAGTACTCAGCAAGCTACCAAAAGGAAAATATATTCATCAACCGAGTCCCAAAACTTTTAATCCACAATGCTGTCCTTCTCATCAAATATGACAGGGCAATTGCGGTACTGGGCTTGTCAGTCTAACAAATCAATGTCTGATTTGAATTAAGGCCCATACCATGAGATGAAACCCATACTCATTATTGATTGGGTGACTGAGAACCAGAGACTAGAGTTCAAAGAACTAGTATAAAAACAAATAATACTGGTCTTGAAAAAAATGAATTAAATTATTCCTAATTATATTCAGTTATACTGGTAGATAAGCACTTTATACAATGATGACCAGAGAGTCTTCCTCCTACATCACGTGTGAACCACTAGGCACACACATACACACACACACACACACACACACACACACACACACACACACACACACACTCTGCAGGGGCAGGTAGAAAATTTGGGGTGTAAAGAGTGACCTTAGGATACTAGGCTCCAAATGGGTTCTATCCATCAAACCCCTTCCTTCAGAACTCAGAAAAACTGCCAGAAAAGGTAGCAAGGTCATAAACAGCCTGAGGAGATACAAGACACCCGAAGAATAAGGTCCTCCAAATCAACTGAGTAAATCTTATATGAACTCCTATAGATGGAAGCATCATGCATAGGCCCTGAATGAGAATGTACTACACTCTATGTTTATATATTATAGTGTTAGTTCAGTGTTTTATGGGATTCCTACATATTTGAATCAATGGTTTTCTGCTTCTTGTGAATTCTCTTGGGTTCATTTTCTTCCAAATTCAATGTAATAGCTTATGTTTTATTGTATTATATTTTATTTATTTGTGTTTTCTTGTTAAGTCTTAGACGCCTACTCTTTTTTGACAGAAAGGGAGGAGATCTGGAAGGGAGAGGAGAAAGGGAGTAACTGGGAGGCATAAAGGAAGATGAAATTTGTAATCACGATATAGTACATAAGATATGAGTCTCTTCTCCACAAAAGTACACATCATATGGACTCACTGATAAGTGGATATTAGCCCAAAAGCTCAGAATACCCAAGATAGAATTCGGTGACCACATGAAGCTCAAGAAGAAGGAAGTATGGGTGCTCTAGTCCTTCTTAGAAGGGGTAACAAAGTACTCAGGGGATCAAATATGGAGACAAAGTGTGGAGCAGAGACTGAAGAAAGACCAACAAGAGACTGTCTCCCCTCTGGGGATCAATCAAATATAAAATCACCAAATACAGACACCATTGTGGATGACAAGAAGTACATGCTGACAGGAGCCTGATAGAGCTGTCTCCTGAGAGGCTCTGCCAGAGTCTGACATATACAGAGGTAGATTCCCACAGCCAACTATTGAACTGATCACAGGGAACCCAATTGAGGAGATAGAGAAAGTACTGAAGAAGCTGTAGGGGTTTGCAGCTCCATAGGAAGAACAATAATATCAACCAACCAGAGCTCCCAAAGTCTAAATCACAAACCAAAGACTACACATGGAGGGACCCATGGCTCAAGCCATATATGTAGTAGAGGATGGCCTTGTTGGGCATCTGTGGAAGAAGAGGCCTTTGGTCCCATGACAACTCGATGCTCCAGTGTAGTGGGATGCAAAGGCAGGGTGGTAGAAATGGATGGGTGGGTGGGTGGTGGAGCACCCTCATACAAGTAGGAGGAGGGGGGATGGAATAGGTAGTTTCTAGGGAAGTTCTGAAAACGGGATAACATTTGAAATGTAAAGAAACAAAATATCCAATAAAAAAAGGAAAAAATATTTTCCATTAAAGATAAAAAAGAATCAGGATTCTTTTATTTTTTTATAATTGCAAGATTATAGATATGATAGATGATAGATAGATAGATAGATAGATAGATAGATGATAGATAGATAGATAGATGATAAATAGATATAGATGGATGTAGATATAGATGATAGAGAGGTAGATAGAGAAAGATAGAGAGAGAGAGAGAGAGAGAGAGAGAGAGAGAGAGAGAGAGAGAGAGAGAGAGAGAGAGAGAGATACTAGATGGATAGGAAGACAACAAAATATCATCAAATAGTCTGCTGATAATAACCTGAAGAAATAAATGAGGCTAACTATTTCATTTCAGCCAGCTAAAATTTAAAGGGCAGAACTGTGTCCCATTGCATGAAGCCTCCACACACACACACACACAAAAATATAATAGAAAGGTAGCATCTTTAATTTTGATTGTAGATATCCCCCAGAAACTAAGGAAGCATATTCAGGCAACTAGCCTGAGTTCTCCATCTGGATTCCCAGGAAGAGCAGAAGAAAAAGAAACAATTGAAATATCAATCATAGAAAATTTATCTACAGGAAGTAAGGGTGGGAAATACAACTGGAAACTTCAGCTTATTGTTTCAACTTTTCTAGTCAGTTCATGCTGGAAATTGAGAGCACCTCGTTTGATTATGTGATCTCTTCTGTTGCTCTGTTCTAATATTTAGAAGTATCATATGAGACGACTTTCAGAGGGGAAGCCCAGATAGCTGCCATAAGTTAGCTACTGCAGAAGATCAGTGTAGGACATCTTAGTTCCTGAAATGATGTTCCGCATCTGTTTGTCTATCACTGTTCAATCTGGCTCTGTGTCACCTATTTATCTACCTCTTACTCATTACTTGCTCTTTTGCTTTTCTTGCTGTTTACTTTGTAAACTCACTCATTCAAAAGGAAAAGTGTGACTATTATTCTCTACACTGTACTGAATATCAGTCATACAGTATTTACAAATCATATTGAATGAATGAACTAAACATACTATATTTAGGGATAGAAATATATGTATATAGATATAAATTTATGCGTGCAATAATAATTAGAGAAAAAAGAAAGCCTGAGTCAGAGAACAAGGAGGGGACTATAGGACGGTTTAGAAAAAAGAAGATCAATGTAATTATATTAAAATCTCAAAATTATAAAAGTATAAAATAATTGAAAGCAAACATTTTCTGTCATTTTACAAATGGACTTTTCTCTCATTGGATGGCCATTTTCCTGTGACAACAGTTCAAAGTGAAATGATATAGCATAAGACAATGAACTTAACTAGAGAAAGGACACAAGGTATACAAAGAGCTGTCAGCCCGATAGAAGGAACTACATTATGAACCATCCCATACCCCTCAGAGCTCCCAGGGACTAAGCAACCAACCAAAGAGTACACATGGAGGTACCCAGGGCTCCAGATACACATGTAGCAGAGGATGGCCTTGTTGGACATCAAAGGGAGGAGAGGCCCTTGGCCCTGAGAAAGCTCGATGCCCCAGTATAGGGGAATACCAGGACAGGCAAGTGGGAGAGTTGGTGAGCAGGGGAAGTGGGGATGGGATAGGGTATTTTCAGAGGGGAAACCACAAAGGGGATAAAATTTGAAATGTAAATAAAGAAAATATCTAATAAAAAATAATGTTTTTTTAAAAAAACCTATCTTATAAAAAAAGAAAATGAGCTTAAATCTCTGAAATGATACAAAATGAGAAAGGAAGAATCTAAAACAAAGTAATAGGAGGACTAGAGAGTTACACAAATTGCCCCCCATTATGTGGAAACATTATCAAACAACAAATATCAAAATAAAGATTTAATGAAACCAGATTCAGGCACAGTGACTAAATTCCAGAATCATACTCCATCTTTAAAGTATTATTGCTAACCCGTGGATGTAGTGCCTTTGAATCACTCAGGGTGGTTGTTAAATCCTCTTCAGACACAGTGTTAATACATTGGTAACATGATCTTCCCATATTGGAGAGATCAGAAAAGAGATCTTCTTTTATTCAAGACCTGTCCATTTGATGTAATATTTGCTTGAAATAGGAAAAATTATTCATTTTAATGACTATGAAGTTAAAACATTTAATTTGTGAAGATAAAATTAATCCCACATCAACCCAGATATATTTAGAGTCTGTCAGGTAGTTTGTACTGTTCAATGGCTCTATTTATTTAGGTGGAATTTCATTTTTAAAATTAATTTTGTTACATGTACTATTTACACAATTACAAGATGAATTCCTTTTTTCTCTCCAAATTATAATTTAGAGACTATCTGCACTTTTCAGATTAGAGAACAGAGAAAACCCCTTTTATTCAGTTTTTCTCTTTTACTGCCTATTACAAACTATTTCCAAAAATAAATTGATTTTACTATCAATATGTTTTCTGTTTTACTTAAAATATTTTATAGTTTAGTTTCTATTAATATTGTTTTATTAAAATTAAAATAATATAAAATATTCTCATGTACACACAATACTTAAATATATTTGACTAGAAAATGCATGTTTCAAATCTTTCCACTTACCTTCCCCTTTAGCAGTAGAAAGCCAGGCAGTTAGAAGGATATTGGATAAGAGCAACATGCTAAAGAACCCCATGTTCTAAAGTTTAAAGCTCCAGATGTGGTGGGGCTTCTGGGAACCTTGTCATTAACAGTGCTGTGTATGACATTGCATTTCAGTGTATTACTAGTAACCAGTTAGGTAAATATCAAAGTTCAAAAGGGAGGGGCACAACAAACAATGTTCAATCAATGATTTCACAATAATAAGTTAATTATTTTACATTTATTAAGCAATATAATATCATTCAATTTTTAGTGCCAGACTCTCAGTCAAATTGTTATGCAGAAAGGAAGATGAAAGAATAAATTACTTTTGCCTTCTTATAGGCATGATAGCTGGTTAGAATGGGTGGTTGATTTTCTTCTTTGTAAGCTTACATGGCTACTTCTGGTGAAATAAATGCTAGTCCTCAGGTAGGAAGTTTCAGAACAGATCCAGCTTAGGGTCATTAGAGCCCTGTGATGTGGAATACACCATTTATAATTATCTTCCTTTTGGGGGCAACAAAATGCCATTGAAACAGTCATCAGTATCTTGAGTTCTATTAGACAACCTTGGCCAGCAAGTTGAAAGAGTGCTTCTCTTCTCTAGTATTGCTATGTCAGATGGTTTTGATTTTGGATATGTGCCTTCAGATATAAAAATGTATGTGTACACACATACACATATACACACATATTAATTTGAGGAAGGAGTTAATAATATGATTCCTTATGACTTTTCCATGCACTATTTCAATATTCTTCATCTTGTATTTTTCTCCTTCTACTTCCTTAAGTATGTCTCCCTCTCCTTTTCCTTATTTCTCCTGCTTAATTATTTGTATCCTGCTATTCTAATATCTGTTGCTCACCCATCCTACTACTCTGGCAGTGGTCTACATTTATCTTTCTGGTTTCTTCAGATGCTTCACTGTATAGACTCACCTGTGAAGAGTTGGAGCTAGGAGCCTCCAATAAGGGAGATCATGTGAAGTTTGTCTTCATGGGTCTGGGCTACCATACTACATATGATCTTTTCTGGTTCACCCATTTACCTGTAAAGTTTCTGATTTCACTTTTCTTTAAAGTTGAGAGGTATTCCATAGTGTATATGTCAGGCATTTTCATGATAAACTCATCATTTGAAGGACATTTAGGTTGTTTGCATTCACTATCTATTGTGCAAAGAGCAGCAATGGACATAAACGAGCAAGTATATGTGCATTAAGATGTCAACAATTTTGGCCTTTATGAAGGAATGATACTGCTACATCATGAGGTAGATTTATTTTAGACATATTGAGGACCCTCTGCATTGATTTACATTGTGGCTGCACCAGTTTGCAATATTATAAATGTCTCATGAGTTCTCCCTTTTCTCCAGCATTTGTTGTCAGGGGTTTGCTGTTGTTTTGGTATTGGTGGTGGTTTTTAATCTTTACAATGCTGACAGAGACATATGAAATCTAAAATGTTATTTTAATTCACATTTTACATATCAATAGATTTCCAAGAAGAAGGAAAGAGAGACCCCTGGTCCTGGAAAGACTGGATGTAGGGGAATACCAGGACAGAGAAGAGAGAAGGGGTTGAATGGGGAACAGGGGGAGGGAAGAGGGCTTATGAGACTTTCGGGGAGGGAGGAACTGGAAAAGGGGAAATGATTTTGAACGTAAATAAAAATATATAGAAAATAAAATAAAAAAATAAAATAAAATACTCTATGTAATGTACACATTTTGTGTTTTGGTTATTAGACATCATGGGGAATTCCTTTTTTTGGAACTCTCTATTTCTATTCCTGTAAGACTATTTTACCCTGTTAAGCATCTCTTTCTTTATATTAGGAGACATTTTCTTTTGCATTTTGTAAAGAGTATTTTCTCCTTTTGATTACTAATCATGCAGAAAATGTTGAATACTGTATATGTTGTGCCTTGATTTTTATTTCTTTTTAATATTCTTTTTAGAATTAATATTTCCTTTGACTGTGATTTCCATTTCTCCTATCTTGTCTTTAAGGCCTGAAATTTTCTCTCTCTTTTTTCTCTGTGATGTTTATTGTTGGATATTTTCTTTATTTACATTTCAAGTGTTATCTCCTTTCCTGGTTCCCCACCACAAACCCCCTATCCCACCCACCCCTGCTTCTATGAGGATATTTCTCCCCCAACCCCCCTCCCACATATATGAGAGGTATTCATTCCATATGTTCTGTTACTCTAGAGAAATTTGATTAATATACCAAGGCACACTGAAAACAGTGTTGGTTTAAATCTATTTTAAATACCTAATCTTCTAATAATCTCATTCAATAACACAGGGTTTTTCAAATGTTAACTGGTTATTTGTATATGTGGTAGTTTCAATAGCTATGGCACCCAAAGACTCATGTGCTTGAATGTTTGTCCATAGGAAGTGACACTATTAGGAGGTGTAGCCTTGTTAAAGTAGGTATGGACTTGTTGGATGAAGTGTGTCACTTTGGAGGCAGGTTTTGAGGTTTTCTATACTCATGCTATGCTCAGTGTGACACATTGTCTTCTGCTGCTTGTGGATTAAGATGTAGAAATCTCAGCTTCTTTGTCATGACTGCCTGGATACTGACATACTTTCCACCATGATGATAATGGACTAAATATATTAACTTGTAAGCCAACCCCAATTAAATGTTAATTCTCACAAGAGTGACCTTGGATAATATGTCTTTTTACAGCAGTAAAATACTAAGACAATGCTCATTGCCTGTTTATAAGTGATGCCAAACATTTATAGCTTTTAATGTGAATATCATTACAGTGGTAGAATCATATATCTAGTGGAAATTTTAATACTTTTGTTTAATTGCTTGAATGTTTTATCCTTTCAATATAACAAATAGAAGTTCATATGCAAAAAGTTTCTTAGATTTTTTTTTCACATACTTCAGAAGCTCCACAGCAACCAGAACACTATGAATATTCCAATGAGTGAGAAAAGTAATTTGCAAATTGATCTACTCATCTACAGTTAACTGATCTTCATAGACTTTCCAAAAACTTATGTTAGAGAACTGATATCACATTTAATCAATGATATAAGGATAATTAATATCCATATGGCATAATTAAAATTTGATACTGTCTGTCATTCTGGGAAAAGTCAACTGAAAGTTGGTCAGATACATCGATATAAGAACAAACCACTGAAAGTACAAGGAAACACAACACAGAAACATTTCGTTGACTTTGGACACTGTGTGTTTGGTTGGGACTCCAAATTACAAGGCAAAGAACAAACCTTGACACATAGATTTCATCACCATGCGGTACTTGTGCATAGCACAGAGCATAATCAATACAGCTCAGAAAATGGTAGCCAATTGATTGAAGTAAATGGTTATCTGTTATTCATTTTCATATTCAATATTTATTATTCATTTCAATTATTATTCCTTATTCATAATATATATTGTTTCCTATGTCAATAATACTTAGAAATGTAAAAATAGATTTATTTAATTTTCTTTCTTTTTTTGTTGTTTTGTTTTGTTTTGATTTGATTTGATTGATTTGGGCCTGGTTGGTCTGTTGAAAATTACAACACTATTTTCAGTAAATTGCTTGTATTTGGTTTGAGAAGACTATTTAACTATATCTTTCTTAAGTTATATCTAAATAATTGATCATGATTTCAGTTTGTTGACAAACTTTAACTGAACTGCCATTGGTCTATGGTGAAAATGTATTCTAATATCATTAGCTTTCATTTTACTTCCAAAGCCACGATAAAAATATGTTGTCATCCAGTTAAAATATCATTAGAGAAAGGAGCTATTAACATTACAAATGCTCGTGTCTGTGTGTGGAAAAAACTCATAAGCTGTTGATAGGATTGTGACTTTGTGAAGTCACTATGGAGACCAATTGAGATATCCTAAAAATTTAAGATTTTTCCATATATTGTTTTTATATGATTCTTTTGGTAGGTATCCCTACATAATAAAATAGACCTATTTAACCTGCATGTGTATGTTTATTACAAATTGCTACATGAGAGTAGCAAATATGAAAATACTATCTGACCTAAAACCAATTGGTGAATTTATATGGACAATGTGATATATTTAAATGTGAAATATTGTTCAGATGTTATAGATGAATTTTATTATTTTAGTTAGAAAAGGGCATTGGAGGACATTAAGTGAAATCAACCAAGTACAGGAAGCCAAGTATTTTGTGTTTATAGTTTGAAAAGAAATATTAAATTTTCTCTAGCATGCACTACACTGATAATCAGAAATTAGTTGTCTTATCTAAAAGGGGAGGCTGTATGGATTTAATAACTGCAAGATGAATATAGGTGTGGTGATTTTTTAAAAAAAATGGCCTCCATAGACTCACATTTTGCTTATTCATTGGGAACTTGTGATACTCTAAAAGGATTAGGTACTATGGCCTTGTTAGAGTTGGTGTAGCCTTATTAGAAGACGTTTGTCTATCATTTCCTCTTGACTGCTGAGCCGGATGTTGAATGCCCACCTATGTCCCCACCATCATGTCAACCTCTGTGCCCCCATGCTTCCAAACATGATAGTAGTAGACGAAATCTCTGAAATTGTAAGCTATTCCCAACAAATGCTTTCTTTTCTAAGAATTTCCACAGTCATAGTGTCTCTTCACAGTAACAGAGCAATGACAATAGGTATAGAATATCATGCTGATACCCAGTCATGTAGACATTGATACATGTTAGTAAAAACTTAATTATAAAGAATAATATGCACAATCTTATTGAACAAGTAGATTTATAAAAACAAAATTAATTATAACATGCTAATGTTTGACACTGAAGCACCAATCAAACAATACTTTTATTTTGTGAATGTTCTATTATTAACAGAAAATATCCATATTATAAAACAGAATCTCCTACAATCTATGAGAATAAGGTACTTATGTAAACAGGTTGGGGACTCAGACCACCTTCCACTTCCACAAGTTAATTGTTGTCTTTTTTCCCTTAAGTAGATAATAGTTCTGGCACTGATATTCAACTGATGATAATGGTGCCTATAGTGGTAACAACAAGGAGGTGATGTCTCTACTGTCAATAAGTGGAGGAGGCCCACATTTCCATGTTGAGTTTAAGTAGACAACATTTGAATGCTTGAACTCATGTAGAACCAAAAGAGTACAGTATTTAACAACATTTTTAGTGATTTCTCTCTAATGATATGACTACTTGAAGAAAGTTTAATCAAATAAACTGGGAGTTGCAAGTTCTTTCTTCCTTCTCACCAAAAGTACATACTGAACTACAGCAAACATGTCTGCTCTGAAGTCTTCAAGTGCTTGTAAATATCTTAACAGCTTCTGAATACACAGATGCCAATGTAAACAGGCAAAGTTTGTTTTACTAAGACTTGATTGCACATTACCCTATATTTTCCCACTTTTCATCATTTTTGTAGAAATACACATTTATAAACAAGACTTTAAGGTTTATAATGTTACAGAAGGCAAATGAGACTTTCTGGATTTTTGATAGGGTCAAAATAAATATAGGCATATATGTTATACTTTTTCTAAGTACATCTGAAGTTCTTTGACATAGTATTTTTAGTAAACAATACATGAAGAGAGGAGTAATTGAAATTCTAGCAAAGAAATTTAAGACTCATCTAATTGCATAATATTGTGCTATATGTTTTTCTTTTGGACTGCAGATTGCCCATGTGAGGAAACAGGACATGTCTAAAGTCAAAAGTGCTGAAGTTATATTCAGTAAGATCTCAAGAGGATCATGGTGAAACCAAACAAAATTCATTTTTTTTTTCAGGAAAACCAAAACATCTAAGATCCATAAAATTGTTTCAGTGTGAAGGATACTAAAAACAATTGGTCATAAGGCATGAAAATCCATATATAAGAACTGGGTAAACTCATATAGGACAAGTCCCATGAAGCTCATGGAGATCCATTTACTGAAACTGCTTAAAGAAAATATTATGGTTGTACCAGCTTGCAATCCCACCAGCAGTGGAGGAGTGTTCCTTTCTCCACATCCTCTCCAACAACTGCTGTCTCCTGTGTTTTTGATCTTAGCCATTCTAACTGGTGTGAGGTGAAATCTCAGGGTTGTTTTGATTTGCATTTCCCTAATGACTAAGAATGTTGAACATTTCTTTAGGGGCTTCTCAGCCATTCGATATTCTTCAGGTGAAAATTCTTTGATTAACTCTGTACCCCATTTTTAATAGGGTTATTTGGCTCTCTGGAGTCTAACTTCTTGAGTTCTTTGTATATATTGGATATTAGCCGTCCGTTGGAGGTAGGGTTGGTAAAGATCTTTTCCCAGTTTGTTGGCTGCCGCTTTGTCCTTTTCACGGTGTCCTTTGCCTTACATAAACTCTGTAATTTTATGAGATCCCATTTGTCATTTCTTGATCTTAGAGAATAAGCTATTGGTGTTCTGTTCAGAAAATTTTCCCCTGTGCCCATGTGTTCAAGGCTCTTCCCTAGTTTCTTTCTGGAGGTTCCTCAGAAAACTAGGCATGACACTCCTGGAGGACTCTCTTATACCACTCCTGGGCATATACCCAGAGGCTTTACCTGCATGCAATAAGGACAAATGCTCCACTATGTTCATAGCAGCCTTATTTATAATAGCCAGAAGCTGGAAAGAACCCAGATGTCCCTCAATGGAGGAATGGATTCAGAAGATGTGATATTTTTACACAATGGAATACTACTCTGCAATTAAAAACAATGAACTCACGAAATTCCTAGGCAAATGGTCAGAACTTGAAAATATCATCCTTAGTGAGGTAATCCAATCACAAAAGAACACACATGATATGGAGTCACTGACAAGTGGATATTGACCCAGAAGCTCAGAATATCCAAGACATAATTCATGTATCAATTGATTTCCAAGTATAAGGAATGAGGGACCCCTGGTCCTGGAAAGACTGGATGTAGCAGTGTAGGGGAATATCAGGACAGAGAAGCAGGAGGGGGTTGACTGGGGAACAAGGGGAGGGAAGAGGGCTTATGGGACTTTCGGGCGGGGGGTATTGGGAAAGAGGAAATCATTGGGAATGTAAATAAAAAATATAGAAAATAAAAAATTAAAAAATAAAGAAAACATTATGGAGTAAAATAAAACAGTTTGAAATCATCAACAACACCGGTAGACCAACATCCAAAATAAAGTGACTCCTATCTTCCACCATGGAGACGATAGGAATTAGAAAAAAAAAATGAGTGTCAGCCTTGAGTTCTATATCCTGTGGTGCTAGCCTTTCTAATAAAGACATTAATGAAGACCTTATCCATTAAAAGAAGATAAAGGGGATTTATCTCTAGCAGAGATTTCCAATTTTCTGTTTCATACAGATTTTCTAGTTTTGTTGAGTATGGGCTCTTATAATAGGATCTGATGATTTTTTTTTGAATTTCCTCAGTTTCTGTTGTTATGTCTTCCTTTCCAGTTCTGATTTTATAATTTTGGATACTGTCTCTCTGCCCTCTGGTTATTCTGGCTAAGAGTTTATCTATCTTTTTGATTTTCCCAAAGAACCAGCTCCTCGTTTTGTTGATTCTTTTTATAGTTCTTTAAATTAGGGTAATGGTACTCTTCACAATAGTCACAAATGATATAAAATGCCTTGATGGGAGTCTAACCAAGCAAGTGAAGATCTATATGACAAGAACTTCAAGTCTCTGAAGAAAGAAATCGAAGAAATTCTCAAAGATGGAAAGATTTCCCATGCTCATGGATTGGCAGGATTAATATAGTAAAAATAGCCATCTTGCCAAAAGCAATCGAAAGAGCCAATGCAAGCCCCATCAAAATTCCCACTCATTATTTCACGGAGCTTGAAAGAGCAATTGGCAAATTCATTAAAATAACAAAAAACTCAGGATAGTAAAAATTATTCTCAGCAATAAAAGAACTACTTGGGGAATCACCAACTCAGATCTCACGCTGTACTACAGAGCAATAATGATAAAAACTGCAGTGAGAAACAGGCAGAGAAATCAATGGAATAGAATTGAAGACCCAGATATGTACCCATACACCTATGATCACTTGATCTTTGACAAAGGAGCTAAAACCATCCAAAGGAAAAAAGACAGCATTTTCATTTATTTTATTATTTTCTAAGTTTTTTTATTTACATTCCAAATAATTTCCCCTTTCCTGTTTCCTCCCTCCCTGAAAGTCCCATAAGCCCTATTCCCTCTCCCTGTTCCCCATTCAACCCCCTCTCGCTTCTCTGTCCTGGTATTTCCCTACACTGCTACATCCAGTCTTTCCAGAACCAGGGGTCCCTCCTTCCTTATACTTGGAAATCAATTGTTATAAGAATTATGTCTTGGGTATTCTGAGCTTCTGGGTTAACATCCCCTTATCAGTGACATACCACGTGTGTTCTTCTGTGATTGGGTTACCTCACTAAGGATGATATTTTCAGTTCTGTCCAATTGCCTAAGAATTTCATGAATTCATTGTTTTTAATTGCAGAGTAGTATTCCATTGTGTAAATATACCACATCTTCTGAATCCATTCCTTCGTTGAGGGACATCTTGGTTTTTTCCAGCTTCTGGCTATTATAAATAAGGCTGCTATGAACATAGTGGAGCATGTGTCCTTATTGAATTCAGGGGAAGCTTCTGGGTATATTACCAGGAGTGGTATAGCAGGGTCCTCTGGGCGTGTCATGCCCAGTTTTCTGAGGAACCACCAGACTGCTTTTCAGAGTGGTTGTACCAGCTTGCCATCCCACCAGCAGTGGATGAATGTTCCTCTTTCTCCACATCCTCCCCAACAACTGCTGTCTCCTGTGTTTTGGATCTTAGCCATTCTACTGGTGTGAGATGGAATCTCAGGGTTGTTTTGATTTGCATTTTCCTAATGACTAAGGATGTTGGACATTTCTTTAGTTGCTTCTCAACCATTAGATATTCTTCAGGTGAGAACTCTTTGTTTAGCTCTGTACCCCATTTTTTAATAGGGTTATTTGGCTCTCTGGAGTCTAACTTCTTGAGTTCTTTGAATATATTGGATATTACCCCTCTGTCAGATGTAGGGTTGGTAAAGATCATTTCCCAGTTTGTTGGTTGCCGCTTTTGTCCTTTTGAGAGTGTCATTTGCCGTACAGAAATTTTGTAATTTTATGAGGTCCCATTTGTCAATTCTTGATCTTAGAGCATAATCTGTTGGAGTTCTGTTCAGGAAATTCTCCCCTATGCCTATATGTTCCAGGTTCTTCCCTAGTTTCCTTTCTATTAGTTTCAGTATGTCTGGTTTTATGTGGAGGTCCTTGATCCACTTGGAATTGAGCTTAGTGCAAGGAGATAAGAATGGATCAATTTGCATTCTTCTGCATGTTGACCTCCACTTGAACGAGCACCATTTGTTGAAAAGGCTATCTTTTTTCCACTGGATGATTTTAGCACCTTTGTCAAAGATCAAGTGACTATAAGAGTGTGGATTCATTTATGGGTCTTCAATTCTGTTCCATTGATCTACCTGCCTGTCACTATACCAATACCATGCAGTTTTTAACACTATTGCTCTGTAGTACAGCTTGAGGTCCAGGATACTGATTCCCCCAGAGGTTCTTTTACTCTTGAGAATAGTTTTACCTATCCTGGGTTTTCTGTTATTCCAGATGAACTTTTGATTTGCTTTTTCTAATTCTATGAAAAATTGCGTTGGGATTTTGATGGGGATTGCATTGAATCTGCATATTGCTTTTGGAAATATGATCATTTTTACTATATTAATCCTGCCAATCCATGAGCATGGCAGATTTTTCCATCTTCTGAGGTCTTCTTCAATTTCTTTCTTCAGAGACTTGAAGTACTTGTCATACATATCTTTCAATTGTTTGGTTAGAGTCACACCAAGATACTTTATATTGTTTGTGGCTATCGTGAAGGGTATCATTTCTCTTATTTCTTTATCAGCCTGCTTATCCTTTGAGTATAGGAAGGCTACTGACTTGCTTGAGTTGATTTTATATCTGGCCACTTTGGTGAAGTTGTTTATCAGCTGTAGGAGTTCTCTGGTGGAGTTCTTTGGGTCGCTTAATTACATTATCTTATCGTCTGCAAATAGTGAATTTTGACTTCTTCCTTTCCAATTTGTATCACTTTGAACTCCTTTTGTTGTCTAATAGCAAAAACTTCAAGTACTATATCGAAAAGATATGGAGAGAGAAGGCAGCCTTGTCTAGTCCCTGATTTTAGTGGGATAGCTTCAAGTTTCTCTCCATTTAAGATGATGTTGGCTACAGGTTTCCTGTAAGTTGCTTTTACTATGTTTAGATATGGGCCTCGAATTCCTGATCTTTCCAAGTCCTTTAACATGAAAGGATCCTGAATTTTGTCAAATGCTTTCTCCACATCTAATGAAATGACCATGTGGTTTTTTTTCTTTGATATTGTTTATGTAGTGGATTACACTGATGGACTTCCTTATATTGAACTATCCCTGCATCCCTGGGTTGAAGCCTACTTGATTGTAGTGAATTATCATTTTGATGTGTTCTTGAATTCGGTTGACAAGAATTTTATTGAGTATTTTTGCATCGATATTCATAAGAGAGATTGGCCTGAGATTCTCTTTCTTTGTCGGAACTTTGTGTGATTTTGGTATTAGCATAATTGTGGCTTCATAGAACGAGTTGGGTAGTGTTCCTTCTGTTTCTATTTGGCAGAATAGTTTGAAGAGTATTGGTGTTAGGTCTTCTTTGAGGGTCTGATAGAATTCTGCACTAAAACCATCTGGACCTGTGCTTTGTTTGGTTGGTAGACTTCCAATGACCACTTCTATTTCTTCAGGAGTTATAGGACTGTTTAGATGGTCTATTTGATCCTGATTTAACTTATGTATTTTGTATCTGTCTAGGAAATTGTCCATTTCCTCCAAATTTTCTAGTTGTGTTGAATAGATGCTTTTGTAGTAGGATCTGTTGCTTTTTTGAATTTCCTCAGTTTCTCTTGTTATCTCTCCCTTTTTGTTTCTGATTTTATTAATTTGGATACTGTCTTTGTGCCCTCTGGCTAGTCTGGCTAAGGGCTTATATATCATGTTGATTTTCTCAAAGGACCAACTCCTCGTTTTGTTGATACTTTGTGTGGTTTTATTTGTTTTTACTTGATTGATTTCATCCCTGAGTTTGATGATTTCCTGCCCACTACTCCTCTTGGGTGTATTTGCTTCTTTTTGTTCCAGGGCTTTCAGGTGTGCCATTAAACTGCAAGTGTATGTTCTCTCCCATTTCTTTTTGGAGGCACTCAGGGCTATGAAATTTCCTCTTGGCACCACTTTAATTGTGTCCCATAAATTAGGGTATGTTATGCCTTCATTTTCATTAAATTTAAAAAGTCTTTGATTTCTTTCTTTATTTCCTCCTTGATCAAGTATCATTGAGTAGAGCATTGTTCAGCTTCCACGTGTATGTGGGCTTTCAGTTGTTTTTGAAGATCACCCTTATTCCATAGTGATCTTATAGGAGGCATGGGATGAATTCAATCTTCTTGTATCTATTGAGGTCTGTTTTGTGACCAATTACATGGTCGATTTTGGAGAAGGTACCATGAGGTGCTGAGAAGAAGGTATATCCTTTTGCTTTAGGATGAAATGTTATATATATATATATATATATATATATATAATCTGTTAGTTCCATTTGGTCCAAGGCTTCAATTAGTTTCACTGTGTCCCTGTTTACTTTCTGCTTTCCTGAATGATCCATTTCTGAGAGCAGCATGTTGAAGTCACCCACTATTATTTTGTGAGGTGTGATGTGTGCTTTGAGCTTTAGTAAAGTTTCTTTTACAAATGAGGGTGCCCTTGCATTTGGAGCATAGATATTCAGAATTGAGAGTTCTTCTTGGTGGATTTTTCCTTTGACCAGTATGTAGTATTCTACTGTGTCTTTTCTGATGACTTTAGGTTGAAAGTCAATTTTATCTGATATTAGGATGGCTACTCCGGCTCATTTCCTGAGACCATTTGCTTGTAAGATTGTTTTGAGCCTTTTACTCTGAGGTAGTGTTTGTCTTTGACACTGAGGTACATTTCCTGCATGCAGCAAAATGTTGGGTCCTGTTTACATATCCAGTCCTGTAGTCTTTGTCTTTTTATTGGAGAATTGAGACCATTGATATTAAGACAGATTAAGGCATAATGATTATTGCCACCTACTATTCTTGAGACTATCTTTATGTTCGAGTGGTTATCTACTTTTGGGTTTGATGAAAGAAGGTTACTGTCTCGTTTTTTCCAGGGTGTAGTTTCTCTCCTTGTATTGGAGAGATACAATTATTATCCTTTGCAGGGCTGGTTTTGTGGAAAGATATTGTGTAAATTTGGTTTTATCATGGAATATCTTGGTCTCTCCATCTATGGTGATTGAGAGTTTTGCTGGGTATAGTAGTTTAGGCTGGCATTTGTATTCTCTTAGAGTCTGCATAAGATCTGCCCAGGATCTTCTGGCTTTCATAGTCTCTGGTGAGAAGTCTGATGTGATTCAGTAGGTCTTCCTTTATATGTTACTTGACCTTTTTCTCTTACTGCTTTCAATATTCTTTCTTTGTTTAGTACATTTGGTGTTTTGATTATTATGTGACAGGAGGTATTTCTCTTCTGGTCCAGTCTGTTTGGAGTTCTGTAGGCTTCTTGTACGTTCATCGGCATCTCTCTCTTTTGGTGAGGGAAGTTTTCCTCCATAATTTTGTTGAAGATATTTACTGGCCCTTTATGTTGCAAATCTTCAATCTCATCTATACCTATAATCCTTAGGTTTGATCTTCTCATTGTGTCCTGGATTTCCTGGATGTTTTGGGTTACACCTTTTTTGCATTTTGCATTTTCTTTGACTGTTGAGTTGATGCTTTCTCTGGTATCTTCAGCACCTGAGATTCTTTCTTCCATCTCTTGTATTCTATTGTTGATGTTTGCGTCTATGACTCCTGATTTCTTCCCAAGGTTTTCTATCTCCAAAGTTGTCTCCCTTTGTGATTTCTTAGTTGTTTCTACTTTCTTTTTTAGATCCTGGATTTATTTTATTTATTTATTTTATTTATTTTAGATCCTTCACTTGTTTGTTTGTATTTTCCTGTATTTCTTTAAGATATTTTTGCATTTCCTCTTTCAGGATTTCTGCCTGTTGACCCAAGTTCTCCTGTATTTCTTTAAATGATTTTTGTTTTTCCTCCTCATGGGCTTCCATCTGTTGATCCATATTCTCCTGCATTTCTCTAAGCGATTCTTGTGTTTCCGTTGTAAGGGCATCTACCTGTTGATTCATTTCTTTAAGCGATTTTTGCATTGCTTCCTTATGGGCCTCCATCTGTTGATGCATATTCTCCTGCATTTCTTTAAGCAATTTTTGTGTTTACTTTGTAAGGGCATCTACCCGTTGATTCATTTCTTTAAGCGATTTTTGTGTTGCCTCCTTATGGGCCTCCATCAGTTGACCCATATTCTCCTGCATTTCTCTAAGCAATTTTTGTGTTTCCTTTGTAAGGGCTTCTACCCGGTGATTCATGTTCTCCTGTATTTCTTTATGAGATTTATTTGTGTCCTTCTTGAAATCCTCTAATAGCATCATGAGAAGTGATTTTAAGTCCAGATCTTGCCTTTCAGGTTTGATAGGATACCCAGGACTTGCTGCTGTTGGAGAGTTGGGTTTGGATTGTGCCATATTGCCTTGATTTCTGTTTGTAACATTCCTATGTTTGCCTTTTGCCATCTGGTTACCTCTGGTGTTAGTTGGTCCTACTGTCATTGGCTGTTGGTTGGACTTCCTGTGAGCCTGCAAGGCTATTTCTGCCCCTACCCCGATTACCAGGATTCCCCTGCCCTGTTCCTGAGTGACTTTGGAGCCCTGATGTGCCTTGCCCCAAGTGATGCTATATTGGGGAATCCATGCACATCCGAAAGCTTACCATAGTCAATCCCCAGAGCAGAGGTTGCCAATGGTAGGCTGGTGCACTCCCTCCCTGTGCAGGTGCGCTCTCTTCCAGTGCAGGTCCCTCTGCAGGGCAGATGTCCCACAGCAGAGCTGGAGCGTAGGTGACCACAGAACTGCCCAGCTCTTGGAAGCAGGAAGCACACAGCTGGGTGAGTCCCAAGCGATATTACGCTTGATTGTCCCTGTGCCTTGAGGTCCCAATTGCCCTGTTGCTGGAGCAAAGATGGCAGAGTGCACTGTGCACCCTCTCAACGCAGATCACTCTCCCCTATAAAGATTTAATGTTTCTGTTACATAGTTATTTTCTTTAATAATGGTTTGAACAACTTCTGATTTTAAAATTTCCAGGAGTCTTTATATCTATATGCCTTTTGGTATTCTTTATTGGCAGAGAGGTCATGGGTAATAAAGGTACAGGTTCTTTGAATAATTCATCTATGATTCAGTCTCTAATTTCAGACTGGTTTTCTGTTATTGTACAGATGGATGCTGAGGTAGAAAGACAGGAGTGATTCTCATGTCTATTTAAAGATAAAACATTAACATTGAACCTTTTAATTTTACTTGCTTATTAAAGTTAGGATTTTACAATCTTTGAAATGAGTTCTTTATTTAATGATTGTGTTTACTTCTATTTCATTAAATTATTTTTTAGGAAGACCATGACTTAATTTGGTATGCTATAGATGATTATAGTTTTTTTCACCAAATTGCAGTAGAGTGTGTATCTTGCATCTTGCTGAGAATGAATATTGCTCATGGTTTGATTTACAGGTGTGTAACATCAGTTTAATAAAACCTAGAACATACTGACTGTGCTTCACATTTCTTTTTGCCACTTAATAGTGCCTTATTTAACTTGCTATGTCATCTTTCCAAGTTGGCTTCCTATTGGACTATTAGTGGAAATTATGGGATCTGACCAAAACAGCTCAATAAAGGAGAAGCAAAGCAGTACAAAGAATATAGAGCACAAAGAAGAATGAAATCCTGCCATTTATAGTAGAAGGCATAGGAATGGAGGACACTGTGTTAAGAGAAACAGCCCAGATACACAAAGGAAAGGACTGTGTGTGCCCTCTAAACTATGGAAGTAAAACACAAAGAATAGTTGGTTTGAGTATAAAATAGTATTTGTTAGAGGTGGGGAGGACTGGGGGGAGTGAGGTCAGATAAACAGAATCTGGATTTTACCAGTAAATAGCACATGAACACACTGAAATATCACACCGAGCCCTATTAACATGCACAATGAGCAACTGCTCATTAGAAATTAGAGACAGAGCTGAGAGGGTAGATCAGTGGATACAGTTACCTTAACACTCATGAGGTCCTTGGTTCAATCCCACCCCACACAAATAAAACCCCAAAACAAGCCAAGTCAAGACAAACCAAACCAAACCAAACCAGACCAAACCAAACCATCTTCTTAGAGGGATCTATAAATGAGGTCATATCTCTTAAATAGAGTTTATTGCTTGCTAAAACAAAACCCACATGTAGCCCAGTGTTTAGTGAGGGCCTGGGAGTCAGTCATGCTAGGATTTGAACCTTAATTAGAACACTTCTTACCTTTCTGTCTTTTCTCATCTGTGAAATGCGGTGTTGTATATCTGTTTCCTCTGAGATTAAAACCTTCCTTGGAACAAAGCTCAATAAGACATGGATGAAAGGGAAGGTGAAGCAGCAGGATCTTCTAAATCAATGTTGCAACCCTTTAGTACAGTTCATGTTATGGTGACCCTCCAACCATAAAATTGTTTTGTTGTTATTGCATGTATTTAATTTTGCTACCATTATAAATCATAATATAAATATGTGATATGCAAGATATATGATATGTAACCCCCAAAGGGGTTGTGCTTCACAGATTGAAAACTGCTCTTCTAAATGGAGGTGGACCAATCATTACATTTTACAGTCAAGCTCAGTGGGATCAGGGAGTAAATGGCTCAGTGACTGTGGATATTCCCTGAAGCTGACCTATTTACTATGAACTCCCTTCCCTATGCTCATATAAGCAGTAAGGGCTGCAGAGACACTTTGAATGGGCTCAGCAAACTGAATGGGCTCAGAACAGCCAAACTGCCTGGATGAAGCAGAGACAAGATGAGCTTCTGATAAGAGGAAGAAATTTGTGGTTTCCTGGAAGAGACACTCTCCAATCCATTGAGCTGCCTGAAGGATCTACAGTGAATTCTATGTTTCCAGGCTTTGTGAGATGTCACTCATGCAGGAATGGGTTTTTTTTTTTTTTTTTTTTTTGTGAACCAGTCATCTTTGAGACAGTTCTGCTCTTGTAACTAACCCTTCACCATATTTCTGTAAGTAACTCCAATAAAACTCACTGGCTCATTTAGGTGAAATTTGGTGGTATCTATATTTGGGTCTGTTCAGGTCCCTACCTAGTGCTAGCAGACTTTTGTTCAAATCTCCCTAAGAGTGGTGTCACACAATAGGGAGGCGTGCATCTGCCTGCAGCAGAGTAGTATTATTTCCAGGAAGTGAGGACTATACAGTGTCAAGAAAAGTGCACACTGAGGTCAAGGGGTCCTTTCAGCTAGAAAGAGAACTCTTGGTGACACTGAAACTAATTTTAGTAAGGTTCTTTCAAGTTAGGCTCAAGTCCTGCTATTTTTACTAACATTCTTAAAAAACGTTGAAAATAAAATCTTGTTTGTTAGCACATCTAATGCCTTCTGAGCTGTGCCTCCAAAAGAGGTAAGGCACATGCATTCTGGCTTCATAACAGGTGTGTTCTCTCCATGGTGCTGATGCTGATATCTTCTGGGTTGATATCGCTAATCCTTTCTCTGTGAATGAAGTCGTTAGTGCATGCTAGGCAATGTCTCCATTGCTCTCCATGGAGCTCCACAGGAACCTCACTCTAAGATTCTTCTTAGTGTACACCTTTCAGAAGTTTCTAGGACTTTCTAGTGTGAATGATCTTGTGATTCTTGCCTGCTCACAAGACAATAAAGAGGCAACTGGAAGAGGAGTCTGGTTGCCTGGGCTCCAGGCAAGATCCTGTCTCTTGTGAACCCCAGGTGCTTCCTCATTTGGTGGGATAGTGCTAACAGCACCTGTGATTTTCAACTCTCCAGGACAAGAGCACCAGTGAAGGAAAATATTGAGGATGTAAGAAAATGTTTGCACATTGCATAGCAGAGTCACCAAGGCTTCCCCAGGGCACAGAGATGTCCTTCTGACTAAAGAGATCAATTCTTTATAACTGAATATGTTCCACATGCAGAGGGTGTAAAGTAGTTCCCTCTTGCTTGTTATTGCACCATGTCAATAAAAGTAGCTATCCCACAGTTCCACTTTAACATTTTGACAAAACTCTGCATGTTTTACCCAAGACCACTGATTTTATTGCATTATTATCTATTCACGACACTGGACCGTATAATGCTACTAATTATAGTAAACATTTCTCCTTTGTTTTAAAGAATCTTCTTCAGCAGAGGAAGGTTTCCTTATTCATAGGATAGAAAGAGGGTTAGGCTTACAAAGTATTTCCTCTCCAGTATCTTTGTTTAACATATTCCTTTTCAGAATACATACCATCCTACTGCTGTGGGAGCCAAAGTTTATTCTGGCACACAGTTGCTGTTGCTCTCTCATTGGAAATACCCTTCCATGCCATCCCTGACTCCATATGTCAAGGTGTGCTTTTCCTTCAAGGCCTTGCCTTGAAACACTGAATGACTCTTATCTTTCACTCTGTAATCTAAGAATTGTATTCTCCCCTTGTGTGTGTGTGTGTGTGTGTGTTTGTGTGTATGTGTGTGTGTATAGCATATGTGGAAGTCAGAGGACAACTTGTGGGCCATTCTCTCTGTCTACTGTGTGGGTCCTGAGGAATGAATTTAGGTCACTGGGCTTAGAGACATGCACCTTAACTGGATAATCCACCTTGTGGGCCTCTCACTATGATTTTTGTACATTAGTATCAATAGGCTTTTATCAACTTATTAATTATTACTAGTGCTTTCCTCCATTACTTACTGCCCAACTCCATGGAGTACAGAATGGTGTGAAGAAAACCTCTCTATAGTATTTTCATAAAATTGGTTTTGTAGTGGTGAGGTAGTGTGGTATAGGGTGGATAGGAAGGGCTGGAAAAAGAAGCCAGGCTCATAATGCAATATGATATTATTATATTTCTAATAATATATTTTAATAACTTTATGTTAATTATTAATATTCTATAAGAATCCATGTCTGCTCTTACAGTTTCTTGTTTGTGCTTTTAGTTACTTATGGGCATCCAAAAATATCCAAAATTCCAGAAATAAATAACTTAAGAGTTCTTAATTACATGCCGTTCTGAGCAATGTGATGAACTCTTGTGCCATCTCCTATTCAGTCCCCCCCAGAAGTCAATCATTCTTTTGTCTAGCATTTCCATATTGTATGAATTATCTATTCCCCATTGTATGTTATCTACCTGTTAGCCACTCAATGGCTTGTTATGTTATTGGGACATATGTCTTGGTATTTCTTTGCTTGTGATAAAGTGACTCTTATGTTTCAGTCCAATGTTTCCTCACAATTTCTGTGCACTTCTCTCACTTCGTGGTACCATGCAAACACTGTATCATTTCTTAACATCATAAGGGCAAGGACAGTATATGATAGAATGAGCACATATACATTTTTCTTGTTCTTTGTGTTTTTGTTTTTTGTTTTTTTAAGACAGGGTTTCTGTGTGTAGCTGTGGCTGTCCTGAGACTCTGTAGACCAGAATGGGCTTGAATTTAGAGATCCTCAGTGCATTTGCCTCCCATGTGCTGGGATTAAAGGGGGGCGCAATTACCCCAGCAATTTTATTTTAATACATTGTTTCAATTTATTTGATTGTTTGGTGTTGTTAATCTATTCTGGTTCCTAACTTATGAATTAAACATTCAATTAGGTGTACCTACACTTTATACAGAGATCAGTATTGTGCATGGTTTTCGTCATCCACTCATGATATTGGAGGGTTTATCCTGTTGAGAAGACAGGATCATTTCATTGATTATTTTTTGTAAATTGTAACCTCATATGACAAGAAGGTGACCCCAGCAAGAGGTCCTCCCACTGCCAAGGATGAGAAAGGCATGGGGCTGAGGACATTGGCAAGTTCACAGAATAGCACTCTCTACACTTATCTTTGTTAAAATATACTGTTAGAAATATAATTGTATTTTATTGTACCATATTATGAGTTGTTAATGTCTTACTGTGGCTAGTTTAAAAATTTAACTTGATTATAGGAGTATAATTGTAGGAAAAATCAATAGGAAACATAGTGTTCAGTTTTACCTGTGATTTAAGGAGTCCTCACATTTCCATGGCTAGAAACAACAGGACTTTCACTGACTAACAGGTGTCTGATGGGAAACAGACTCCACTTAGGAAGGCAGTTGAAACTTTTGAATAAATTTGTTACAGAGTTCAGCTTTCTCCTGTTTGTGTCTTTCCTTGTATTCATAGAATTTAACAAGCTACTTGTTTCTGTTTTCAAGACTTCTTTCAGCACTTTGTGGATTCAAGTAAACACATAGCTTAATTAGCAACGAATGAAATTGTTTTAATACAATTTGGTTGAGAAGCTAATAAACACAGGTAAAAAATGGTCATATTTATTTTAAAAAGTAGAATTCAGTGATTTTGGTCTGGGAGGCGTTATAAGAACTTAAGATAGCCTTTTCAACAAATGGTGCTGGTTCAACTGGAGGTCAACATGCAGAAGAATGCAAATCGATCAGTTCTTATCTCCTTGCACTGAGCTCAATTCCAAGTGGATCAAGGACCTCCACATAAAACCAGGCACACTGAAACTAACAGAAAGGAAACTAAGGAAGAACCTTGAACATATGGACACAGGGGAAAATTTCCTGAACAGAACACCAATAGCTTATGCTCTAAGATCAAGAAATGACAAATGGGACCTCATAAAATTACAAAGTTTATGTAAGGCAAAGAACACTGTCAAAAGGCCAAAGCGGGAGCCAACAAACTGGAAAAAGATCTTTACCAACCCTACATCCGACAGAGGACTAATATCCAATATATACAAAGAACTCAAGAAGTTAGACTCCAGAGAGCCAAATAATCCTATTAAAATTGGGGTACAGAGCTAAACAAAGAGTTCTCACCTGAAGAATATCTAATGGCTGAGAAGCACCTAAAGAAATGTTGAACATCCTTAGTGATTAGGGAAATCAAAACAATCCTGAGATTCTACCTCACACCAGTCAGAATTGCTAAGATCAAAAACACGGGAGACAGCAGTTGTTTGTGAGAATGTGGAGAAAGAGGAACACTCCTCCACTGCTGGTGGGTTTGCAAGCTGGTACAACTACTCTGGAAAGCTGTCTGGTGGTTCCTCAGAAAACTGGGCATGACAGTCCCAGAGGATCCTGCTAAACCACTTCTGGGCATATACCCAGAGGCTTCCCCTGCGTGCAATAAGGGCACATGCTTCACTATGTTCATAGCAGCCTTATTTATAATATCAGAAGCTGGAAAGAACCCAGATGTCCCTCAATGGAGGAATGGATTCAGAAGATGTGGTATATTTACACAATGGAATACTACTCTGCAATTAAAAACAATGAATTCATGAAATTCTTAGGCAAATTGTCAGAACTGGAAAACATCATCCTTAGTGAGGTAACCCAATCACAAAAGAACACACATGGTATACAGTCACTGATAAGGGGATATTAACCCAGAATCTTGGAATACCCAAGACACAATTCACATATCAATAGATTTCCAAGAAGATGGAAGGAGAGACCCCTGGTCCTGGAAAGACTGGATGTAGGGGAATACCAGGACAGAGAAGTGAGAGTGGGTTGAATGGGGAACAAGGGGAGGGAAGAGGGTTTATGGGACTTTCGGGGAAGGAGGAAACAGAAATCATTTTTAATGTAAATAAAAAAATATAGAAAAGAAAAAAAAGAATGGTAAAAAAAAAATTAAGAGCCTAACTATTCCTTGATCCTGAGGACCTAGAAATGCCTTTTAAGAAGGGCTTTACTTTGCTCTCAGGAGATCTGTTAGCTGATCTGTTAACTTGATCTTGACCGGAATGGGGTGGTTTTCCAGTTAGAGAAAAACCAGATAATACATCCATACTATCCTTCCCACAGAGAACATGACTTCTGAGTGTCTGGGCCAGAGAATTTGTTCCTAACAGAAAATTTTTCTAATGTCTAACCTCCACCCAAAGTAAAAATTTGTGATGGCTGTGGGCAGTTACATAAAAATCTGTGATAGTTATTGGCAGTTAGTGATGAGGCTCACAGAGTTTGCTTCTCTTCCTTATCAACATAGAGTTATCAGTGGATCAGAACCCCAGGAGCTGTTTCATCTCTGCTCTGGCCCACCTCATTCACCAATCTTCACATCCCACCCGACTCTACAGAATTATGTGCACACTTTGAATTTCACTTGACCTTCCTAAGGATATGCTACAGCGACAGCTTTGGAAAAAAGCATCTCCTACTTCCATGATAAGGTACAATCTGCTGCATCCCTCAGGTTCCAACCAGGATGACAGAGGGCTTTTAAGTATTCATGCAATTAAAAAGGAATCTAAAGAAATATAAAAGAAGGTTAAAATTTGTAATGTTTGGATGGTGAGTATACAAGTATATGGTTTTTTTCACCTTTGTGTATTTTTGAATTCATGTATAAGACCCATAATGAGAATGCCAGTTAGTGTCTTACCAGTCAGAGGCAAATTGTGTGGGTATATTTTCAGATATCTTTCTGTTACATAATGGCAAGAATACATGTGAACTTTGAAGTATGACAGACTTAGTTTGAATAATGTGTAATGCTTCTTATTGCTTTCTATCTTTGCGTTAAATCATAGATTCTGAGCATGAAATTAAATTAAAAAGCAGTATCTCTAAAATGGGAATAATACTGGTATATATCATAAGGACTTTGTGTTTTGATGAGATTTAAATGATTAAATGTGTATAAATTGCTCAGCTCAAAGCCTAGAACATAGGGATTACCCAAGTGCATGGGCACTCACCATAGTGTGTGTGTGTGTGTGTGTGTGTGTGTGTGTGTGTGTGTGTGTGTGTGTGAGAAAGAGAGAGAGAGAGAGAGAGAGAGAGAGAGAGAGAGAGAGAGAGAGAGAGAGAGAGAGAAAATGTGTGTGTGTCTGTGTGTATGCAGGTACACACATGCATGTGTGTGTGATGCTGCATAAACTGACTGTGCTGTGTCAGTAAATGTAATCCAGGCAATGAGAGGAGAATGCTTAGGAAAGAGAAGTTCAATGCCCTAGAGGAGCTGTGCATTCCATGCTATTGTCCTGTGGACTCTGGCTGCCAAGAAGATCAGGGTCAGATTTATGGAAGTAGATATGATGTGAATAAGCTTCTTCTGTTTCCCCTCTGACTTGGGGAGGGGCTGTCTTACTTTTCAGATTCTCTTTATTCGTCTATTCATTCTCCACATACTCTGTAAACTCCTTTAGGTTCCTTGTGCAGTGTGGCTGGGAGGGAAGAAAGACATAGGAAGAAAAATAGCACGGGCAGCAGCAGGCAGGCACAAAGGGCTGGTTACACAAGATGGATACACAATGGCTAGTTGTGACGCTGGCTTTGCATACATGCTAACTGGCCAGGTTTCTCATCACACAGAGAACTCTTTCAGGGACTCTGCCTGCTCCGGGTTTGTTTATATTCTGACTGGCTTTAAGCCTTAAGCTCTTATCCCTGATGCAAATGGAAGCTTTCATAAATGACACCACCTGAGGGTTGTCATGGGTTCCGGTTTACTCCGGTGTCTGATAACTGTCACTGACCATTCTTCATTATCTTTGTGGAGACTGGGCACTTTATTTTTTTGCAGCAAATGTTTCTTCCAAGGCCAATTTCCCTCAAGTGCTCAGTACCATTTCACTTGCTGTGTGCTCAGGGAATGCAAATTAATTTGATGTTAGCTTTAGCCAACCCAGCTAGGAAAGTAAATGTGATTTAAAAAAAAAAAAATAAAAACTGATAAATATCATCTAAATAACCCGGTGTTTCAGAGAATATAGGTACATGGACATTCACACTAATTTCAGAGACATTGTCTCATAGCATTGTTTTAACTCATAAGTAACTTCAACTGGATATATTTTAAATGACATTTCCATTGTTTTTATTGTAACTAGGGGCTATAGGAGAGTTTGAGGATACATGAATACTTCATATATATTTTTTTAAATTTATAAGATGCAAAACACATGTGTCTGGAAAAGGAGAAACAAGAACTTTGGGGAAACAGGACCATTCATAATCCCTTTATCCGGAAACAATTGCTAGGAGTGTTTCAGTATATCTCTTCCCACACATTGCTAAAGCCACAGAAGTTCTCAAGATGGATCTGTAGAAGACTGTAAGGCAGACATCGAGTGGCTTTTGGAGCTCTACATGGATATTCAGAACACAATAAGGCCTTTCTGTCTGAGAAAAAGTGTATTTCTGGGGTGATAAGGCTTGGGACTCACTTTCTCTACTACCTTTTAGCTTTGCTTCCATCTCCCCTCAGGGAGGGCAAGGCTGTGGGAAGGACCCTGAGCAGGAGAGGCTGGGTTGAGAGAGGGCAGAACTTCAGACAGCTGAAGACTGTTCTGATCACTGAAGGGCAACTGTGTTATGTTCTATGAAGGGACAGCTGGAGGCACTTGTTTCTAGTACCTATGGGTGCAATTCCTGTGCACAATTCTTTGTTGTTAGAAATGCTTCTAAAATCTTCCCTCCTCTTCTAAGTTTATGGTTCTTCCAGGTTTCTCATACCCATCAGGCCTCCCTGATTTTCACTGGAACTGTATTCTGTTCTGGGGGAGATTCACCCCACTCTGCCCTAACTTGACTACAGCCCAATTTTTGAGTTCTTCTTGCCCACCATGGAATGAGCACTGGGTCCAAGCCAGACTCAAATGGCTTCTCTGCAGGGTTAAAATAAGAACCAAGAAAATAGGACCCTTTTTCTGGTAGAAAAATTGGGGAGGCATGAGTCTAGGGCTCTACCAACTCTATAATATGTGAAAGATGGTACATGGATTAACCTATACCTCATTGAAAGGTACAACAGAGGAGAGATGAAGAAGGATGGAGTAGGTATGGCTAAGGAAGGATGGGAAGAGAGAGAAGAGAAGAAAGGAGGGAGGAAAAAATAATTAGGGAGACCTAATGACATTTCTATAATTTTAATCTTCCTAAGTGTATTAGTCAGTGTTCTGTTGCTGTGAAGAGACACCATGGTAACAGCAATTCTTATAAAGGAAAGCATTGAATTGGGCATGGCTTACAGGTTTAGAGGTTTAGTTCAATGTTATCATGACCAGAAAGCATGGTAGCATGCACAAAGACATTGTGGTACAGGAAAAATTGAGAGTTCCGTATTCAGATCCACAAGCATCAGGAAAAGAGAGAACCACTGGGCCTGTTTTGGGCTTCTGAAACCCTAAAGCCCACCCCTAGTGACACACTTCTTCCAGCAGGGCCTTGCCTCCTAAAGTCTTTAAATAGTGGCACTCCCAAATCACCAAGCACTCAAATATTTGAGCCTATGGGGGCCATTCCTAGTCAAACTACCATACTGTTTTGGTTTTCTCTCTTAAGTTTTATCACTCTACAATATAGTCTAGAAATCTCTATCCAGTGGATTCATTCTGAGCTGAGGTTTCTTTTTCATTTAGTCTAAAGAACCTAGAACAAGAGAACTGAACTCTGCCAACCATTTCAGTCTCCTGGTTTCCCTGTGTTTTCAGCTGCACAGACGTGGAGATGTCTGGCTCTCAGCATCCCAGGAACCTCAGATTCTTACACTGCCCAAGACTGTCCCTTGTCAGGCTGTTCTCTAATTCACGGTGGCAGTGTGAGGCTGACTGTAAACGTCTGGGGCTGTGGTTGGTCTTCTTTTCACTGTTCTTATAGCTAGTTGTTCAGCTCTTTACAACTGCTAAGATCTTGTAACAGAGAAGTGGCAAGATAAACCACTTTCTTTTTTAAATTGTTTATTTTATTTATCTTTATTGTTGTTATTGATTTTTTTTTCTTCAAAACAGGGTTTCTCTGTGTAGCATTGGGTGTTCTGAAATTTGCTGCATACACCAACTCTTCTCAAACTCACAAAGATCTGCTTGCCTCTGCCTCCCGAGTTTTGGGATTAAAGGTATGTACCACCATCTCCTGGCTACTTATTTTTAAAATTATATGTCTTTGTGTATATTTGAATGTGGGTTTGTGCACACATTTCACTTCAAATGTGATGGATTGGGTAGTTTAAAATAAGAGAAAATTTAATTAAATGTATGTATATATGTAGTATGTTTGTATGATGTATGTTTGTATGATGTATGTATGTATGCATGTATGTATGATATATGTATGCATGTATGGTTACTGTTGGAGCCAGAGACAAGAGTCAGACGATGGCACCCTGTGGGCTGAGTAGCAGCAATAAACCATAATGGTCATAGAGGATCTGAGATGATGAGGCCCAGTGTGAGGTCAGATATTTAAGCTGAGGAAGCAGTGCTGACCACTGTGTTCCTCCTCTCAAGGGTGAAGGTAATGTGGGAAGATGGAGGGCTGACAGGAGATGCTTGTGGGTGAATCCCAGGGAGCAGTCTCTGAGAAACATTTCTAGCTACTTCCCAAAAGCTAGGTTGCTACAAGAATGCTTGAACCAGTTTGTAGAGAACAGGATGGACCAAACTGGGAGATGACTGAGGCCTGGATGACCCTTGTGATTCTCAGAGTGCAGTAAGGTGAGGCCTCTGTGACCTCACCTAGTAACAGCAGAGTTCTTAGCCAGAGGGCAACTCAAGAGTCTAGCAAGGAAGGTTGGGCTTCACATCGAACACATGTGTCTGCCCAGGTTTGGGCTGTTTCCTGGGATGGATTATTTGAAATTCATCACGTGAGTAACTCACTTGGTGTGAAGGCACTTCTTCATTGGGGTCTTAAATGGGGGAGACTTAAACATGGAGAGGGACTTGAAGTGTTTCTTACTGAAGACAGCACATCCTAAGACAGCTAGAAAGAGATCAGAGATTTCACAGTAGTGGGTATGGCCACTCAAGACTGCAGGAAGAGGAACCCCTCACTCACCAGGAAGAGAGGCCTTGGAAAGAAGCCACAAACACCTAGGATAGGAAGGAGGAAGCAGTGCTGTTGTCATGCCCACATTTGATATCACTGATATCTTGTCCCGGGAAGGAGGCAAAGCATCCCAGGCACTGGTGTCTGATCTTCCCTGAGGACCTTTAGTCTCTGGCAGTATTGATCTTTTCATTTGTACTCAGAGAGTTGCCATAATATGAGACAAACATCAATGTCAGTATCATGGGAAACACCATGGCAGCACCTTTCCTCTCATTCTGTATTTAGATACATGTTTTTACTTTGTATGTGTGTTATATGTGTGCTTATGTGTGTGCTCATGTCTGCAGGTCCACATCCATATATGTAAAAGTGTATGAGGAGGACATGGAATGATGCCACATAGTTTGCTCTACAAATATACACAGAGTTACATGAGACAGGGTAATTTATGTTCAGGCTTTGAGAGGGAAAGCATGGTTGTTCTTCATGTTACATCTAGGCACATAGGAAGAGGCTGGAGAGAGGTGTAGTCAGACCTCTGTTACCTCATATAATAGCCCACTGCCATGATTAAAGGCTGTGGTGTTGGTGTGAGGGAACTCAGTGATGGTCTTGGATTTGGAAGGAACAGCAGGTGTGTTAGGCTGTATGTTGGGAGAAATATATATACATCCCTGTGATGAAGTCCTGATTTAACCTCACTGTGCTATACTGGCAGAGAGGAGAGGAAGTGTATGAAGCATAATGTGATTTTTGAAGTGAACTTTAACAGGACCTGGGCTAAAGCAGTAGAAACAGTTGCAGTAAGTATCAGCAGGGTGTGTGTGTGTGTGTGTGTGTGTGTGTGTGTGTGTGTGTGTGTGTGTATGTGTGTGTATGTGGGTGTGTGTGTTTGTGTATGTGTGTGTGTGTATGTGTGTGTGTTTGCACATAGGCACATCAGGGAGATGGCACAACTTACCATAGAATAAGTCCAGGGAATGATCACACCCAGCTTGTACCACATGAAAAGACTCCAGGCTCCAGATTGGTGCAGGATGAAGCTTTGCTGTTGTGCCCTAAGCCAGGGACAACTATCAGCTATGGCAGCCCATAGTGTCCAGGGCAGGTAGGAGATGCTCCAGAGTCCTCCTCTCTGGGGTTCTGAAGGGACTTTGCTTCTTCACAGTAATAATCTTGTCTTTTATATCCAGGGGATGTCTCTAGCATGACTGAAAGCAGGGAGGGACTCAACAGGAACTATCATTCCAGAACTTTGCCTAACCCTGCACACTATACATAATTATATTTAAATTTCGTGTTAGTGTGCATCATCTGGGAGTGTATATATGAGAGCACATGTGCCTTCAGGTATATAGGCATGCAGGAAAGAGCAGGAGCAAGGACCTGAATGGCAGAGACAGGGGCTCAGTGAAGTTCTTTAGGCATTCCTTATCTAACACAACAGAAGTTCTGTTAAGCCAAAACAGCAGTAAATACAAGATGCCTGCCGAGTGGTATGCTATGTATAGGCTCAGGGAGAAGACACTACTATACACAAGGCAGGAAGAGAGACTTCTGGAAGAAACTGTCAAGTCAGTACCTGCTCTTAAGATTCAAAGTACAAGCCTATAAATGATCAACTCCTTACATCGCCCCCTATGTCATCCGTTCAGGGAATATATGCTGCAAGGAAGTGCTTTACCAGGACCTTCTCTGTGGCTTCTCTAGACATGAACCTTCCTAGAAATCATCTTTATTTTCAACCCATGGGCCCTTCCCTGCGTGTCTACAGACACAGATATCACATCCTCCCTTCATCTACTCTTCATATTTGTATTTATGGGTGTTAATGTATTTGTGAATGAATCGGTGTACATGTGTGTGTATAGAGGATCATGTCACTTGTTTTAATGATGTTCTCAGATGTCATTGACTACCATGATGAGGTCAGGGAGGGAAACCTCCTGAAATGCTGCTTTCCCGGAAATCCTACTACAAGCTGTGTTTAACGGTGGTGAAGAGACAGGTTGGAGGCCAAAATTTCGATCAATTTGATACCAGTCCAAAAGAAACCTGTGTACCGGACATCCTTTGAGCTTCCCTAAACAGAGTGAGGCTTGGACTCTTTGACCTCACATAAGGGCTTACTGACATGGTTATGGATGTTCCCTAGTTTTGAGCACAGCAGAATCCATTATAGGAGAAGGTGACAGGGATCCTTTATAGGTAAGTCAGTACAGAGAAATCTTTGGGTAAAGCCATGATCTCACATTAGAACATGTAACTGGCAGAGGACTTTTTGTGAAAGGGGTGACTAAGGCACAGTTCAGTGTCTGAGGGTTTTTGATGGACAGGACAGATGTGACCTTGAGAAGAGTGGTAATAGCAAGGAATAGAGGGATATCCTCACAGAGCATGGCCATGTATGACACAGAAAGAAGACCCGTCCCATGTAGGAAAAAAGAGGCCTTGTGAAGATCTGCACAATCTCCAATGCCTTAGCAATACATTTGGAGAACTAACTGCTATTATTTCTCTTAATTCCCTCGATATTCCATCATGGAATCTCACTCCAGAAGGAAGGAAATGCATCATGGGTCCTTAGGAAAACTCTCTTGTGTCTCTCATAACTTAGAAGCAACAATCTTTCCATATGAGTTCATGGGTCCTCTCTACAACAGGCACTGAAAGCTATGCTACAGGACGGGTTTTTCCAAACAGCTTTTTAAATCTATTTGTATAATGTATAACTTGTTTCATCAGGACTGTGAGCTATATGTGTCAATGTCTGAGCATGATTCCTAGAGGATATGTCAATGATGTTCTGAGTACATTTGAGATGCCAGAGCAGGATACCAAACACTTTATCAACATCTGTCTCTTTTTTTCCCAGGAATATTGACCACAGATCAAGGCTAACAACAATGTAGCTTTGGATAAATATGGACTCAAAAGTATCCTCTAATTCAACCCTAAAAAGAATCAGACACTCTGACCCTGAGGATTTTGGGACCTAGATAAATGGGTCTGAAATGAAAGAGGCCAAGCCAAAAAAAAAAAAAAAAGAAAGTGTGTACCCTGGCCAAATTCTGACCTTAAAGGAGGCCATGTCCAAAAGAAGTAGACTACTGGATGTCGGCCAATACCCAACCCTAAGGATTTTTGGCCCCCAAAAAGTAGAGATATGGCCATTTGGCCCTAAAGATGCCCAGGCTCAACACAAGTACAAATGTGGGCCTGGGTCAACCCCTGACCCTGAAGATGCCCAGGCCCAAAAGTAAGAAGTGAGGTGGGCCTGGGTCTATCCCTGAACCTGAAGAGGGCCTGGATCCAAAGAAAGGAGTTATGTGGGCCTGATCTTATCCATGACCCTGAAGAGGCCTGGGCCCAAAAGTAAGAAGTGATGTGGGCCTGGGCCTATCACTGACCCTGAAGAGGCCTGGGCCCAAAAGTAAGAAGTTATGTGGGCCTGGGCCTATCTCTGACCCTGAAGAGGCCTGGGCCCAAAGAAGAAGAAATATGGGCCTGGGCCTATCCCTGACCCTGAAGAGGCCTGGGCCCAAAAGAAAGACGTGATGTGGGCCGGGGCCTATCCCTGACCCTGAAGAGGCCTGGGCCCAAAGAAAGGAGTTATGAGGGCCTGGGCCTATCCCTGACGCTGAAGAGGCCTGGACCCAAAGCAAGGAGTGATGTGGGCCTGGGCCTATCCCTAACTCTTGAAGAGGCCCAGGCCTGAAGAAGAAGAGATATGGGCCTTGGCCAATACCTGACCCTGAGAATTCTTGGTCCCAAAAGAAATACAGATATGGGTCTGGGCCAACCCCTGACCCTGAAGATGCCCAGGCCCAAAACAAGAAGTGATGTGAGCCTGGGCCTATCCCTGACAGTGAAGAGGCCTGGGCCCAAATAAGAAGAAAGATGGGCCTGGGCCTAACCCTGACCCTGAAGATGCCCAGATCTAAAACAAGAATAGATGTGGGGGGGGGGCTGGAGAGATGGCTCAGTGGTTAAGAGCACTGACTGCTCTTCCAAAGGTCCTGAGTTCAAATCCCAGCAACCACATGGTGGCTCACAACCATCTGTAATGAGATCTGACGCCCTCTTCTGGTGTGTCTGAAGACAGCTACAGTGTACTTACATATAATAAATAAATAAATCTTTAAAAAAAAAAAAAAGAATAGATGTGGGCCTGGGCCTATCCCTGACCCTATAGAGGCCTGGGCCCAAAAGTAAGAAGTTGATGTGGGCCTGGGTCTATCCCTGACCCCGACGAGGCCTGAGACCAAAGAAAGGAGTTATGTGGGCCTGGGGCCTATCCCTGACCCTGAAGAGGCCTGGGCCCAAAAGTAAGAAGTGATGTGGGCCTGGGCCTATCTCTGACCCTGAGGAGGCCTTGGCCCAAAGCAAGGAGTGATGTGGGCCTGGGCCTATCCCTAAACCTTGAAGAGGCCCAGGCCCGAAGAAGAAGAGATATGGGCCTGGGCAAATCCCTGACCCTGAGAATTCTTGGGCCCCAAAGGAGTAGCGATGTGGGTCTGGGACAACCCCTGACCCTGAAGATGCCCAGGCCCAACACAAGAAGTGATGTGAGCCTGGGCCTATCCCTGACAGTGAAGAGGCCTGGGCCCAAATAAGAAGATGGGCCTGGGCCTAAACCTGACCCTGAAGATGCCCAGATCTAAAACAAGAATAGATGTGGGCCTGGGGCTAACCCTAACTCTGAATAGGCCTTAGCCAAACGTTGAGTGATGTGGGCCTGGGCCTAACCCTAACCCTGAAGAGGCCTGGGCCAACACAAGAAAAAATGTGGCCTGGGCCTATCTCTAAGCTTCAAGAGGCCCAGGCCTAAAGTTGAAGTGATGTGGACCTAGGCCCTGACCTCTAAGAAGCCTGGACCCTAAGCAAGAAGGGAATAGGTGTAGGTTAGACCTTCAAATAAGGAGGCCTGGACCAAGCTAAGAAAAAGAGTATTGCTAATCCAAACCCTGACTCTGGAGACAGACAGGCCATATGAAAAGAAAATATGTAAAGGCCAGACCCTGAACTTGATGAAGTTTGGACCAAAATGTAACACTGAAATTATCTTGGATTAACCCTTATTACCTAAAGAAGCCTTGGCCCAAACCAAGAAGTGTGGCCTGGTCAAGCTTAACATGAAAGAAAACTGTGCTTAGTGTACCACGAAATGATCTGATTCAAGATCTTCATTTCTATTGATACTGTGATTATTTATGCATCGATTCATCAATGAAGATACTTCCTAGCTTCTTCTTCAATAATCTCTGACTCAAAACTTCCTGTACTGTACTGACTGAAAAGCTGACATCTTGATTACCCAATGTGTGGATTACACATACATACTTCATTCAATCCAAATGTAACACTGAAATTATCTGGGATTAACTCTTACCCAAAGAAGCCTTGGCCCAAACCAAGAATTGTGACCTGGTCAAGCCTAAAATGAAATATTGTGGTTAGTGTACCATGAAGTGATCTGATTCAAGGTCTTAATTTCTATTGATACTGTGATTATTTATGCATCGATTTATCAATGAAGACACTTCTTAGCTTTTTCATCAATAGTCTCTGACTCACAAAACTATCTATACTGTACTGACTGAAAAGCTGACATCTTGATTGCCCAATGTGTGGATTACACATACATACTTCATTCAATACAGTTCTCATCCTTAACACATGTGAGAAGGATGACACCATCACCACAACCTGAATAAAACCTCATTTGTCATTCAGACTATATCATACAAGATATTTGTACTTACAACCATTCCTGCACAGATGACTGACATCAGATCATAGATTATGACCTCTCATCAATGATAATCCGGAATCTCCTTGCGTGCCATTATGGTTTATGGATTGTGTTTTCCAATAGAGGCAACATTCTCACATCAGGTGTGTTAAGATCATACCATTGCTTTCAAGTGGTCTTAGCCACACATGAACACAACAAGGCAACACCTTTGAATCAAAGGTGTGGGGGTCACACTCAGAAATTCTCCGTACCAAGGTCTTCCTAGATGAGGCCCTCCAGAGATCAAGGAGAATCTTACCAGTATGACCAAGGCCATACCCTTTACTCCAGGAAGATTGAACACAGCCTAACCACAAGGGGACCTGGTCTAATGAGTGCAATGATGGCAAAAACCATACCATACAGTGATATCAGTAGGATCCTGGCAACTTCCTGACTATAGAGTACACTGAGTCCAGCTTAAATTCAAGGGTGTGTGGGCCGCACCCTCTCTTTTTAAGATAATGGACAATCCTTACTACAAGGAAGCCAGGACCACACCAAGGTCTTATCGTCTTACATTATTCCATGCCCGAGCATTGTTTATATAGTTTTCAATAAATATAACATTCATGAGCTACCATGTCTTTTTCTGAAATGTATGTATTGGCTTGTTCCTTGTATTTCTGAATGATGGTTTTCAAACCTCCATTAAACTTCTTAAAACAGGTTATGATAGTTACAAACAGCAAGTGTGGATAGCTAGCACATCCCTTTCTCACCTGCTGTCTCTATGTGCATGGCACATATCTGTATGCTCACACCTCATCCTGAAGATGGGTGTACCTCTAGCCATGGTTTGTATCTTTGCCTTTAGCTGGACTCTCCCAAGGAAAAAGAAAGGGCCAAGGATGCAGGAGCCCTATCTAATCCCAAAATCATGGGGATAAAATTTCTAAACTGTAGGGACAGTAACCAGCCCCTTCCAGTGCCAAAATGCAACAGTTTTTAGAGGAGTTATGATAAAGGGTTGGATGGCAGAGAGGGCAGAGAGGGTTCAGTGTGGGCCACAGGGCACTGTGTTTTCCAATGAGACTCCTCATGCAGAAGAGTGCAATCACAGTGATATTCCATGCATGGTTCCCCAACACAGTCAGGTACAGAGTCACATCAAAGGAGCAGTAAAGTGTTCTGTGTCCCTTGAATTAGAGGAACTAAAGGCTGATGTAACCCTGGGCTTCCCCTGATTATCTTGGGCACATAGGTGATAGATTTGTGTTCACTATCACAGACTGCACACATCTCTGCCTCCCATTTTCCTAGTCTTCATCTGTGGACAATTTTCCCAGTGCCACAGGCCTTTGAAAAAAAAACATGGTCTTATGAATCATTTAGACATCCCTCCTTACATTTAGACATCCATGATCTCAGGTTTTATTTACTCTGCTTGCACTCCTGGACAGGGGCTTGCAGACTCTGAACGCAATGCCCTTGAGCCAGCATCAGAGAGAAGGGTGTTTGCAGTTCACAGACATCAGTAACTTAGAACAGACTTTCCAGGTATGGAGATGGGATTTCTAGTGATAACTGGATCTTCTTAACCAACGTTTTTATTGCATTCCTTGTGGATTGATCTGGGGATTCAAAACTTGTGAGAAACTCTACCAGTAAGCTTTGGTGTATATACACAGAGGTCCTACCACTAAATATGTGAATTTTTGAGCATGGCTCAAACCTAAGACATAAGTGGCCCTGGCCAAGCCCTGAAATCAAGGAATCCTGGGCGAAACCTGAATGATAGAACACCAGGACAAAGCCTGATAGGAAAGTAGCCCAGTCAGAACATGATCCCAGAGCAGCCAAGGACACACCCTAAACCTCAGGAGTTAGAGAATAAACCCGTCCCTTCAAAACCTCAAAGAATGTCTACTTTGAGATGTTTCAGGACATAACCTGAAACCAAAGGTTCCCAAGCCAAACACTCAAACATAATAACCCTGGCATGAGAAACTTCCTTTTGAGTCTCTGGTTATGGGGATCCAAGAGATTCCCAAAACAATATAGACTAATGCTGCTTCCCTTGGTCACTTCCCAGGAATTGAAGGTAAGGTCCTACTGCTGAAAACACTAAGTACTTGGGACATGCGACAGAAAATTTGGGTTGGATGTGACACTACAACAACCTCCATGAGGCCTAGCTTTCATAATCCTGGCAGGTGCTGTAGAAGCTGCCAACGGAGGGATGCAATCAGTCACGATGCCTGTTAACCAAGTGACCAACATGGTAGGGTGTGTGTCCTAAAGAGTTCAATAGTGACACTTCTATCAGGAAGTAACTTGTCTTTCAAATTGGACTTAAATAATGGGTTGCTAGACAGGAAGGAATTCCTGACTGGTATTGGAATCCTAGCAAACTATTCATGGCTACTGAGGATATGGATTTTATGGCAGAACCTACTACTGACACTTTACTAAACCACTGTGACTCCTGATCATATTCTGCATATTTATCCTAATAACCGCAGGGTGGGTGTCTTCTAGAAATGACATGGAAGCTACACCCATAAAACTACAATATGGCTACCTAAAGGATACCTAAACAAGGGCAATGCCATTGGACATTGTAGTGTGAAGGGTACAACATCATGGGGACTCATCCTGAGACAAAGAGCTATAGGCAGCTGTTAGGGTGACAGGGTGCGCAGATAATGAGGAAAGGATCACCAAAGTCAGAAGTAAACCAAAAGCAACTTTAGTCACTGTGGGGAAAATGCTTCTAACTGGTTAAGGTCGCAGTCAGGCTCAGAGCTGACAACAGGACCCTGAAAAGTTGTGAACAGTCTCCTTTTGAAGCATAAACCCATGAACAGATAGATGTTCAGGGGATAATAAAGAAGCAATTCATAAATTGAGGATTAGTTCTCAAGCCCAGGGTGTGGCAGATGGCAGGCTGCTGGAACAGGCTCAAGACTCTTCTAAGACAGTGATCTCATCTTAATCTTTAAGGGGCTCATGCAGGTCAGATGGTTTTACTGCAGCTGTAAAGAATGTAGACCTTGAGGTCCTGCAGTAAGAAGGGGGCAGCAGACAGTGCCTGGAGTTACCCTTGACTCTTCAACTTACAAGAACAGCTCAGAGAGGGAGAATTCATTGTCCCAGGAATGAGTTCCCTACCTGGTGATCCAATACCTAATGTTCAGACCTGAAGCAAGCATCACTGAACACTCAGCACAGTGTAGGCATACTTTTATACATTTATCTATAATGTGTATCATTAAAGAAAAAGATGCTGAAGATTTGAGAGACAGGGAGAGAAGGGAAATGTGAAAACTGACGTTTTATTTTCATTATAAAAATTTAGGAACTACTTAGTGGATAATAATCTTTGGCTGGGTTAGATACTCAATATTGTAAGATTTTCAGCAGAACAGCTTTCCTCTACATTTTATTTCAATGCTGCTGTTTCCACCTTTAGATCTCTCATCTAATAAGAAGTCATGTGGAGGATGTTTTTGTATTTAAATTCTAATTTCTGTACCTATAGATCTGGTTGCAATCCAGACTCTGGTATTGTAATTATTATGAAGCATCTCCTGACTCAGTATTTTGTAAACTCCATCACTTTCTGATTGATCAACAAAGATCTGAACTGCCAATAGCTGCACAGGAAAGGAAAATGCTGGACTTCTGGGCCCTGAGAGATGGAGAGAGGGCCTCAGGTGGGGACTGGAGAGTTGCCAACAGGACATGGATGAACAAAGAAGCCAGGGTGAAACTAAGAGGGCAGATAACAGGCCACATGACTGGGGAGTAGACCAGGCCAGCACTGTGAGTTAGAATAGCTCAGAATCTGCCCAGCTATTGTACCTTAAGCCTTTCATGAATACAGAGATCTCCGTGTGGTTTGGAGCAAGATCTGGCAGAGAAAGCCATACTTTTACAAAGTCATGATCACAAACATTGCATCAGGATGGTCATGCAGGTTCTATCGTAACAGGGAGAGCTACTTTGAACCTTTAAATCAGCTGACATTCCAGGAAGACTGCTTTGTCCTGCCGTACAACCCCCATGCCACCTTGTTGAGTCCTGTATGGCCATGTGGAAGGAATTGTGTAACATGGTTTCCCGCAGGTTGTGGGCCTCCACAACGTTTGCTGGGTATGAGGCTTGTTTGTATAAATATATGTATTATAAAGATATATATATATATGTATATTATAAATATACATCATTATAATATATTATAAAAACATATTATGAAATATATTTTTCCTTCAAGTTTCTCCTTCAGGAAATAGTCTCCCTGCCAAGGTTATCTGGAAATAGTCTCCCTGCCAAAGTTATCCAGGAACATCCTCTCTGCCAAGGTTAATGACTTCATGACAATCAGAGACAGCAAGAGTCAGGGAGACAAGGGTTTGTCTATATCCTTAGCAAAAAATAGTAAATACTAAGACCCTCAGGACAGCCTTAAAGTTGTGGGGAAGAACTCTGAAAATATGACTTCAAAACTATATAATTTCTCAACTATGCAAAATACATAAAGATGCAATAGGAATTGTATTAGGAGCTTCATGGACCTAAATGAACAGAGGCAGCTGCATTGTGAGTCAGTTTGTCAGAAAGATGCTTAGGAAGGATAAAAAGAGATTTAGGAAGTGGCAGTCACAGGGCAAGATCCCACCCAGCTAAGTTTATTGTTTATGCTTACAAAGGCAGGCAGATTCCTGAGTTCAAGGTCAGCATGGGACAGGGTGACTTTAGGTCGAGGAATGGTGGGAATGGTAATTTTAGAATGGGATTCCACCCAGCTAAACTTATTGTCTGTGCTTACAAAGGCAGGCAGATATATATATGAGTTCATTTGCAATGTTAAAAAAAATGTGCTTATAGTCTTTTCTTAGGCGTCAAGGGGCTAGGGTTATAAAATGCTGATAATCAAAAGGGAACCTGGGATGGACAACTGAATTAATATGTAAATAAAGTCTGGGCTTTGATCTTCGAGAGCTGAGTTATCTGGACGAGCTATTTGGAGATCTCCAGAGAGAGCTGTCTCAAGCAGAATACAGGCTATAAGCTTGTACCCGACAATTTGAATTGTTGCCAATAACAGCTCCGGAACACCCTTTCCTCAGAACCCCTCTCCAAACCGAGGCTGGTCCTTGGCACCACCTATACATTTCTTTAAGCTCCATCTCTATATTAAAATCCATTCCTATGATGCTGCCTTCATCTGCAAGGAAAGCAACACAGAAGGAAAGACGGCAGCACGCTCAGCTTCTTACTCGGTTAACAGAATCCTTGTCTGCCTTTTGTTTCAGATTGATACAGAAACAGATTGATACTGTCAGACTCCAAAACGTCAAGAATTATCCTAGAAAATACTTTTTAGTTTTCCTATTTCAATGGCCCATGGAGAATTGATTCAGATAGGACTTTCAACTGTTTTCACACACTGCAAATGAACTTAAAATACTGTTGGGCTGTCCACACATATATTAAACTAATTTTCCCCTTTATGCAAAGCTTATAAAGTGTTAGCTAGTTTTATGTCATCTTGACACAGCTAGATTCATCAGAGGAAGAATCTTCAGTTTAGAAAATGCCTCTATAAGACTTGATTGTAGGTAAGTCTGTAGGGAATTTTCTTAATTGGTGATAGATGGGGAAGTGTCCAGCCTATTGTGGGTGGTGCTACACCTGGGCTGGTGGTCCTGGGTTCTATAAGAAAGAAGGATGAACAAGCCATGAGGAGCAAGCCAGTGTGCATCGTTCCTCCATAGCTCCTGTCTCTAAGTTCCTTCCCTATTGAGTCCATTATCCCTCCATGACAAACAGCGATAAGGAAGTATAAGCCAAATAAAACCTTTCCTCCCAAGATTTCTTTGGTCATGGTGTTTCATCACAGCACTAGTAATAGTAATTAGGACATAATTTTAGTTGGTCCATGTTAGGCACAAGTCTTTTGAGATTTGATTCACTATAGAAAATCAGTGGAATGAGAAACTCAGGATAGATCAAAGAATGTCTCTTATTTCACATTATAAGAACCACAGACCTTACTCTAAGCCCAAATTAAAGGAGATTTCTGAAAATGTGGTTTTACTATCCAATGTTTCCAACTATTCAATCAATTATTATTTTGTCCATTTCTAATCTTTAATTTGTTTGGATTTCACAGGCCACGGTTTGCTACATGGGCATTGCTGGACTGCCACTGAACTCAAATAACTTCTCTTGTCTTAAATGATGAGATCAAGGACGACCATGCCTGGCTCTGTTTTTAACATCTAAAATAATGTTCCATTGCTGAAAACACCAAGTACTTTGGGACACAGAGAATTTGGGCTCGATGTGACACTAAATCCTGGCATGTTTATAGAAGTTGCCAAGTGAAGGAAGCAATCAATTGTCAAGCCTCTTAACTACAACATGGTAGGATGTCTGTTGATCCCACCAAATGAAAGCAGAGACCAATTGACCTTTACTAATTGAATTAAAGCAAGTTTTTCTTCTGTGCACAGCAAAGCCAGTACTGCTGCTGTCTCTCCCTAAGGCAGGATTTCAGAGAATAAGTCCAAACACAGGGATGTGAGGGTTTACAGCTCAAACCTACATTGCTGAAGATCTCTAAGGCTTGGAGGACATCCAAAAGAACTTGGCAAGCAAAATACAGAAGCCATTTAAGATTACTTGACAGGACATCTTTTGGTTTTGTAGATGGTAGAGGTCAAAGCCATTCCTGGAGGTGTGGCCTTGTTGGAGTAGATGTGGCCTTTAGAAGGAAGTGTGTCTGGGTGGGCTATGATGTCTCAGATGCTCAAGTCAGGCCCAGTGTTACTCTCCTTTACTGATGCCTGCTGATCCAGATGTAGAACTTTCAGCACTTCCTTAAGGATTATATCTATCTGCATGTCCCCCTTTCTCAATGGGTCTTCTCTGTCTCTGCTTGTCTTTGGATAGTGTCCCTGAACACAGGTGGCTGGCCTTGTCTGGCCTTATCTGAAAAGTGACTTTGTACTGAGCTGTCTGCAAGACTGAAAGGCTCAGTGCACACATCTCACTCCGGCTTCCTGGCCACATGATCATTAGGTGTTGTATTATAACCAACCAGCTCTTCCTGATCATTTGATGCTATGACCAATTAATCCTTTCTACATGTACCTTTTAAGAAGCTCTTATATACCCTATGCCTGAACTTGCCCAGCTGCAGTGATCTCCAGGGATCATTCCACCATACAAACGGCGATTGGAAACTTGCTCCCCACCTCTGCTCCCCCTTTGTCCTCTTAAGCTGATGGCCAACACCCTCCAAGAAGAAAAGGGGAGCCACAATCATTTTCAACTATGACAGATGTATTCATCATAAAGCAACTACTATCATTAAGCAAGGTTGTCACACAAATCTTCCTTGGCTTAGCTTGTATGTGCTTATAAAGCCAAGCCTCTTCCCCACCCCCACCTCAGGCCCCACCCCCACCTCACCTATCATGGTTTAGAATTTTATTTCATATCATTTATTTTCTAAAACACTTGACATTACATTTCTTTCTGCCCATTTGACCAACAATATTACTACAAGAAGGATTAAAAGGACCCTTTTTGGTTAATAAATACATCCCTAAAGATCTTTAAAGCTGTTGAAGCTTCTCTTCTGTGTGCAATAATTGTTTCAACTTTTACTTTGGAGTTGTTTTGAATTATGTAGGGTTCTCTTCATCTGGAATATCATCCACCTTTATACTGAAAAGTGTATATGTATTTCTCTGGAATGAACTTAATGCCTAATAAAGTAGAACTAACATTATCTAGTTATCTCTAGCTATTACAGTGTTATCTACTTCTGGGAACATAGCTCATCATCAGAGCATCTGTCTGTCAAGTATAAGGACCTGGGTATGATTTTCCAACACTGATAAAAAGATGTGCCTCCAATCTCCCAGACAAGTCCTCAGTCATATTTTAAAGATGTGGTGTCTTAGTCAAGGTTTCTATTCCTGCACAAACATCAAGACCAAGAAGCAAGTTGGGGAAGAAAGGAATTTTTACACTTCCACATTGCTGTTTATCACCAAAGGAAGTCAGGACGGGAACTCAAGCAGGTCAGGAAGCAGGAGCTGATGCAGAGGCCATGGAGGGATGTTACTTACTGGCTTGCTTCCCCTGGCTTGCTCAGCTTGCTCTCTTATAGAACTCAAGACTACCAGCCCAGGGATGGCACCACCCACAATGGGCCCTCCCTATTTGATCACTAATTGTGAAAATGCCTTACAGCTGAATCTCATAGAGGCACTTTTGAAACTGAAACTCCTTTCTCTGTGATAACTCCAGCCTGTGGCAAGTTGACATACAAAATCAGCCAGTACAGATCAATATATTGACTAGTTTTATGTCAATTTGACACAAGTCAGAGTCATCAGAGAAGTCATCAATTGAGAAAATGCTTTCATGAGATCAGGCTGTAGGCAAGCCTGTGTGTTGCACCTCCATACTTGATACTTAAGTTTGAAATCTACCATGTCCAGACAGCTCCTCTGAGCTCGGGCAAAATAGAGGGCTCCCTTTACCTAATTGGATTTCCACCTACTGGGACTTCTTCTCTACCTGATCTGGGTAGCCTGATCCCCAATCTTCTACCTGAGGAATGTCACATAGTCCTTGGCAAGCCTACAAGGTCAAAGGTCTCTTTCCTGATAAGAACCTGCCCAGAGATAGAGTGATGACTCAGAGGCTAAGCACACGGATGCTCTACCAGAGGTCCTGAGTTCAATTCACAGCACCCACATGGTAGCTCATAACCTTCTATAATATGATCTGGAACCCTCTTCTACCCTGCAGGCATACATACAGGCAGAACACTGTATATATAATACATAAATAAATCTTAAAAAAGAAAAAAAAACCATAGAGGTAGATAAGAACCTGTCCAGCAAGTACCTGGGATTTCTGGAATGCCTCTCCATAAAAATGAGGCATTCACAGTACTTTAAACTTCAGCCAATGATTTCATTCACCCTAAAAACTCCTTCCCACTCTCCAAAGTTCATATATAGCCCTTTTCCACCTGAATAAAATATACATGTATAAATCCAACCAGAATAAAGTTATGTGTACAAGCTAGGATCCTCTAATAGAGTTGTTTCATTTAAATTGTCAGGGAAGACCTTTTCCCCACCACACACACAACTCCCCCCTTCCCCTAGCACTGACTCCAAGTCAGACAGGATCCTGCAACTGTTATTGACTCTGCTTCTGTAAGGGTCCATGATTCACTGAAGAATGATACCCCAGAATCACATAGTATGTAAATGTAAAGAGTGTTTTATTCTGCAGAAGTCCAGCATGCTGGGTCTCCCATTAACAAGGCAGTGAGCTCACAGGCCCAATTTAAAACACATTAGGGGAGTTCTGGGGTAGGTGAGCATTGTCTTACTTTATCTCTCCTCAAGTGCAGTAGTGAGAAGGGGGAGAGTGTAGAACAGGAGTTCCATCTATAACTGACTGTGAACAATTAATTGAGATAACAATTGAGATAACTCACACCTTTGGACCAGCCTGTCTCATCCCTCTTACTCCATCCTTTCAGCCTGCTGTGTAGCAGCATCTGGACATCCTGAAGAGGAAACAGGACAGGGAACCACAGCTGAACCCCAATACACATAACACACCTGCAGGGCATTTCTTAGTTAATGATTGATGGGGGAGGGATTAGCACATTGTGGGTGGTGCCATCCCTGGGCTGGTGGTCCTGGGTTCTATGAGAAAGCTGAACAAGCCATGAGCGCTAACATGTAAACAGCACCCCCCCCCCATGGGCTCCACATCAACTCTGCCTCCAGGTTCCTGCCCATCTTGAGTTCCTGCCCTGATTTCCTTTGATGATGAGCTGTTGATATAGAAGCTTTATTAGAATAAACCTTTTTCCTCCCCAAGCTGTTTCGCTCATGGTATTTTATCACAGCATTAGTAACCCTAACTAAGTCAATCAACAAACCTAGTCTATGAGATTTCATTCACAGAAACCACAAATTGCTAGTGAAAGTGTATGTGATGCATCAGTGGTTTTAAAATAATGATTATTGTTATCATAGAGAGTGCTTCTACCAAAAATACGGTTATGTTTCCAGATTAAATGCATTTTGTTTCGTGTTTTCAACAGGGATGTGTGTTTCTAACTAATTACCAAGTGTTTGTGCCCTGTCTAAATTCCTTTTGGGCTGCCTCATTATTCTACCAGTTTGCCACGCCCTCCTGCTTGCTTGCCACGCCCTCCTGCTTGCTTGCCACGCCCTCTTGCTTGCTTGCCTGCCACCAACCCCCCTGCTTGTTTGCCACACCCCCTGCTTGTTTGCCACACCCTCCTCCCCCACCTGCCAGACTGGAATTACTGTCTGTCTTTTGCAGAGAAGCCATTAGGTGAAGCTCTGAAGATGAAGCCTAGATTGCCTTAGAGACCCCAACATGTTGGCAATGCCACAGTCACGGGATCCCTGCCAGAAAAAGCTTCTAATGGGTAGTGGAACCAGCCCAAAGGACAGAGAAGTATGTTACAGTTAACAAGGATGAAGTGCTGGAGATCTGAAGAACGCTGAGATATCAGATATGGAAATGCAGACTTTGTTGTACCCAGCCTACCTTGCTCATGTTTCCATTACAATACAAATATGTTTTTTGTGCCATCCTCCGTTGGAAGTATGGGATTCGCTTTTAAATTTGATTTTATAGTGAATTACAGTTAAGAGATTGTCATGAGTCTCAGAAAAGACTTTGAATTTTGGATTTTAATCCAAGTTGACACTGATAGATATGAGGACTTTGAGGTTCAATTGAATGCTTTCTGCATTAGGCTATGGCTACAACTCAGTGGGGTCAGGGATTGGAATGTGGTGGTTTGAATGAAAATGGCCTCCAGAGTTTCACAGGGATGTCACCATTGGGAAGTGTGAATTTGTGAGAGTTGATGGGGCTTTGTTGGAAGAAATGTGTCACTTGGAGTAGATTTGTGGTTTCAGAGGCCCAAGCCAAGCCCAGTGTCTCTCAATCTTTCTGCTGCCTGTGGATCTGGATGTAGACCTCTGAGCTACTTTGCTGTGTCATGTCTGCCTGTGTGCAGCCATGCTTCCAGCCATGATGATAATGGACCAAACCTCTGAATTCTAAGCCAGCCCCAATTCAATGTTTTTCTTTATAAGAGTTGTCTTGGCCATGGTGTCCCTTCACAGAAAACAAAACAAAAACACACACAAAAAATAAGACAAACAGAAAAGAAAAACCCTAAGACTGTCTTTAATAATGAAAAATTTAAAGTCAATAGCTACAGTACTAAAATTATAAGCAAGTAGTGTCTCAATTTAATATCAGCTTATCTAGGAAAATGAAGAAGCTTCAACTTAAAAAAAAAATTTGGAGACAAGGTAAAAACTATTTTCTGTGCTTTAACCCAAGTCAGTATTTCAGAATAAAGTTCAGAACTTATATAATTGAGTATGTGCTTAACAGTGTATCACAGACTAAGAAATTGCTGAGAGAAAGAGAGAGAGAGAGAGACAGAGACAGAGACAGAGACAGAGACAGACAGAGAGAGACAGAAAGGTTTCTCGGATACCTTGTTGCTGTCCTCTGACATGTCAAATTGTGGAACAAAAGTGAGCTACAAACACCATGGCAGAATGGGGCGATTCACTGGAACAGGCCCCACAGGCCCTTACTGTGATGACATCAGTCCTCCGTGAGGATGAGAACATGAGCATCACCTAGTGAATAGTAAAATGTGCTATGTTCCTTCAAATAGATGAATTAGAGGTCAATGTCTTGCAATGTTGAACTTGCCCCGATGATCTTGGGAAGTTTAGGTGACAGATTTTCTGGCATGTTCACTCTCCAGCTACACACATCTCTGCATCCCATTTCCATGGTCTTTGTCAATGTACATTGTTCACAGTGCCCCAGGACCTTTGTGTGGGGTTTCAGTGAACATCATACTATGGCTTTTCATGGTCTGGTAAATATTCCTTCCTTATAGCTGGGTATCCATGGTCACAGGGCTTTTCTTTCCCATCCAGGTCTGGTTTACTCCATTCTCCATACTTCCTTTCTCTTCAGAGATATGAGAGTCCATCAGACAGTATGAAAAGAGTGGTCAGTGATCACATATTTCACTGACTTTTCCATAGACTTGCAGATGACATCCTAAGGAGGTCTGAACTGCAATTACCTGGCTGCTCCCACTCCTGGACAGGTGCTTACAGGATCTGAATGCAGTGTATTTGGGCCAGCATCAGAGGGAAGGACATTAGCTGTTAATATCAGTGAGTTAGAAACAGAACAGACTTTCCAGGGATGGGGAGGGGGAATGATTCCTAAAATTATTTGGATCATCTCACCCAAAGCTCTTATAACATTCCTTGTTGGATTGTTTTCTTTTCATATTGTTTTCTGCCTATTCATAGATTGATTTGGGGATTGAAAAATGGTGAGAAACTTCACAAGTGAACCTTAGTGTGTGCGTACATGAAGGTCCTTCCACTACATATGTGGTTTTTTGTTTTTTTGTTTTGTTTTGTTTTGTTTTTTGCATGGGCTGTAACCTAACAAAAAAGTAGCTCTGGCTAAACCATGAAATCAAAGGAGCCTGGATGAAACCTAAGTGTGAGAACTCCAGGAAAAAGCCTGATAGGAAAGTAGCCCACTCAGAACATGAACCCAGAACAGCCTATGACACATTCTCAACTTCAGGGGTCAGGGATCAAACCTCATCCCTGCATAACCAGAACAAACCAAGCCCCCAGAGGAGACAGGATGTGTCCTAAAACCAAAGGTCCCCAAACTAAACTATCAAAACACAAGGACCTTGGCATGAGAAAAGTCCTTTTGAGTTGCTGGTCATGGGGACCCAAGAGACTACTTAAAAATATGAATTACTGATGTTTTCCTTAATCACTTCCCAGGAATTGAAGGCAAAGCCCTATTGCTGAAAATACCAAGCATTTGGGACATAGGACTCAGAGAATTTGGGATAGAGGTGACACTGAAACCTCCCCCATGAGGACTAGCTTTCATAATCCTTGAAGGTGCTATAGAAGCTGCCAAGGGATGGAAGCAATCATGATGCCTATTAACCACCAAGTGACCAAAATGATAGGGTGTCCCAAAGGGGACAACAGTGGCAATCATATGTGGTGATATATGGTCTATGCCTTTGGATTTAAATTATGGCTTGCTCAACAGAGTTACCCTGCCTATTACTGGAACCCTAACTAATTGCCCATGGCTACTGAGGTTATGGATAGTATGACAGAACCTACTAATGACTCTTTACTAAACTACTGTAATTCCTGACTATATTCTCCATATCCTAGTAACCACTGGGTGGGTGTCTTCTAGAAATGACATAGAAGCTGCACCCATGAAACCACAATAATATGACTGCTTAATGGAGGCTTAAACAAAGACAATATCATCCCACATGGTAGTGTGGAAAATGGGGAAATCTAAAGGGGACTTATCCCAAGATAAAAAGCTATAAGCTACTAAGCACTGCTAAGAGAGAGAATTGTCCCCAGAGTTGACCACCTTAACTGGTTTTCACATATCTTGTGTTCAGACCTGAAAATATACATATGTAAGAATCACTGAACAGACTCAGCAAATTTTAGACATATATTTATTCATTTTCAATAGATAAGGATCAAGAGGATGTAGGAGAAGGGAAATGGTAAGAGATTTAGAAGATGGAGTACAAAAATGATGTGATTTATTTTAATTTAAAGATTATAAAATAAATTTTTAGCAACTATTTAATGGAATCTTGAGCTGGGTTAGATACTCAGTATTATATTTATGCAGTATTTTTATTGTATTTCAACACTCTTGTCTCCACCCCTAGATCTTTGTTATCACAGAGTCAAATCAGACATTACAACATCATGTTGGCTATGTGAGTTCTATGGTGGCAGGAAAATAGCTATCTTGAGCCTTTGAATCAGCAGCTGATATCCCAGGGCATAATGTTCTATCCTCTCCTACAACCCCTATGCTATCCATATATCCCCCCAAGCCCCATCTCTCATATTAAAATCCATCTTTTCATCTGGAAGGAAGGCAACACAGAAGAGAAGACTACAGGCATGCTCAGCATCTTCATGGATCAACAGAACCCTTGTCTGCCTTCTGATTTAGATTTATACAAGCGTCTGAGCCTGTCAGATTCCAGGAAGCCAGGAATTATCTTATAGATATGTTTTTAAGTTTCTCCATTTCAATGACCTAAGGAAAATACATTTAGATATGGCATCTAACTATTTTCTCACACCTCAAACGCATTTACAATGTTTTTGGGCTACCTACATACATATTAAAGCATTTTTACTTTTTATACAAATCATGTCATTAGTTGGTTCATGTCAGAAACCAAGAATAGCTGTATTATTACATGTTATGTGCCTACTAGGGTCTTGAGTGCCCAAATCATAGGTGACTTCATAGTATGTGATTTTGAATATCCCATATTTCCAACTGTTCAATCAAAAATTAATTTGTTCATTTCTAATACCTGTTTTGAGTGTTGAGACCCAGAGTTGCTATATGGACTGTCCTAGCCTGGAACTGACATCACTCCTCTTTTCTCTGTCTCTCAAGTGATATTAGCTACTAATACCTGAAAACACATTTTACTTGGAGCTCCACCCCCCAAAATGGCCACAACTATCCAAGGAAAATTTCCTACCAGGAAATACACAGCCATCACACACTCTGAAAATCCATAGAGGAAACAGAAACAAAGGAACAAAGCATACACCAAGCAAAGGCAAATCCAGAAACCAGAATCTAGACCTATAATCATTCTAATTCCAGATCCCTAGATGCCAGTCTAAAAATACAAACCGATCACCAACACTGCTTTTCTTCACTAGAGCCCAGCTATCCCAACAGAGCAGTCTCTGAATATTTCAACATAGATAAATCACAAGAAAAACACCTTAAAACCCCCTGAATAACTATAGTAGAATTTCTTAAAGAGGAAATAAACAAACTCTTTAAAGAAATCCAGGACAAATAAAACCATACAAAGAATCAACAAAACGAGGAGTTGGTTCTTTGAGAAAATCAACAAGATAGATAAGCCCTTAGCCAGACTAACCAGAGGGCACAGAGATAGTATCCAAATTAATAAAATCAGAAACGAAAAGGGACAGATAACAACAGAAACTGAGGAAATTCAAAAAATCATCAGATCCTACTACAAAAATGCGTATTCAACACAACTAGAAAATCTTGAGGAAATGGACAATTTCCTTGACAGATACCAAATACCAAAATTAAATCAGGATCAAATAGACCATCTAAACCGTTCTATAACCCCTGAAGAAATAGAAGTTGTCATTGGAAGTCTTCCAACCAAAAAAAGCACAGGTCCAGATGGTTTTAGTGCAGAATTCTATCAGACCTTCAAAGAAGACCTAACACCAATACTCTTCAAACTGTTCCACAAAATAGAAACAGAAGGAACACTACCCAACTCGTTCTATGAAGCCACAATTACACTAATACCAAAAGCACACAAAGATCTGACAAAGAAAGAGAATCTCAGGCCAATCTCTCTTATGAATATCGATGCAAAAATACTCAATAAAATTCTTGCCAACCGAATCCAAGAACACATCAAAATGATCACTCACTACGATCAAGTAGGCTTCATCCCAGGGATGCAGGGCTTTCAAGAGATTATTCCACTGTTAAAGGCTATCTTATCACTATCAAAGTGATAAGAGAATATTATTTTCAAATGAAAATAAGATGGTATGGATAATGTTTGCATTGTTTATGTGAATAATGAAGAAATATGGTGGGAATTTTTAATGAAAATTATATCAGATTAGAGGAATAATTGTCCTAAGGAAAAATTAATCACCTTACAATTTAAGACACTCATTCATTTACTAAATATTTAATGTATAAAGCATAATATTTACTAACACTTGAGAAAAGATTTTCAAAATATTTCATTTGAAATGTAAATAAATGGTGAAGCAGAATATCTCCATATAAGAAAATATAATATTTACCTTGTTAGTTTTCTCTTTTTTTATTGAATATAATCTGCATTTACATTTCAAATGATAAAACCTTTCCCGGTTTCCCCCCTCCCGGAAAATCCACAAACCCTGCTCCCAACCCCTGCCTCCAAATATATGTCCCTTCATCTGACCCTCTCTCACCTCCTGCCACCTCGATTTCCCTTTGTTGGGGCATCTGTTGAGCCTTCGCCGGACCAAGGACCTCTCCTCCCACTGATGCCCGACAAGGCATTACTCTGCCACATTTTTGGCTGGAACCATGTGTACCCTTTGATTGATGGTTTAGTCCCTGGGAGTCCTAGGGCTTCTGGGTGGCCGACATCATTATTCTTCCCATGGGGTTGTAACCACCCTCTGCTCCTCCGGACTGCCCTCCAACTCCTCCGTGGGGGACCCCATGCCCAATCCAATGGTTGGCTGCTAGCATCTGCCTCTGTATGTGTAAGGCTTTGACAGGGCCCCTCCAGAGACAGCCATGACATGCTTCTTTTGGCACACTTTTGAATGGAACATGTGTACCATAACAGGCACCTTTTGTTATGCACTTCTTGTAGTCCATAAGAGTGTCCGGGTTTGGTGATTGTTTATAGGATGAATCCCCAGGAAGGGCAGTCTCTGGGTGGCCTTTCCTTCAGTCTCTGCTCCACACTTTGTCTCCATTACTGCTCCTGTGAGTATTTTGTTCCCTTTCTCAGAGGAACCAAAGCCCCCCCCCCCACTTCAGTCCTCCTTCTTCTTAAGCTTCCTGTGGTCTGTGAATTGTAACTTGTTTATTTTGAGCTTTTGGGCTAACAACCACTTATCAGTAAGTGCATACTCTGTGTGTTCTTTTGTGATTGGGTTATGTCATTCAATTTCTAGTTCAACCATTTGCCTAAGAATTTCATGAATTCATTGTTTTTAATAGCTGAATAGTACTCCATTGTGTATATATACCACAATCTCTGTATCCATTTCTCTGTTGAAAGACAACTGGGTTCTTTCCAGCTTCTGGCTATTATAAATAAGACTGCTATGAACATAGCGGAACATATGACTTACTTATATGTTGGGGCATCATTTAAATATATGTTCTCGAGTGGTATATCTCGGTTCTCAGGTAATACTATGTCCAGTCTTCTGAGGAAACAAAAGACTGTTTTCCAGAGGGGTTGTATCAGATTGCAATCCCACCAACAATGGAGGAGTGTTCTTCTTTCTCCACATCCTTGAAAGCATCTGATGTCCCCTGAGTTTTTGATCTTAGCTATTCTGACTGGTATGAGGTGGAATCTCAGGGTTGTTTTGATTTGCATTCCCCTGATAACTAAGGATGTTAAACATTTCTTTACGTGCCCCTCAACCATTTGTGTTTCCTCTATTGACAATTCTTTGTTTAACTCTGTACCTCAGTTTTTTAATAGGGTTATTTGATTTTCTGGAGATGAATTTATTGAATTCTTTGTATATATTGTATATTAGCACTCTATCTGATGTAGGATTGGTAAAGATTTTTTCTAAGGCTGTTGGTTGCCATTTTTTCCAATTAACAGTGTCCTTTGCCTTACATAAGCTTTGCAATTATATGAGGTTCCATTTATCAAGATTTGATTTTATAGCATAAGCCATATGTGTTCTGTTCAGGAACCTTCCCCCTGTGCCATGTATTCAAGGTACACTTTCTCTTCTATTACTTTCAGTGTATCTGATTTTATGTGAAGGTCCTTGATCCACTTGGACTTAAACTTTGTACAAAGAGATAAGAATGGATCAATTTCCATTCTTCAATATGTTAACTGCCAGTTGAATCAGCACCATTTGTTGAAAATGCTGATCTTTGTTCTGGCTACAGAGGAGTCGGGACCTCCAGGTGCAGAGGTAACCAAGCATAACATCACTTGGGACACAGCCAGATGGGGTGCTCCCTGCACCCAAGATCTGGGCAGCTCTGTGGCCATCTATGCACCAGCTCTGCTGTGGGACATCTGCTCTGCAGAGTGACCCACACCTGGAGGGAGCACAGTACCCTCCGCCATCTTTGATCTGGTGACAAAGCAGTCGGGACCTCCAGGTGTAGAGGCAACCAAGCATAACATCGCTTGGGACACATCCAGCTAGGGTGGTCCTTGCACCCAAGAGCTGGGCAGATCTGTACTTATCTACATGCCAGCTCTGCTGTGGGACATCTGACCTGCAGAGTGACCTGCGCCAGGAGGGAGCGCAACAGCCTCCTCTCAGCCACCTTTGCTCTGATGATAGACTACAGGCAAACAGGGATTTCCCAAGTATAACATCACTTGGAGCAAGGCACACCAGGGCTCCAAAGACACTCAGGAGCAGGGCAGCCCCTCAGCAATCAGTCCCAGGGGAATCCCGGTCAGCCAGAGGGGGCAGAAATAGCCTTGCAGGCTCACAGGAGGTTCAAGCACCAGCCAGTGACAGCAGGACCAACTAACACCAGAGATAACCAGATGGCAAAAGGCAAACGTAGAAACATTACTAACAGAAATCAAGGAAATATGGCACCATCCGAACCCAACTCTCCAACATCAGCAAGTCCTGGATACCTCATCAATAGAGAAAGGCAAGATCTGGACTTATAACCACTTCTCATGATGTTATTAGAGGATTTCAAGGAGGACATAGATAAATCTAATAAAGAAATACAGGAGAAAATGAATAAACAGGTAGAAACCCTTACAAAGGAAACACAAAAATCACTTAAAGAAATTCAGGAGAATATGGGTCAACAGAAGAAAGCCCACAAAGAGGAAACACAAAAATCGCTTAAAGAAACACAGGAGAAATTGGGTCAACAGGCAGAAGTCCTGAAAGAGGAAATGCAAAAATATATTAAAGAAATACAGGAAAACACAAACAAACAAGTAAAGGAACTGAACAAATCCATCCAGGATCTAAAAAAGGAAGTAGAAACAACTAAGAAATCACAAAGGAAATAAAGAAAGAAATCAAAGACTTTTTAAAATTTAATGAAAATAAAGGCACAACATACCCTAATTTATGGGACACAATGAAAGCAGTGCTAAGAGGAAAATTCATAGCCCTGAGTGCCTCCAAAAAGAAACTGGAGAGAGCATACACTAGCAGCTTAATGGCACACCTGAAAGTCCTGGAACAAAAGGAAACAAATACACCCAAGAGGTGTAGAGGGCAGGAAATCATCAAACTCAGGACTGAAATCAATCAAGTAGAAACAAATAGAACGATATAAAAATCAACAAAACTAGGAGTTGGTTCTGTGAGAAAATCAACAAGATAGATAAGCCCTTAGTCAGACTAGCCAGAGGGCACAGAGACAGTATCCAAATTAACAAAATCAGAAACGAAAAGGGAGAGATAACAACAGAAACTGAGGAAATTAAAAAAAAATCATCAGATCCTACTACAAAAGCCTGTATTCAACACAACTAGAAAATCTGGAGGAAATGGCCAATTTCCTAGACAGATGCAAAATACATAAATTAAATCAGGATCAAATAGACCTTCTAAACCATCAATCAAAGGGTACACATGGTTCCAGCCAAAAATGTGGCAGAGTAATGCCTTGTCGGGCATCAGTGGGAGGAGAGGTCCTTGGTCCGGCGAAGGCTCAACAGATGCCCCAACAAAGGGAAATCGAGGGGGCAGGAGGTGAGAGAGGGTCAGGTGAAGGGACATATACTTGGAGGCAGGGGTTGGGAGCAGGGGTTGTGGATTTTCCGGGAGGGGGGAAACCGGGAAAGGTTTTATCATTTGAAATGTAAATGCAGATTATATTCAATAAAAAAAGAGAAAACTAACAAGGCAAATATTATACTTTCTTATGTGGAGATATTCTGCTTCACCATTTATTTACATTTCAAATGAAATATTTTGAAAATCTTTTCTCAAGTGTTATGTAAATATTATGCTTTATACATTAAATATTTAGTAAATGAATGAGTGTCTTAAATTGTAAGGTGATTAATTTTTCCTTAGGACAATTATTCCTCTAATCTGATATAATTTTCATTAAAAATTCCCACCATATTTCTTCATTATTCACATAAACAATGCAAACATTATCCATACCATCTTATTTTCATTTGAAAATAATATTCTCTTATCACTTTGATAGTGAGCCTAGCCTTTAACAGTGGAATAATCTCTTGAAAGCCCATGCTGTACACTGACTGAATGGTCAGGAAACAGAGACTGAATAGACTAGACACCTAGGATATGTACCTTGTACAGTTTCATCAGCCAGGATTTCTCTGGCAGCAGATGGGAACAGGAGTAGAGATCCATAGCCATGTGTTATGAGTAGAGAGACTAAATTGGAGGTCTTCTTTGGGTCCCTACACTTGGAGATCCAAAGTGGAGATCCCTACAAAAGAGAGGGAAAGGTTGCAAGACTGTAGAAGTCAGAAGGGATGGAGCACACCAGGAGAAACTGCCCCTCTGAATCAACCAAGCAAGGCTCACATGGGCACACAGAGACTGAAGCAGTCAACAAGAGGCAGGAATGGGTCTGCACCAGGTCCACTAAATCTGTTAGGATTGTTAGCTTGGTGCTGTTGTAATCTCCTAAGAGTGGGAGTAGAGGCAGCATAAAGAGTATAAGAAAGAAGAGAGGTGAACAAGAACACGGCCCTCTAAATCAACAAGACTGAGGCACACATGAACAAACTCACACAGACTGAGACAGCATGATTAGAGCTATTTCCTTTCTCATGAAATACAAAATTGGATAGATCAGATGAGACAGGAGGTAGGACAGAACTGGAAGGAGTGGAGGGAACTGAAAAATATAATCATTTCTGATGTCCCAACCAATTAGAGAAAATGAGATATAAGCAAGGCCACAATTGAAAGATAACTATTTAAGAATGTAATAACAATTATTTACAGCCTATAGAACATTCCAAAATAAGTCATACACCAATTCCCAAAAGAACTTTGTAGAAGACTTAAGGTCTCACCTCTAGTTGTTATTCTATTTTGGATCTCTACCATGAGCTCCTTATTATTAATTTATATATAAAATATTATCCAACAATATTGATGATGCTGGCCATGGACTCAAACTCTTAACACCATCACTCTATCAACTTAAGCATAGTTTCAGTTCAGTGCTTTAATTTTTACTATAAACAAGCTTCATCTTTCTTTAAACACTAATCTCTGCACCCTTTCCAATTATATCCTTCTCTGACACTAAAATAAATAAATGTTAAAACCCATAAAAAAAATCCTTTGTATACCGGCTGCCCAACCCACTTGCTATTAACTCAGGTCACAATGTTGGAGAGAGCCAAATAACATTATTAAAAAATGTTGGAGCCATCAATTTGATAAGGAGGTGGACACTTGAATGTCACTTGTTCTCCTGACCTATAAGAATTTTTTTCTTTTCTGTTGGTATGGCAGTTTCAAATGTGGGTAAAAAGTCACAATCGGTTTCTGAAAAGAAAAAAGTATGAATTTGTTTTCAGAAAGTTGTAGAATATAAAATATATAAAACAATAGTTAGCTCTGTGGAGAACAATAAATACAGTAGTTTTCTTATTTTTTGACTTAGTTATATGGAGCTCTTTTATATGAAATATGAAAATAAATGAAGTAAATAAAGAATTCTGATGATTATAATTCTTGAGATTTTACATTTTCCATTCATTTTTTTCTCATACTTGCCGTGCTTATAGTGTATTTCTACTTTTTTATCAAATGTGAGTTACTCATAATTATTATTTCACAATTTTAGAGTATATATAATTGTGACATTGCTGCTAAAACTGTCGTTGAGTTAATGAGCTGCTTGAAAGGAACCTGTGTATTCTTGAAGTCTGAGGATGCTTATAGCTCATACGATATGAAGCAAAATGATTTAGTTGTGCTGAAAAGATAAAACTATGTTTTTTACTATTACTATGTTTTCCTTCCAGAATCCAGAACAATGTAGCAAAACCTTCTTATATACTCAAATTATGGCAAATTTCTTATTTGTGCCACATATTGATTGAATTATATTATATATTATAGAAAGAATGAAACAAAACTATACTTATGCTTTTTAGTGGTTCAGACCACTTTCCTCCTACACATTTAATAAATACTGGTCCATCAATTCCAAAGCCTTCAGAACAATGCTATGTAACCTCTTCTCTATACTGGTAACTCTCTAGTTCATGAGAAACAATACCAAGAGGAAATGAAGGTGGAGGTCCACAAGGAATTCCTGAAAACAACACAAATGAGAGTAACATACTGAAACAATACCACATTGCACTAATACAGAAATTCACTTTTATGTATCAATTTTATATATAGCAGTACTGGAAGGAAATGTTAACAAGCAAGGTGTGCCATCATAAAGAAAGTGGGCAGTGCTTCCTAATACAACCTTCTCTTGTTTTGTATTTTTAAACAACTTCAAAACTGAGCAAGCATTTTGACAATGTCTGACAAATCATGAGTAACAAAAATGAATAATAAAAAATCCCAAATAATTAATAATCTCAGAAAATGCCATCTATTACAGGATGTATCAGGGAGCACATCATGGGAAAAAGATACTTTGGACTTTAACACTTGGTGGCAAATCAAAAATTACAACTCACATGAGCAGATGAAGTCTGTACACTATACATCATACTTAAAAACATAAAAGCACAAGGAAAATTATTTTTCAATATAAACATTACAATCAACTAAAATAGCATAGGTTGAATTATGCAAGTAGAAGTGTAGGGTTAAAATAGATAAATTTGTATATGTACCAATCAAAATCATTCTTTCTCCTGGTTTGTAAGAGAGTACATTATTGGTAATTCTAAAACTAGAATTGAATTTCCATGTTGCTCTCACTGACACAATGAGGTGGAGAGCTCCATTTTTCCATGTGGCAGGTCACCCCATTCTCTTCAGATATGCTGAAGCTGTAATCACAGACATAGCTGAATGTAGTGCCATGTTCATGACTGCTGGACTCAACTGCATCTCTCCTTTCTTCTGAGGATCCAGGAAATTTAAGAGATCCATGTTCTATTTTAGGTGGCAGGGAACATTGAATTTTTTTCTGCAGGAATAACCAAAATCAAGTAGTCAAGCAGAAATAAGAACTTTCATTAGAAAATACAAACAAACGATTTGAATTATGTTTCTGGAATATATTATACTCTTACTTTTTAATACTCAGTCCTTCACCTGAGATCATATGTTGTAAGGTAAGTCATAGCTATTCATCAATTCAGCGAACTAATGACTGTCACCTTCCATCTTTGCACACCATTTCTTCTGGATCCAGAGTTAGATAATTGTCTTGGCAAAATACATAGACTTTTTCTCCATTCAAGTATTTCACCATGGTTTCAATCACTTGGGCATTTGTAATCTGTGGTGGAGGAGGGCAGGATTCTTTCTTTATTCCTAGCAAACCTCAAAAATTAGGGGTTTTTACTAAAGACAGCATCTTAAATTATTGAAGTAATAATTTTCATTAAATAGTAAATTAGTTATAGCCATGTAATTATTGTCTGTATTTTGTATATCTCACTTGTATAGCACTTATATATAGCAATTCTTCATCTCCTTAAAATTTTCTCATTCATTTTATTGCAATATTACAACATTTTATAAACTTAATTCAAATAATTCTATCCTTTATAATTCAATTATACAGCTACATATTATATTAATTATATTGTATTAAGATTACACGAGGTTATGGATATCTCTGATATAATATGTTGGATAACATTAAAAATCCTCATGAGAAAGTTTACCAGTGAAAGTTGATTAATGAAAGTGTTACTTACATATCCATGATATACTATTGACTTTTCTCATTGTAACAAAATGCATGGCAAACGCAGCTTAGTATGAAAGCAAGGAAGGAAGGAAGAGGAAAGGAAAGAAAGAAGGATGAAGGAAGTATGGAAGAAGGAAGGAAGGAAGGAAAGAAGAAAGAAAGGAAGGAAGGAAGGAAGGAAGGAAGGGTAGGTTTAATGCTCTTTGTGCATGGAAGAAATACTGGCAGAAATGTGAGGAATATAGCATCCATAGTCAGGAATCACAGAGAAATTAATGCTAATATTCAGGTCTCAAATTCCTTTTCATTATTCCAGGACCATTGCTCATAAAATGATGTTAACTATACTTATAATGGATCTACCAATATCAGTTAACACAAACTAGAAATGTCAACTCTGTTAAGCTCAGAGATGTTTTTCCTAAGGAATTATATAGATGCTGTTGAGTAAAAAATAAGAATTAATCATCACAATTTATAATCAATTTGACATTGACTTTTGGTTAATGTGAGTGTGGAGCATGTTTACAAATGTTTTGTAGTATTATTCAAAAAGTCAACTACTTTGAATATCCCATTTAACCTGAACTGGTTAGAGATGTGAAAACTGATGGTTCACATCCAGGATAATGCAGTGCTGGTATTAAGGACCTCTGAAAGTTTTGTTTAAATAACTCCAGATTCATTGTTCAGATTAATAATATGAAATTATGCTTTCTTAGAGGTTCTTAATAACTTCAAGTTTTTCTTTTTCTCCTTAAGTAGACTAGAATGCATAGATAGAAATTAACATTGTGTAGTAAATATATTTTTTCACATTCCTTGAAAGACTAGCTATCCACACAGGAAAGAATAATCAGTTACCCCATAGGTCACACTATAGTCAAAATTATATTAGACATGATAAGACAAGGGGTAACTATAGAACAACATGTGAATTTCATGAACACACATGTAATAGGTTGGTTTTAGAATGGCAAGAATTTTTTTTGAATTTTAATATTTAAGAAATAGTTTAAAATGTCAAGTTAGACAGGGCCTCTAAATGGCAGCAAAAATATTGGAATGAAATCATTGATATTTATCTGGAATAGGAGATGTCATATGAGTCAGTTTTCTTGATTGGCAGATAAATCCTTATAAGAATTAGTAGATTATTAGATTGACATCACACATGTGTTTCTTACAGAAACACGTGATGCTTATGCATAGGCATCAAAATGGCAAAGCACATTTGTTGTGAAAAGAATTGGAAGTAATCAAACTCTAAGAGTAAGAGACCATTAGGACACAGATGAAAATTCATGTTGATCAAGTTTTCTTTAGTATTTTAAATTACAGATCACTAACAAATGCAATACAATACTTTCTAAACCATTTTCCATATTAAAAAGTATTTTTAGTAGGTTGGTTATAAGACTTCCTTTATATATGACAATGTATCTGTGATGAAATATCAAATACATGCTCTCCTAAACAAGAACTGCGTGTCAACACAGAGAACATGCTAAAAGGCTTTTTCCCAAGATTAAATGAAACAGTTAATTAATGGTTATATAAAGAGGAAGAATCTAACTTCTTGAGGCATGAATGAGCAAATAATTAGGTTGTACAATCTCAAGCATTTAGTCCTGAACACATACACACATAAGAAACATTAAATGGATTCATTAAGCTCAATACACACACACACATACACACATACACACACACACACATATATATACACATATATACACATACACTTACACATACACACACATATACACACATACACATGCATATACATATATTGGAGTGGAAGAGGGTAAGGTAGAAAAATACAAAATTCACATGAAATTTGCAAAAATTTAAATTATTTTAAGAACTCAAAGTTACTACAATTATGGATGAGAAACGAACAGAATATTCACTATAAGACAGTAAATGAGGGCTTACTTATAAAGTTCAGTTCAGGATGGCATTTTTCCATTAATGCAGATTGAACATCCATACTTCCACTTTCCTCTACATTTGTAACTGATGCTCGAGTTATGATTAAATTCATCCTTCTCAGGTTTATTTGCCACTACTACAGCTAGTCTTGGTGATTTACACATCTCCAGTTGATCTGTTGCTATATAAGAATGTTTTTATGAAAAATAAAAACAATTACCAGAGTTAACTACTACATTAAAAATATTAAAAATAGCTACATAGTCAATGTACAATGAAATTATTATTTATACTTATAAATTATGCCTACCAAAATGCTGAGAGGCACCAAGCAGAGGTAGTTTATGGTGTGACAACTAAGTCTTGGGTCCAGTCTTTATCATCTTAGAGTTTGTGTCATGTAGGGACTTGGGTACTTGACAAAAGAAGTACATAGGAAATCACTGTCTCATACACTTTACATAAGAAATGATTATGACATCATCACAAGCTTTTGTTCCACACAAATGTGAAAACATTTACATTTGTTGCTGTTGCATTGTATTATCTTTGTCCATAATTTAATATATTAAAATAAAAGCAAATATGGATAGGATATAATAAGTTTCTAGTTAAAATTTCTTTTTATGAGTGTTTTTAATTTGAGAAAAATTCAGTTTAATTCCTAGATATGTAAACTGAAGTGATTGTAGATAGAGCAAATAAAAGTAAGAAATTACCACAAGTATTGCAATTGTTTTATAAAACAGTATTTAAAATATTAACTGAAATAACAATTTCTAAAGACACGTGGGAATTAGTCCTTTCCTTAAGATTGGTTCCCAAGAAGACAAAGTTGATGTTCTGCAAGATAAGAGGGGAATGCAAGAGTCAGAGGAGAGTGGTGAGTGTGTGATGGATTTGTTTATGAAAGAATATCATATTTGTTAGAAGAAAGCTAGAGCTATTAATAATAATAACAAATAGCAGGCTAGCAATTTTTATACGATAGTATTAAGTCTGTAGCACATCTTGGGATAGTTGGAGTGCTTGCTTTGGCAGCATATATACTAAAACTGGAACGATATTGAGAAGATTAGCATGACCCCTGTGCAAGGATGGCACACAAATCCGAATTTGAGATAGCTGGAGAGACTCATATGAATGTGACCACAGACATATTAACCTATGACCAAAGCACTGAAGTTTGAACAAATCATAAGGCTGAACATTGCAATTTAGAATGAAGAATTGGTTTCTCATGCCTGACATCTATCAGATTATGTCCCATATGAAATTGTTAAACAGTTTTAAAACAGTCAGGAGCATACGTTTTAAGGGATTGAAAGCAGTGCTTTGACATAATGTGATTGAGGAATAATAAATGGAGGTGCTGATTTATATGGCAAAAGTTTTCAGAGTTGGTTGGCTTTCTGGATATGGAGAGTGTATTCTGAACAAGATGGGTGTAAGTGCCCATTTCAAAGGAACTTCATGTTTCTATGACATTATCCAACATTTAAAACTGCAATGAATAGTAAGACTTACACCAGGGACCAATTTTTTGAAGGAACAACCTAAGATTATATTAAGAAAAACATTAGTTTTAGGGAAAAGTGAATGTAAGCAAGATGTTTTCAGCTACTCATTAAAGATAGAATCACCAAAAGAGCAAAGGTACTCATTGTAGAGTGAACTAATCTATGGGATAGTGTTCCCCCATCCAATTCCGGACATTTGGTATAGCTGAGTTCTACAGCTGATGACAGTGATTATGGCCCAAACATGAACAAATTGACATCAGCTTGCAGCATGTAGAATAGACAGAAGCATCACAGAAGCTATGAAAAAGCAAAGCTTGTTATGGGAGTAGTAAATACATGATTTGCAGACTTTATTTAATTACCCCCCCCCCCAGAGCTCCCAGGGACTAAACCACCAACCAAGGAGTACACTTGGAGGGACCCATGGCTCCAGATGCATATGCAGCAGAGTATGGCCTTGTTGGACATCAAAGGGAGAATGGGTCCTTGGTCCTGAGAAGACTAGATGGCCAAGTATAGGGGAGTGCCAGGATAGGGAAATGGGAGTGGTTTGATTGGTGAGCAGGGGGAGGAGGAATGGGTTAGGGTATTTTCTGGGGGGAAGGACCAGAAAAGGGGAAAACATTTGAAATGTAAATAAAGAATATATCTATTAAAAAAAGAAAATAAGATAATTTAGAATATACAATTAATCATTGATAAGTAGGCTTATCTCTCTCATGTAGATTCATGGCCAACAGTTACCAACTTCCTTATAAAAAACTCTGCATATTAGTTTTAGTATAGTCCCTAAATCAATATGGAAACCTCTGAGAAATGTAAAATTGTATAATTTATTAGTTATAAAATTAATTGATAAAATCAATTTAATTGTATTGGATATAATTAGCTGTAGAAAGTCCTTAATGTTGAAGTCATAACTCACAATATAAAATTGTTTATTCATATTTGAAATTACTGTGATCATGTATCTAAACATCAAAATTATTTTAATTTTATTTGTGAGAAAGTTGATCACATACTTTAGTTCTCATGCATATGAAGTTAGGAAAATGTAATCAATCTATTTTAAGTTAAAAATAAAAAGAATGTACAAAGCATTTAATTTACATAAAACCTCTTTTGTACTTCCAATTCTTGTTAATAACTAATTTCCATTGTTCTGATTTATGTTAAAAACATGCAGCCAGGCAGTGGTGGCACATGCCTTTTATCCCAGCACTTGGGAGGCAGAGGCAGGTGGATTTCTGAGTTCGAGGCCAGCCTGGTTGATAGAGCGAGTTCCAGGACAGCCAGGGCTACAAAGAGAAACCCTGTCTCGAAAAAAAACAAAAAAAATTAAAAAATAACAAACAAAAAAACAAAAAACAAAAAAAAAGAAAAAGAAAAGAAAAAAAAGAAAGAAAACAAGAACATGAAATAATCTTTATTATAATAAAATTTTTTTTGCCAATTTTGTCACTTTGAGGAGGTTTCTAAAAGCTAAACATCCACACAAAAGTATCTAAAAATTATTTTTCTTTGGAATTTCCTTTTTACCTAATTTAAAAATAAATAATTAGAATTTCAAAATTAGAGTGATGTATAAAAGGTAATTCATTCTTTCAAACTCAGGTGTTAGTATATAATCAGTAAGAAATTTGAAAGACAAACTTTAAAAATTGGAAGCTAAGGAAAAAAAATCACTTTCTTTGGGTTTTCCAATGGTGCTTAGAGGATTAGCTTTTATTACATTCCTGAGACATTCTGAAAACACTCTCTAGATGATTTCTTTGGTTTTTTTTTTTATTTTATTTTTTTAATTTACATTCCAAATCACTTCCCCTTTCCCGTTTCCCCCCTCCCCGAAAGTCCCATAAGCCCCCTTCCCTCCCTCTTTTCTCCATTCAACCCCCTCTCATTACTCTGTCCTGGCGTTCCCCTACATCCAGTCTTTCCAGGACCAGGGGTCTCTCCTTCCATCTTTTTAGAAATCTATTGATATGCTGATTGTGTCTAGGGTATTCTGAGATTCTGGGTCAATATCCCCTTATCAGTGACTGCATACCATGTGTGATCTTTTGTGATTGGGTTACCTCACTAAGGATGATATTTTCAAGTTCTGACCATTTGCCTAGGAATTTCGTGAATTCATTGTTTTTAATTGCAGAGTAGTATTCCATTGTGTAAATATACCACATCTTCTGAATCCATTCCTCCGTTGAGGGACATCTGGGTTCTTTCCAGCTTCTGGCTATTATAAATAAGGCTGCTATGAATATAGTGGAGCATGTGTCCTTATTGCATGCAGGTAAAGTCTCTGGGTATATGCCCAGGAGTGGTATAGCCGGATCCTCCGGAAGTGTCATGCCCAGTTTTCTGAGGAACCGCCAGACTGCTTTCCAGAGTGGTTGTACCAGCTTGCAATCCCACCAGCAGTGGAGGAGTGTTCTTCTTTCTCCACATCCTCGCCAACAACTGCTGTCTCCTGTGTTTTTGATCTTAGCCATTCTGAGTGGTGTGAGGTGGAATCTCAGGGTTGTTTTGATTTGCATTTCCCTAATGACTAAGGATGATGAACATCTCTTTAGGTGCTTCTCAGCCATTAGATATTCTTCAGGTGAGAACTCTCTGTTTAGCTCTGTACCCCATTTTTTAATAGGGTTACTTGCCTCTCTGGAGTTTAACTTCTTGAGTTCTTTGTATATCTTGGATATTAGCCCTCTGTCGGATGTAAGGTTGGTAAAGATCATTTCCCAGTTAGTTGGTTGCCGCTTTGTCTTTTTGACGGTGTCTTTTGCCTTGCAAAAACTTTGTCATTTAATGAGGTCCCATTTGTGTATTCTTGATCTTAGAGCATAAGCTATTGGAGTTCTGTTCAGGAAATTCTCCCCTGTGCCCATATGTTCAAGGTTCTTCCCTAGTTTCCCTTCTCTTAGTTTCAGTGTGTCTGGTTTTATGTGGAGATCTTTGATCCACTTAGAATTGAGCTTAGTGCAAGGAGATAAGGATGGGTCAATTTGCATTCTTCTGCATGTTGACCTCCAGCTGAGCCAGCACCATTTGTTGAAAAGGCTATCTTTTTTCCACTGGATGGTTTTAGCTCCTTTGTCAAAGATCAAGTGACCATAGGAGTGTGGATTCATTTCTGGGTCTTCAATTCTGTTCCATTGATCTACATGTCTGTTACTGTACCAATACCATGCGGTTTTTAACACTATTGCTCTGTAGTACAGCTTGAGGTCCGGGATACTGATTCCCCCAGAGGTTCTTTTACTCTTGAGAATAGTTTTAGCTATTCTGGGTTTTCTGTTATTCCAGATGAATTTTTGAATTGCTCTTTCTAACTCTATGAAGAATTGAGTTGGGATTTTGATGGGGATTGCATTGAATCTGTGTATTACTTTTGGTAAGATGCTCATTTTTACTATATTAATCCTGCCAATCCATGAGCATGGCAGATTTTTCCATCTGAGGTCTTCTTCAATTTCTCTCTTCAGAGACTTGAAGTCCTTGTCATACAGATCTTTCACTTGTTTGGTTAGAGTCACGCCAAGATACTTAATATGGTTTGTGGCTATCGTGAAGGGTATTATTTCTCTTACTTCTTTCTCAGCCTGCTTATCCTTTGAGTATAGGAAGGCTTCTGACTTGCTTGAGTTGATTTTATATCCGGCCACTTTGCTGAAGTCGTTTATCAGCTGTAGGAGTTCTCTGGTGGAGTTCTTTGGGTCGCTTATGTATACTATCATATCGTCTGCAAATAGTGATAGTTTGACTTCTTCCTTTCCAATTTGTATCCCTTTGATCTCTTTTTGTTGTCTAATTGCTCTAGCTAGAACTTCAAGTACTATATTGAAAAGATATGGAGAGAGAGGGCAGCCTTGTCTAGTCCCTGATTTTAGTGGGATTGCTTCAAGTTTCTCTCCGTTTAGATTGATGCTGGCTACTGGTTTGCTGTAAATTGCTTTTACTATGTTTAGATATGGGCCTTGAATTCCTGATCTTTCCAAGACCTTTAGCATGAAAGGATGCTGAATTTTGTCAAATGCTTTCTCAGCATCTAATGAGATGACCATGTGGTTTTTTTCTTTGAGATTGTTTATGTAGTGGATTACATTGATGGATTTCCTTATATTGAACCATCCCTGCATCCCTGGGATGAAGCCTACTTGATCGTGGTGAATGATCGTTTTGATGTGTTCTTGGATTCGGTTGGCAAGAATTTTATTGAGTATTTTTGCATCGATATTCATAAGAGAGATTGGCCTGAGATTCTCTTTCTTTGTCGGATCTTTGTGTGCTTTTGGTATTAGTGTAATTGTGGCTTCATAGAACGAGTTGGGTAGTGTTCCTTCTGTTTCTATTTTGTGGAACAGTTTGAAGAGTATTGGTGTTAGGTCTTCTTTGAAGGTCTGATAGAATTCTGCACTAAAACCATCTGGACCTGTGCTTTTTTTGGTTGGAAGACTTCCAATGACAACTTATATTTCTTCAGGGGTTATAGGACGGTTTAAATGGTCTATTTGATCCTGATTTAATTTTGGTACTTGGTATCTGTCAAGGAAATTGTCCATTTCCTCAAGATTTTCTAGTTGTGTTGAATACAGGTTTTTGTAGTAGGATCTGATGATTTTTTGAATTTCCTCAGTTTCTGCTGTTATCTCTCCCTTTTCGTTTCTGATTTTATTAATTTGGATACTATCTCTGTGCCCTCTGGTTAGTCTGGCTAAGGGCTTATCTATCTTGTTGATTTTCTCAAAGAACCAACTCCTCGTTTTGTTGATTCTTTGTATGGTTTTATTTGTTTCTACTTGATTGATTTCAGCCCTGAGTTTGATGATTTCCTGCCTTCTACTCCTCTTTGGTGTATTTGCTTCTTTATGTTCCAGGGCTTTCAGGTGTGCCATTAAGCTGTTAGTGTATGCTGTCTCCCGTTTCTTTTTGGCGGCACTCAGGGCTATGAATTTTCCTCTTAGCACTGCTTTCATTGTGTCCCATAAGTTAGGGTATGTTGTGCCTTCATTTTCATTAACTTTCAAAAAGTCTTTGATTTCTTTCTTTATTTCCACCTTGACCAAGTTATCATTGAGTAGAGCATTGTTCAACCTCCATGTGTATGTGGGTTTTCTTTTGTTTTTGTTGCCATTGAAGACCACCCTTATTCCATAGTGATCTGATAGGAGGCATGGGATTATTTCTATCTTCTTGTATCTGTTGAGGTCTGATTTGTGACCAATTATATGGTCAATTTTGGAGTAGGTACCATGAGGAGCTGAGAAGAAGGTGTATTCTTTAGCTCTAGGATGAAATGTTCTATATATATCAGTTAGTTCCATTTGGTCCAAGGCTTCAATTAGATTCACTGTGTCCCTGTTTAGTTTCTGCTTTCCTGAACGATCCATTTCAGAGAGCGGGGTGTTGAAGTCACCCACTATTATTGTGTGCGGTGCGACGTGTGCTTTGAGTTTTAGTAAAGTTTCTTTTACGAATGAGGGTGCCCTTGCATTTGGAGCATAGATATTCAGAATTGAGAGTTCTTGATGGTGGATTTTTCCCTTGATCAGTATGTATGTCCTTCTGTGTCTTTTTTGATGACTTTAGGTTGAAAATCAATTTTATCCGATATTAGGATGGCTACTCCACCTTGTTTCTTGGGGCCATTTGCTTGTAAAATTGTTTTCCAGCCTTTTACTCTGAGGTAGTGTTTGTCTTTGACACTGAGGTGCGTTTCCTGAATGCAGCAAAATGCTGGGTCCTGTTTACGTATCCAGTCTGCTAGTCTATGTCTTTTAATTGGGGAATTGAGACCATTGATATTAAGAGAGATTAAGGCATAGTGATTATTGCCATCTGCCATTCTTGACGCTATCTTTATGTTTGAGTGGTTATCTACTTTTGGGTTTGATTCAAGAAGGTTATTATCTCATTTTTTCCAGGGTGTTGTTTCTCTCCCTGTATTGGAGGTTTCCACCTATTATCCGTTGCAGGGCTGGATTTGTGGAAAGATATTGTGAAAATTTGGTTTTATCATGGAATATCTTGGTCTCTCCATCTATGGTGATTGAGAGTTTTGCTGGGTATAGTAGTCTAGGCTGGCATTTGTGCTGTCTTAGTGTCTGCATGAGATCTGCCCAGGATATTCTGGCTTTCATAGTCTCTGGTGAGAAGTCTGATGTGATTCGGATAGGTCTTCCTTTGTATGTTACTTGGCCCTTTTCTCTTACTGCATTTAGTATTCTTTCTTTGTTTAGAACATTCGGTGTTTTGATTATTATTTGACGGGAGGTATTTCTGTTCTGGTCCAGTCTGTTTGGAGTTCTGTAGGCTTCTTGTACGTTCATCGGCATCTCTCTCTTTAAGTTAGGGAAGTTTTCCTCCATAATTTTGTTGAAGATGTTTACTGGCCCTTTAAGTTGCAAATCTTCACTCTCATCTATACCTATAATCCTTAGGTTTGGTCTTCTCATTGTGTCCTGGATTTCCTGGATGTTTTGGGTTACGCGTTTTTTGCATTTTGCATTTTCTTTGACTGTTGAGTCGATGCTTTCTATGGAATCTTCAGCACCTGAGATTCTTTCTTCCATCTCTTGTATTCTATTGTTGATGTTTGCATCTATGACTCCTGATTTCTTCCCAAGGTTTTCTATCTCCAAAGTTGTCGCCCTTTGTGATTTCTTAGTTGTTTCTACTTCCTTTTTTAGTTCCTGGATGGATTTGCTGAGATCCTTCACTTGTTTGTTTGTATTTTCCTGTATTTCTTTAAGGTATTTTTGCATTACCTCTTTCAGGATTTCTTCCTGATGATCCATGTTCTCCTGCATTTCTCTGAGCGATTTTTGTGTTTCCTCCTCATGGGATTCCATCTGTTGATCCATCGTCTCCTGCATTTCTTTAAGCAGTTCTCGTGTTTCCTTTGTAAGGGCATCTAACCGTTGATTCATTTCTTTAAGCAATTTTTGTGTTGCCTCCTTATGGGCATCCATCTGTTGACCCATATTCTTCTGCATTTCTTTATGCAAATTTTGTGATTCCTTTGTGAGTGCATCTACCCGTTGATTCATCTCGTTAAGCGATTTTTGTGTTGTCTCCTTGTGCGCCTCCATCTTTTGATCCATGTTCTCCCGCATTTCTCTAAGCGATTTTTGTGTTTCCTTTGTAAGGGCTTCTAACCGTTGATTCATGGTCTCCTGTAACTCTTTATGAGATTTATTTGTGTCCTTCTTGTGATCCTCTAATAGCATCATGAGAAGTGATTTTAAATCCAGATCTTGTCTTTCGGGTGTGATGGGGTATCCAGGACTTGCTGCTGTTGGAGAGTTGGGTTCGGATGGTCCCACATTACTTTGATTACTGTTAGTAACATTCCTACGTTTGCCTTTTGCCATCTGGATACCTCTGGTGTTAGTTGGTCCTGCTGCCACTGGCTGTTGGTTGGACCTCCTGTGAGCCTGCAAAGCTATTTCTGCCCCCCCTGGATTACCAGGATTCCCCTGGCACCGATTTCTGGGGCCTGCCTGCTCCTGAGTGACTTTGGAGCCCTAATGTGCTTTGCCCCAAATGATCTTATATTGGGGAGGCCTTGCACATCTAAAGGTTCAGCCTAGTGGATTCCTGGAGCAGCTGTCGCCAAAGGGAGGCTGGCAGGCTCCTGCCCTGTGCAGGGGTGTGTGATCTCTCCTGGGGGGGGAGGGGGCGTCCCTCTGCCAGGCAGAAGTCCCACAGCAGATCTGGCGCGCTGGTCACTGCAGATCAGCCCAGCACCTGGGAGCAGGTTACACACAAGCTGCCTGAGACCGAAGCGATATTATGCCTGTCTGTCTCTGAGCCTGGTGGTCCCAACTACCTGGTCACTGGAGCAAAGATGGCAGAGGGCACTCTCCGTGGCGCTGCTCACCCTGTGGTCACGATGGCCCTCCGATCTGGCACCCAGACGACCACAGTGCCAACCCGCCCTCGGGGACAGACGGAAGCCCCAACAGGCCGTGTCCCAAGTGATGTTATATTGGGGGGAGAGCCTGGGTACCCGTCTCTCCAGCGCAGTCCGCGGGAACAGAGGTCGCGGAAGGACAACTGGCAGGCTCCCTCCCAGCGCGGGGTCCCTCCACCAGGCAGAAGGTCCCACCGCAGAGCTGGCGCGCTGGTCACTGCAGATCAGCCCAGCACCTGGGAGCAGGTTACACACAAGCTGCCTGAGACTGAAGCAATATTATGCCTGTCTGTCTCTGAGCCTGGCGGTCCCAACTACCTGGTCACTGGAGCAAAGATGGCGGAGGGCACGCTCCGTGGCGCCGCTCACCCTGTGGTCCCCGATTTCTTTGTTTTAATATTGAGTTTCAGATTAATTGGGAAAAAATTATCCTGAGGAAGACTCAGCACATTTCTTCTGTAAAACTATTATAATCATTTACAACTGATGTTTTATTTGGTTTTGTTACAATTTATGTATTTTTTGCTTATTTTACATGAATATACTTATTAACATATCATAATACTCTGTATTAATGTGAATAAATTGAGCTTTTCTATGGACACTAATAACCCAGTGGCAATAACTCACTAGATGTGATTTAATGACCTGTGTGTGCTGACATACACTTAGAGAAATGTTTCTCTTTGAAAGGATAAATCCTAGTGCTGATGTATGGAAATGTATCAATTTATATTCTTTGTATTGTTTTCAAAGTTTTTTGTAAATACTACTTAAATTGAGTGGACTTGATGATGTCGAGAAGGCAATAATTATGATAAAGGTGAAGATGATGATGATGATGATGATGATGATGATGATAATAATAATAATAATAATAATAATAATAATAATAATAATAATAATAATAATTTGGACACATGTCATCATAATGGAAAAATTTCCATATTATTTGAAATAAGCCTGGATAGTGGTCAGTTTTGTCCTGTTTTCCATTGCATGGTTGAGGCTAGAACATGTGACCACCAATCTGCATTTCTTCTTCAAATTTTAGAGAGTTATATTACGCCTAGAGACTCTTATCTGTGTGTTCACATTATTAGTCTTTATTAATTGAAAAAGATACTCTGCAAAATATGTTTTCCAATTGTGCAATATTCACCAGGGCCCCAGCTTTTCTGAACAGTCAACTATGTAGAGTGGACATTGGTGAAACAGCTGTCTTTGAGTCATTTCTGTTCCTTGAACATTCTTTTTTTTTTTTTTTTGGTTTTTCGAGGCAGGGTTTCTCTGTATAGCTCTGGCTGTCCTGGAACTCACTCTGTAGACCAGGTTGGCCTCGAACTCAGAAATCCGCCTGCCTCTGCCTCCCAAGTGCTGGGATTAAAGGCGTGCGCCACCACTGCCCTTTTTTTTTTTTAAAGATTTATTTATTTATTATATGTAAGTACACTGTAGCTATCTTCAGACACACCACAAGAGGGCATCAAATCTCATTATGGACGGTTGTGAGCCACCATGTGGTTGCTGGGATTTGAACTCAGGACCTTTGGAAGAGCACTCAGTGCTCTTAACCGCTGAGCCATCTCTCCAGCCCCATTTCTGTTCCTATAAGTAACCTGTCACCAATATTTCTTTAAGTAACCAATAAAAGTCATGCATCACAAAGTTGACTTTGGTACTATCTGTATTTTGGTCTGTCATGGCCTCCACTGGAGAGATGCTGTTACTTTAAGCTTCAGTCTACTATATCCAGATAACTCCTCTGATGTTGGTGCAAAATGGTGGACTCCATTTCCAGTATGGCTTCTCCTTCTCTGACCTTTTCTGAGGAGGTCAACACAACAAGAGTTCTGCCTGGGGAGGCTTGAATAGTCCTTGACTGACCCAAAAGTTCAAATTCCTTTGTCCTGATAAGAACCCACCCAGCAAATACCTGGGATTCCTGGAATGCCTCTCCATTCAAAGGAGAGAGTCACAGAAATTTTACCTCTAGCTAATGATTTTACAATCTGCCTGAAAATTCCTTTCTACTCTCCAAGTTTTAGATATAACACTTATCCACACTGAATAGCTTGTATATGTACAAACCCTCCTAAAAAAAAAGGTATGCGCACAAGGTAAGATCATCTAAGAGAGCTGATTCCTTAAAATCCTCAGAGAAATCCTTCTACTCCCATGCACTCACACCCCACTGGACTGGAACCTTGCAGACCCCACTGATTCTTGGCTGCATTTCATCCTTTCAGTCTGGTGTGCAGTGGTGCCTGGACACCCTAAGGGAGAAGACTGAGCACAGGAACCATTGGCTCCCTAGCTGGGGTGTGTAAATACTTGTGTATCATCTTCACTGGAAAAGATTTGTTACCCAACAAAATTGTATGTAAATACTTTCTGATTTGATCACTTTATATTTGTAATAGTAGAATTGGTCTTAAGTCAGTTCTAGCATTAATGATGAAACCCAAATGTACTCTAATCAGTCATACATGATATAAACAGGCCTTACAATGGAATCATTAATTTAATATATTTTTTTGGTTGATTCTAGAAAACAAGACTTACTCTATAGCCCAAAATTTATTCAAACTTATAACCTAGTATTTCAGGATCCTAAGTGTTGGAATCCCAAGCATGTGCCACCTACATCCGATTAATGTATACTTTTAAAAACAGATTATCTGGCCAGTGAGATGGCTCAGTCAGTGATAATACTTGCCTTCAACCTTGGAGTCTTGAGTTCAGTTCCTGAGGCCAGTATGATGAAAAGAGAGATCTGACTCTCACAGGTTCTCTTACATCTACATGTACAATGTGGCAAGTAGTATTTCTTAAACTCAAGATGAATGGTTAACTGATGTAAACACTCCACTGTTACAAAATAACAGGACATCAAGGCAGAAAATATAAAGAGACATAATGAAAATAATAGACTTTTTGGGTAATATGTCCCTAACAGATATGTACCAAACATTTTACACAAACATATAAGAAAATACTACCGTTTTCTCAACACCTCAAAAGACCTTCTCAAAAATTGACCATATTGCAGACAGGGACTCCAGGTACACAGAGATAACCCAAGTATAACATCGTTTGGGACACAGCCAGCTAGGGTTCTGCTTGTGCCCAAGAGTTGGGCTGCTGTGTGGTCATCTATGCACCAGCTCTGCTGTGGGATATTTGCCCTGCAGAGTTACCCGCGCCTGGAGGGAGTATAACAGCCTCTGCCATCTTTGCTCCGGTGATAGACCAGACAGGGATTCCAGGTACACAGAGATTTACCAAGTATAACTTCGCTTGGGACACAGCCAGCTAGGGTTCCACCAGTGCACAAGAGCGGGACAGCTTTGTGGTCATCTATGGGACATTTGTCCTGCAGAGTGACCCGCGCCTAGAGGGAGTGTAACAGTCTCTGCCATCTGTGCTCTGGTGATAGACCAGACAGGGACTCCAGCACACCATCTCCAAGTGGCACAGGAAGCCAGCCATCTACCCAGCTGCGTGGAGGAGTCAGGTAGCACAGGAGAGACCTGCATTGCAGAGCAGAGGAGCCATCCTCTGCCACTGGGTACCATACCCAAGGGATGCTCGAAGGCAGCTAACCACTCAGGAATGCAGAGAGAACTGGTGGTACAGTAGGACCACCCCTGCTGCTAAGAGGAAACAGCTAGAAACCCTGAGGACACAAGAGCCTAGGAACAGACTAGGACAGGAGTCTTCTGATTACTGCCTGTACCCATAGTTAATCTGGGCCACAGAGATACATACCCAAATACAACTATAAGAGAGCAGGTCTTGCAAAAGTACTTACATATCAGTGTACACAGAGAGAACAGATCTCCCAGGAGCACAAAGAAACCACAGTCAGAAACAGCAACACCAGCTAACACCAGAGATAATCAGATGGCAAAAGGCAAACTCAAGAACACCACCAACAGAAACCAAGGCAACATGGCTCCATCGGAACCGAGTTGTCCAATAACAGCAAGTCCTAAATACCACAACACACCAGAAAAGCAAGAACTGGATTTAAAATCACAGTTCATGATGCTGATGGAGGGCTTCAAGAAAGACATAAATAACTCCCTTAAGGAAATACGGGAGACCACAAGTAAATAGAGAGAAGCCCTTGAAGAACTAAGGGAAAACACAACAAAACAGGTGAAGGAATTGAACAAAGCCATCAAAGATCTAAAGATGGGGTAGAAACAATAAAGAAATCACAAAAGGAAACAACTCTGGACATAGAAAAACTACTAAAGAAGTCAGGAGTCATGGATCCAAGCATCAACAACAGAATACAAGAGATAGAAGAGAGAATCTCAGATGCAGAAGATACCATAGAAAGCATTGTTACAACAGTCAAAGAAATGAAAAATGCAAAAAGCTCCTGACCCAAAACATCCAGGAAATCCAGGACCTAAACCTAAGGATTGTAGGTATAGAAGAGAGTGAAGATTTCCAACATAAAGGGCCAGTAAATGTCTTCAAAAAAAATTATAGAAGAAAACTTCCCTAACCTAAAGAAAGAGATGCCTATAAATATACAGGAAGCCTACAGAACTCCAAATAGACATGACCAGAAAAGAAATTCCTCCCATCATATAATAATTAAAACACCAAATGTACTAAACAAAGAAAGAATATTAAAAGCAATAAGGGTAAAAGGTCAAGTAACATATAAAGTAGACCTATCAGAATTATACCTGACTTCTCACCAGAGACTATGAAAGCAAGAAGAGCCTGGGCAGATGTCATACAGACCCTAAAAGAACACAAATGGCAGCCCAAACTACTATACCCAGCAAAACTCTCAATTACCATAGATGGAGAAAACAAGATATTCCATGATAAAACCAAATTTACACAATATCTTTCCACAAATCCAGCCCTACAAAGGATAATAGATGGAAAATGCCAACATGAGGAGGGAAACTACACCCTAGAAAAAGCAAGAAAGTAATCTTTTCTCAACAAACCCAAAAGAAAGTAATTACAAACATAAAAATAACATAAAAAATAACAGGAAACAACAATCACTATTCCTTAATAACTTATAACATCAATGGACTCAATTTCCCAACAAAAAACCTAGTCTAAGGGAAATATTTTTCATGTAAATCTTCAGTGTTATCAGAAAATGTTTGTGATTCCTCTTTCATTAAATTTAGTAATGTTTTTTATGTCTACCATTTTAACTGCATTATTTTCCAGGTTAATCTTTAATTTTAACATTTTTTCTATATATTTCTTCAATTTTTTCAGAAATGCTTTCCATATAATTTTTCAATTTTGTCAGAAGATGTTTATAATTCCACTTTCAATCAACTTAGGAATATTTTTATGCCTAACATTATATTATTATAATTTTCCATGAAATAGTCAATTTTAACGTGTTTTTCTATATATTTCTTCAATTTTATCACAGATATTTTCCATTTAAATCTTCAACCTTATCAGAATATGTTTATAATCCCACTTTCAATCAACTTAGGAATATTTTTATGCCTACCATTTTATCTGTATAATTTTCCATGATAATCTTCAATTTTAACGTTTTTTTCTAATTATTTCTTCAATTTTATCAGAAATATTTTCCGAGTAAATCTTCAATTTTGGCAGAAGATGTTCATAATGCTACTTTCAATCAACTTAGGAATATTTTTATTCCTACCAATTTATCTGTATAGTTTTCCATGAAATAGTCAATTTTAATGTTTTTTCTATGTATTTCTTGAAATTTATCAGAAATATTTTCCTTGTAGATCTTCAATTTTATCAGAAAATGTTTATAATTCCACTTTCACTCAACTTATAAATATTTATATGCCTACCATTTTATCCTTAATTTTCCATGATCATCTTCAATATTGTTATTTTATATTTTTCTGCAATTTTATTAAAAATGTTTCCCATGTAAATCTTTAATTCTATCATAAAATGTTTCTACTTCATTTTTCAATTAATTTAGCAATGTTTTTTATGTTTACCATTTTACTCTTTAATTTTCCATGTAAATTTTCAATCTTAATGTGTTTTCTATATGCTTCTTCAATTTTGATAGAAACATTTTCCATGTAAATCTTTAATTTTATCATAAAATGTTTTACTTCTTTTTTTAATAAAAAATAAAATTAAAAAAAGTAATTGGCACTTTTTCTGATACCAGACAGAATAATTAAGTCCTGATAAACAGAGACAATAATAAAAAACACCTTACAGATATAGGAGGGGAGTATTTTATTTTATTTTAATTGAAAAGAGATTTTTCTCAGCCACGACCAAGATGGCCAGGAGACTCTCAACCTTCCTCAATAATGCCCAGGGAAGGGACCTGTTGCTGGTACTGTCCTTCTCCATTTTGTGCCTCACTATGATTATACACATAGTTTGGCCACACCCTAAAACTACCCAGTACCTGTGCAAGATAATGTGAATACACCCGATGTGCTCAGCTACCCCTTATATCCTCAGAGCATAAACCTGGAATGGCTTAAGAAGTTGTGAATAAGTCTGCTGGTGGAAGAGGCCCGCTTCCTAGTTGTCCTCAATAAAAATTGTGAAACACCCCAACAAAAATAGATTCCTCTCTCACACAATTCATTTTGACTATGGTTTCCCCTTCCTCGACTCCTCCTTGTTCCCTATAACCAACCCTCACCCATGAGCCTAATAACCAACCATCTCCCATGAGCCTACTCCCCTTCTGTTCTCCCATCAGAAAAAAAAAAAAAAACAGGCTTCCAAAAGACCACAACCAAACATGACAAAACACAACACAATAAGACAAGGAATACCAAGGAAGCTGGACAAGGTATCCAGTAGGACGCAGAGAGTTATAGGGAAATATGCTAATTTAAAAAAATTTGTAATTTTATGCGTGTGGGTGTTTGGCCTACATGAATTTAGACACACAAGATGTGTGCCTGGTGTCTGAAGAGGCCAGAAGAGTACAAATAAGTGCACACAAGAGTGGCTGGAAAAACGACTCAGCTGTTAAAAGCAACCGTTGCTGTACAGAAGACTTTAAGACAAATGTTTTCCAGTTTCTAGGTTTATAATCCCTTGTAGACTTGAAACAAATGTGTAAGGTATGAAATGCCACAAACACCTCTCCTTTATTTCAACTATAGAGGCTCCTGTATGCATTTTTGTTTTCTATTTGTTTATGCATACATTTAATGTGTGCAGACTTTTTCCGGCCTGAAAATGCCCTTCAATGAGATGGTGCCTGGTCCTCCATGTACGCATGTGCAGGGAATATTCAGCCAATCCGCGCAGTCTCTGGGTGAGATCGGCTTTTCTCCTGCTCCAACTGCCAAAGGTCCTCAGAGGCCTCAGGGCTCTGCATCTGGGCACTAGTTTTCAGCGTTGAGATCTGAGTACGGAAGGGTACGGTTGTGAAGGTATTCACCTCTGAGATGACCCGTAAGTGATGATCAACTCTGATCAGGGTTGTTGGACAGTTAATCCAGGTGTGATGGGCGGGGCATCTCAAGCCCAAGCGGCCACAATATGAGGAAAGCCCTCCTGATTGGTGTTTCCTATGGCGTCTGAGAGTAAACTAGAGGGGTAGTACCATATTAATGACAGAGGATTGAACAGGCCAAGGCCTTGGTGGATTGGGAACCCTTGGGGGACACAATCTTGGGGCCTGGGATAAGATCAGAGTGCCGACTGCAAGACTGGGGGTTGGGGGGGGAGTCGGGAGCCTTGGGTGAGGAGCCTTTGGGTCCTTCGTGCTTGTCCTGTGTGGTGTCCAGAATCTGTTAGAAATAAACTGAGGATTCCTCTTCATTGTCTTCCCTATGGTGTGTTCCTTTGGTCTGGACTGTATGGACACTGGAGACAGGGAAGTGTTGAAGGAAGAAGGAATGAAAAAGAGAGGAGACATTGCAGGAGATTAATAAGTAATAATTAATAAGTAATCTGGGATGGATTTTAACCACGGACCCTACAGTCTCATTCACCCACGTATTGGTATTAAAGACTTACACCACCAAGTTCAGCTTATTCTGTCAGTTTTAGTTTTCTAGGATGGGATCTTCCTTTGTAGCAGAGACTGGTTTGGCTTGGGCTGACCTTGAACTTAAATCTTCAGATGTTTGAAATCCTCAGCTTCCCCGAATCCCCAGTTTCTCCAATATAAGGCCTTTTGGTGTGGGTGATAGTGGTGGGTGTATGTTGTAGATGGAGCATTCGGTCTTTTTGGCATGAATGTACAATTGCCATATTTGTTATCTTCCTGGATAGCACTGTGATTTAATGTTGAGACTGAGATACATACAGGATTGCTGATGTTTTGTTTAAAAACAGTCTTTGGGAACGCGAAAGGGGAAATCATTTGGAATGTAAATAAAAAAACTTAGAAAATAAAAAAAAAATTAAAAAAATTCAGATTCCCCAGAAGTTAAATGCAAACACATTTTGCTCATCCTTTTTATGGGAGGAGAGGACTGACATAGCATAGGCTGGCCTGTTTTTGCCTTTCTAAAATCGAGAAATGACAGATTGTTAACTTTGGTTTCAAAGTAGTTTTTCAAAGAAGTGAGTTAAAGGTTTTAAAACAAAGTTGGGAGGGAAAGGGACATGTTCAGTGGAATACATGGAAGAGAGGAGATGGTAAAGGGAAATGCATATGTATGTCACCATATTTAATATGGATACAAAATTCTCTGTTAAGGAGAAATTATTAAAAATACATTTTAAAAAAGAGAAAAAAATGATTTTTCATTGAGCTAAGATAATTATTTGATTTTTTGACGAATTTAAGTGATACCTTTGGATTCAGATAATGAGGTTTTGTGGTTTTTTTATTCCTTTTTTTTTTTTTAAACTAGGAAGACATCTGAGTGCTTACCAATAGAAGAAGGGAACTTAGGAAAGTCATGGAGGTATCAAAGGATGAGCGCTTAATACTTTTTGACTTTGATGATGAAGAAGATGATATAAATGTTTCAGAGAAGGCTGTTTCTGAAGGTATAGCATATCCAATGTTGGACATTGATCATGTGCTGTAGTTCATTAGACTTTTTTACAAGTCATATGAAATGGAATAAAACTTGCTAAGGGTTTTCCTATACTTCTTTTCTAATTTTATCTGTATCTATATATTCCCATACCAGACTTTTAGCAACACAAATGCCTTCTCTTGGCACTGTACTAACAGTATGTTGAGAAATCATAAGTTGCTATGATTTTTATCCCAGGAAAAGACTTGAGCATTGTTCCCATAAAATGCTGGCAAATTGTGAATTTATTTAATAAAACCTGCAAAGAAATTATTTCATTTCTAAAAACTGCTTCAAAAACTCACATGGGTAATTTTTCCAGGGAAATGCAAATCGATACTACTTTATTAACTATTATTAATATAGCATAATTTTAAATGTTTCCATTTTCTGTTGTCAATACAGAAAAGAGACAAGCATTTGACAAGGATGAGAATAAATCACCTCCTGTAGAAACAGATGACGATATGAGGTAATATTTTCAAATAATTTTTTTTCCATTTTGATAGAATACTTCAAAAGTAGTGTCTGTGATCCCTGCACTAGCGAGGTACATTCAGGAAGAGCAGGAATTCAAGGTCATCCTCAGCTATATATCAAGTTCAATCCCAGCCTGGGATCCTTGAGACATTGTGATCACAAACACATAGCAACCAGGACAATAGGACTACCTGCATGAGATCTTCCCAGGTACACACACAAAGAAAAGGAGGAAAATCATACAAATAAGAGGGGGACCAGCTGGGAAGAGTGGAAGAGTTATGAAGAAATTAGTGTGGGGTATACATTTATGAATTGTTAAAAGTAAATAATACAAGTTCACTTTGGTTGTGCAACATGCATTTTAAATGTATATGACATTTGTTCCAAACCAAACATTATATATTTATTATAAATAATTAAAAGGACTTTCTGGGTAAAATTTTGTGTGTGCTAGGCAAATGCCCTACCGGCCAACTATATTTCTAGCTTTAATTTTTTATTGTCCTTTCTTCACAGAGACAAACACTACCTCAGAATAAAGGACTGGAAAACAGTTTTCCAAGCAAATGGTCCCAGGAAACAAGCTGGAGTAGCCATTCTAATATCAGATAAAATAGACTTTTAACCAAAAGTCATCAAAAAAGACATGGAAGTACACTTTATTTTTTTTAATTTTTTTTATTTTCTATATTTTTTTTATTTACATTCTGAATGATTTCCCCTTTCCCGGTTCCTTCTTCCCCGAAAGTCCCATGAGCCCTCTTCCCTCCCCCTGTTCCCCATTCATCACCCTCTCGTTTCCTATCCTGGTATTCCCACACATCCAGTCTTTCCAGGACCAGGGGTCTCTCGGAAGGACACTTTATATTCAACAAAGGAAAAATCTACCAGGAAGAACTCTCAATTCTGAACATCTATGCACCAAATACAAGGGCACCATCATTTGTAAAAGAAACCTCCCTAAAGCTTAAAGCACATATCACACCCCACACAATAATAGTGGGTGACTTCAACACCCCACTCTCCTTAATGGACAGATCAGGGAAGCACAATTAAACAGAGACACAGTAAAACTAACAGAAGTTTTAGACCAAATGGGTTTAATAGATATCCATAGAACATTTCATCCTAAATCAAAAGAATATACCTTCTCAGCACCTCATGGTACCTTCTTCAAAATTGATCATATAATTGATCACAAAACAGACCTCAACAGATATAAGAAAATCGAACGAATTCCATGCTTCTTATCAGATCACTATGGAGTAAGGGTGGTCTTCAACAACAAAAACAACAGAAAGCCCACACACACATGGAAGCTGAACAATGCTCTACTCAATGATACCTTGGTCAAGGAAGAAATAAGGAAAGAAATCAAAACGTTTTTAAAGTTTAATGAAAATGAAGGCACAACATGCCCAAATTTATGGGACACATTGAAAGCAGTGTTAAGAGGAAAACTCATAGCTCTGAGTACCTCCAAAAAGAAGCTGGAGAGAGCATACACTAGCAGCTTAACAGCACACCTGAAAGCTTTAGAACAGAAAGAAGCTAATACACGCAGGAGGAATAGAAGGAAGGAAATCATCAAACTCAAGGCTGAAATTAACCAAGTAGAAACAAAAAGAACTATTCAAAGAATAAACAAAACCAAGAGTTAGTTCTTTGAAAAAATCAACAAGATAGATAAACCTTTACCCATACTAACCAGAGGGAACAGAAACAGTATCCAAATTAACAAAATCAGAAATGAAAAGGGAGAAATAACAACAGAAACTGATGAAATTCAAAAAATCATCAGATCCTACTATAAAAGTCTATACTCAAAACAACTGGAAAATCTGGAGGAAATGTACAATTTCCTAGACAGATACCAACTACCAAAGTTTAACCAGGAACAGATAGATCATTTAAAGGTCCCATAACCTCTAAAGAAATAGAAGTGGTCATTGACAGTCTCCCAACTAAAAAAAAAACACAGGACCAGATGGTTTTAGTGCAGAATTGTATCAGACATTCAAAGAAGAGCTAACATCAATACTCTTCAAACTATTTCACAAAATAGAAACAGAAGAAATGCTACCCAACTCATTCTATGAAGAACCAATTTCGCTGATACCAAAACGACACAAAGATCCAACATGAAAGAGAACTTCAGACCAATTTACCATACAAATATCAATGCAAAGATCCTCAATAAAATTCTTGCCAACCAAATCCAAGAACACATCAAAACGATCACTCACCATGATCAATTAGACTTCATCCCAAGGATGCAGGGATGGTTCAATATAAGGAAATCCCTCAATGTAATCCACTACATAAACAATCTCAAAGAAAAAAATCACATGGTCATTTCATTAGATGCTGAAAAAGCATTTGACAAAATTCACCATCCTTTCATGTTAACAGTCTTAGTAAGAACAGGAATGCAAGTCCCACACCTAAACATAGTAAAAGCAATTTAGAGCAAACCAGTAGCCAATATCAAACTAAATGGAGAGAAACTTGGAGCAATCCCACTAAAATCAGGGACTAGACAAGGCTGCCCTCTCTCTCCATATCTTTTCAATATGGTACTTGAAGTTCTAGGTAGAGCAATTAGACAACAAAAGGAGGTCAAAGGAATACAAATTGGAAAGGAAGAAGTCAAATTATCACTATTTGCAGATGATATGATAGTATTCTTAACCCAAAAAACTGCACCAAAGAACTCCTACAACTGATAAACAACTTCAGCAATGTGGCCAGATATAAAATTAACTCAAACAAATCAGTAGCCTTCCTATAATCAAAGGATAAACAGGCTGAGAAAGACATTAGGGAAATGACACCCTTCACAATAGCCACAAACAATATAAAGTATCTTGGTGTGACTCTAACCAAACAAGTGAAAGATCTGTAGGACAAGAACTTCAAGTCTCTGAAGAAAAAAATCGAAGAAGACCTCAGAAGACAGAAAGTTCTTCCATGCTCATGGATTGGCAGGATTAATATTGTAAAAATGACCATCTTGCCAAAAGCAATATACAGATTCAATGCAATCCCCATCAAAATCCCATCTCCAACCTTCATAGACTTAGAAAGAACAATTCTCAAATTCATCTGGAATAACAAAAATCCCAGGATAGCTAAAACTATTCTCATCAGTAAAAGAACTTCTGGGGGAATCAGTATCCCCAACCTCTAGCAGTACTACAGAGCGATCGTTTTAAAAACTGCATGGTATTGGTACTGTGACAGGCAGGTATATCAGTGGAACAGAATTGAAGACCCAGAAATGAATCCACACACCTATGGTCACTTGATCTTTGACAAAGGAGCTAAAACCATCCAGTGGGAATAAAGATAGCCTTTTCAATAGATGGTGCTGTTTCAACTGGAGGTCACCATGCAGAAGAAAGCAAGTCGACTCATTCTTATCTCCTGTACTAAGCTTAAGACCAAGTGGATCAAGGACCTCAATATAAAACCAGACACACTGAAACTAATAGAAAAGAAACTGGGGAAGAACCTTGAGCATATGGGCACAGGGGAAAATTTCCTGAACAGAACACCAATAGCTTATGCTCTAAGATCATGAATTGACAAATGGGACCTCATAAAATTACAAAGTTTCTGTAAGGCAAAGGACACTGTCAAAAGGTCAAAATGGCAACCAACTAATTGGGAAAAGATCTTTACCAACCCTACATCTGACAGAGGGCTAATATCAAAGGTATACAGTGAACACAGGAATGTAGATTCCAGTGAGCCAAATAACCCTATTAAAAATGGGGTACAGAGCTAAACAAAGAATTTTCACCTGAGGAATATCGAATGACTCAGAAGCACCTAAAGAAATGTTCAACATCCTTAGTCATCAGGGAAATGCATATCAAAACAACCCTGAGATTTCACCTCACACCAGTCAGAATAGCTAAGATCAAAAACTCAAGACAGCAGATGCTGGCAAGGATGTGGAGAAAGAGGAATACTTCTCCACTGCTGGTGGGATTGCAAGCTGATAAAACCACTCTGGAAATCAATTTGTTGATTCCTCAAAAACTTGGCATAATACTACTGGAGAACCCAGGTAAACTGCTCCTGGACACATATCCAGAGGATTCTCCAGCGTGCAATAATGACACATGGTCCACTATGTTCATAGCAGCCCTATTTATATTAGCTAGAAGCTGGAAAGTACCCAGATGCCCCTCAAAGGAGGAATGGATACAGAAAAAGTGGGATATTTCCACTATGGAATACTACTCAGCCATTAAAAACAATGAATTTATGAAATTCTTAGGCAAGTGGGTAGAACTGGAGAATGTCATCCTGAGTGAGGTGACCCATTCACAGAAGATCACACATGATACGCACTCGCTGATAAGTGGATATTAGCCCAGGAGCTTGGAATACCCAAGACACAATTTACATATCAAATGATGCCCAAGAAGAAGGAAGGAGAGGCCCCTAGTCCTGGAAGGGTTCAATGCAGCCTTGTAGAGGAATGCCAGGAAGGGGAGGCAGGAGAGGGTTGGTTGAGGAGCAGGGGGAGGGAAGACGGTGTATGGGACTTTTGGGGAGGGGGGAATCCAGTAAGAGGGAAATCATTTGAAATGTAAATAAAGAATATATCTAATAAAAAAAGTAAAAAAAACGAAAAAAATTAACCATATTGTTGATAACAAAGCAAGTCTCAACAGATACAAGAAAACTGCAATAACTCCTTGCATCTTATCATACAAGCATGAATTAAAGTTGAACTTCAATGACAACAAAAATACTGTAAAGCCTACAAACTCATGGAATCTGAACAACTCTCTACTCAGTGAGTATTTGGTCAGTGAAGAAAAAAAGGAAGAAATAAAAACTTTCTAGAATTCAATGAAATTTATGCACAACATACTGAAACTTTTAGAACACAATAAATGCAGTGCTAGGAGGAAAGTTTATAGCACTAAGTGCCATCATAAGGGAATTAGTGAGATATCAGTATACCAACTACTTAGCAACACATCTGAAAGCTCTAGTACAAAAAAAGCAAACATGCCCAAGAGAAGTAAAGGGCAGGATATATTCAAACTCAAGTGTGAAATCAATCAATTAGAAACAGAGAACAATATGAAGAAACACAAAAAGGAAGAGTTTGTTGTTTGAGAAAATCAACAAGAAATACAAACAGCCAAAATAACTAATACACAGGGAGACAGTATTCAAATTAACAAAATCAGAAATGAAATAGGAGATATAACATAAGACACTGAGGAAATCCAAAAGAATCATTTGGTCTTTCTTCAAAAACATGTCTACAGAAAATTGAAAATTCTAAACAAAATTAATGACTTTCATAATATATACCACTTATCAATGTTAAATCAAGATGAGGCAAACAATTTAAATAGACTTATTACCCATAAGGAAATAGAATCAGTCATTAAAATTCTCTGAACAAAAAACAACCCAGGGCCAGATGGGTTTAGATCCGAATTTACCAGATTTTCACTGAACAGCTCATACCTGTACTCCACAATGTTGGGCTGCCAATGTGAGAGCTAGGGGAGCCAGTCCAAAGCAAGAGTGAGGTATAGACATGTCCAAACACCAAAGATCTCATCTTGAGACTGGCAGGACTAGAACTGGTCCCTCCTTCTTCTTGGGCCTGCAAGTCCAGGTGCATGTAGCATGTGGGACCCCCCACATCTGCTAACATTGAGGTAGCATGTGGAAGCTTTATGCAATGAAGAAACAATTGTTTATGTGGAAGTTTTATGCAGTGGGACACAGTTCTACCTTTGGAACCCCAACAGGCTGCCATTAAATAGATTGCCTCATTTTCTTCTTCATGTTATTATCAGCAGCCAATTTGCTGATTATTTGTCTTTCTATTGTTTATAGATTTGTCTGTTTATCTATCTATCTATCTATCTATCTATCTATCTATCTATCTATCTATCTATCTATCTATCTATCTATCTATGTACCTACCTATCATCTATCATCTCTATGATCTTGCAATTGTCTATCATTGTTCATTCTCTCTATCTGTCTGTCTGTCTATCTGTCTGTCTGCCTGTCATCTCTTTTTCTACCTCTCATTCTCTTTTATGGAAAAGAAATTCTTTTCTCACGCAATATATCCTGATTAAAATTTTCCTCTACCTCTACACTGCCCAGTTCCTCCCTACCTCTTCTCCCTTCTAGATCTACTCTCTTTGTCAAAAGAAAAAAATAGGCTTTTAAGATATAACAAGAAAATATAACCAAATAAAGAATAATAAAATAAACCATAAACTATCACATTGAATTTGGAAAAGAGAGAACCACAGAAGTAAATTAATCTAAGAGAAGGAGCAAGTATTAGAAAACCATCCATTCAAATACTTAGGAATCCCATAAAAACACTAAACTAAAACATATATACCAATATTGGTGTAGACCCAATGAGGGCCTATGCATGATGCTTCAGTCTTTATGAAATAATAAGATATTTACTCAGTTTATTTGGAAGGCCTTGTTCTTCTGGGGTTCTGCCTCCCCTCTGGCTCTTTACACCCTTACTAGCTCTCCTAGAGGCTTTCCTGAGTTCTGAGGGAAGGGATTTGATTGATAGACCCCATTTAAAGCCTTGTGACCCAAGGTGTAATTTTTTCTTTATCGCCTTTTCTTCCTGCCTCCACCTAACCCCCCTATCCCGTGTGTGTATGTGTGTGCATGTGTGTGTGTGAACTAGCTAGCTGTAGGTATGTCTAATGGTTCATACCTTATTTAGGAGGAAGTCTCTCCGGGAATGACTGAATAATGCACTGATAGCCAATATAGCAGAATATCATTAGGAATAATTATATTCCCTTTTTTATGACTAGAAGTATTTGGTTTTAACCTAGCTCTTTGGACTCTAGTTTCTTGTTCTTTGTCATCCAAACAATATTCAGTATGGGTTTCATCTCCTTGAGAGGGCCTTATTTCAAAAGGTAATATCATCAACTTTGCTTGAAGATGTCCAGTAGAAACTGAGGAAGCATGTTCAGGCAGCAGGCTGGAGATCCACATCTAGATTCCCAGGAATAGCAGGAAAAAACAACTGAAATATCAGACATAGTAAATTTATCTATGGGACTTTGGGGTGGGAAAAACAATTGGAAAATTCAACACACTGTTTGAACTTTTCTAGTCTGTTCCTGCTGAAAGTTGAGAGCACCTGATTGATCATGTGATCTCTGCTGCTTCTCTTAGTTCTATTACTTAGAAACATCATCCAAGAGGACATTCAGAGGGGAAGTCCAAATAGCTCCCACAAGTTAGCTTCCATAAGTTAGCTACCCTAGGGAATCAATGTTGGACATCCTAGTGGCTGAAATAATGTTTGTCTATCTATTGTTCAGTCTGTCTGTCTATCATCTATTTATCTACCTCTCATTCATTACTTGTTCTTTTGCTTTGCTTGCTGTATGCTTTGTAAACTCACTCATTCTAAAGGAAAAGTGTGACTATTGTTTTCCAGACTATACAGAATATCAGACAAACAATATTTACAAATCATATTGAATGGACTAAGCAGACTGTATTTAGGGATAGATAGATAGATAGATAGATAGATAGATAGATAGATAGATAGATAGATAGATAGATAGATAGACAGACAGATAAGATAGATAGATAAACAGACAGTTAGACATACAGATAGAGACAGAGATACACACATGCAATATCAATTTCAGTTAAAAAAAAAGATCCTGAGTCCAAGAAAAAGGTGGAGACTATGGAACAGTTTAGGAGAAAGGGGAAGAGCAATGTAATTATAATCTCGAAACTATAAGTATAAAATAATTGAAAGCAAATATTTTCTCTCATTTGGCAGGATGCGCTTTTCTCTTCCTGCATGACTGTTTCCCTGCAACTACAATTCAAATGGAAATGTCATAAAATAAGAAAATGACATTAAATTTCTGAAATAATGGTACAAAATTAAAAAGGGTGGGTCTTAAAAGAAATGTAATGTGAGGAATAAAGAGTTACATAAATCACCCCTCATCATGTGGAAACATTACTGAACAACAAATAGGAAAATAAAGATTTCCTGAAACCAGAGTCAGGCACAGTGACTTAATTCCAGAATCTGACTCTTTCTTTAAAGCATTATTTGCCAGTTCATTAATGTAGTGACTTTAAGAAACTCTGAGGATAGCTGTTAAATCCTCTTCAGCAACAGTGTTAATACAGTGGTAACATAATATTCTACATTCTACTTGCATTGGAGATGTCAGACAGAAGCAAATTTTTAGCATTCTCTTGGATCACTTACAAAAATAACAGTATTCTGTCAAGTATTATGTCCTCTTCAATAGCTCTATTTATTTAGATGAATTTTATTTTGAAAATTCATCTTGTTACATGTATTATTTACACAATTGAAAGATAACTTTCTTTTTCTCTCCAAATTATTTTTTCGAGCTTATTCATCTTTTCATATTAGACAATCGGGGAAATCTGCCTTTATTCAACTTTTTCTCTTCTGTTGCTTATTAGAAAATATTTCTGTAAATAAATTGGTTTTTATTATCAATATGTTTTTGTTTTTACTTAAATATATTATATAAATAATGTTCTATTAAAGTTAAAATGAATTTAAAATATTCTCATATACATACAGGAGTTAAATATATTTGGCTAGAAAATGCATGTTTTAAATCTATTTCACTTACCTTCCCCAGTAGCAGTAGAAAGTCAAGCAGTTAGGAAGAAATTGGCTAAGAGCAATATGCTACAGGACCCCATGTTCTAGAGCCCAAAGCTCCAGGTCTGGTGATGCTTCTGGGAACCCTGTTATTAATAGTGCTATGCAAAACGTTAAATTTCAGTGGATTACTAGTTGCCAGTTTGGTAAATATCAAATTCAAAAGGGAGGGGCAAAACAAACAATATTCAATCAATGATTTCACAATAATTCTCTAAGGTAATAATTTTACAATTATTAAGAAATATAATATCATTCAAATTTGGTACCAATTTCTTAGTCAAATTGTGATTCAGAAAGGAAGATGAGAGAATAAATTCTTTTGTCTTCTTATAGGCATTGATAGAGCATTAGGTTGGTTGATTTTCATCTTTGTAAGCTTACAGGGCTACTTTTGGTAAAATGAATGCTCATCCTGAGGTAGGAATTTTTAGAACAGTGTCAGATTAGGTTCATTTGGGTCATATGATGTGGAATACACCATTTAGGCTTATCTTACTCTTTGGGGTAATAAGATGTAATAGAAATAGTCTTCAATATTTTGAGTTCTATTAAATATCCTTGACCAACAACACAGAATAGTGCTTCTCTTGACTAGTACTCGTGTGTTTGTTAGATAGTTTTGGTTTTGGAGAGGATTATCACCCTAGATAAATAATTGTATGTGCAATATATATATATATATATATATATATATATATATATATATATATACATACATACATATGCATTCATATATAGAATTTTATGTGTACACTTGCACAAACACAAACACCAAACACACACACATATGTATGTATGTGTATATATATATGTATATATATATACATATATATATATGTATGCCCCGTCTCCGTTTTTCTATTTCGCCTATTAAATTATTTCTATCCTGCTATTCTCCTTTCTGTTGCTCACCCACCCTACTACTATATCAATGGTCTGTATTTACTTTTCTGGTTTCTGCAGTTCCTCCAGTATATAGACTCAACTGGGAAGATTTGGAGCTAGGAGTCTCCAATAAGAAATATCACGTGAAGATTTTCTTTATGTGTCTGGGTTGCCACACTCCATATGATCTTTCCTGGTTCACTCTTTTACCTGAAAAGTTTATCATTTCACTTTTCTTTACAGTTAAGTGGTATTCCATATGTACATATGTCAGGCATTTTTATAATTATCATTTGAAGGACATTAAAGTTGTGCTCCAACATATAACAAAGACACATGTTACACTATGTTTATTACAGCCTTATTTATAATAGCCAGAAGCTGGAAAGAACCCAGATGTCCTTCAACAGAGGAATGGAAACAGAAACTGTGGTATACTTACACAATGGAGTACTATTCAGCTATTAAAAACAATGAATTCATGAATTTCTTAGGTAAATGGATGGAACTTGAAAGTGTCATCCTGAGTGAGGTAACCCAATCACAAAAGAACACACATGGTATGCACTCACTGATAAGTGAATGTTAGCCTAAAACCTCAAAATAAACAAGTTACAATTCACCCAGCACAGGAAGCTCATGAAGAAGGAGGACTTAAGTGAGGGCGCTTTGGTTCCTCTGAGAAAGGGAACAAAATACTCACAGGATCAATTATGGAGACAAAGTGTGGAGCAGAGAATGAAGTAAAGGCCACCCAGAGACTGCCCTACCTGGGGATTCACCAAACGCCAACACTACTATGGCAGAGAAAAGTGCATACCAAAAGGAGCATGACATGGTTGTCTCTGGAGGAACCCTGTCAGAGCCTTACACATACAGAGGCAGATGCTAGCAGCCAACCATTGAACTGGACGTGGGGTCCCCCAACGGAGGAGTTGGAGGGCAGTCCAGAGGAGAGGAGGGGGTTTACAGCTCCATGGGAAGAACCATGATGTCGGCCACCCCGATGCCCCAGGACTCCCAGGGACTAAACCATCAACCGTGGTTCCAGCCAAAAATGTGGCAGAGCAATGCCTTGTCGGGCATCAGTGGGAGGAGAGGTCCTTGGTCCGGCGAAGGCTCAACAGATGCCCCAACAAAGGGAAATCAAGGGGCGTTCAGGGAGTTGGGAGTGGCTCGGGAGGAGGGGCATATACTCAGAGGCTGGGGGTGGGAGAAGGGGTTGGGAGTTTCGGGGAGGGGGGAAACCGGGAAAGGTTTTACCATTTGAAATGTAATTGAAGATTATATTCAATAATAAAAAAGAACTGTTCAACTACTGAATTCTTGGACTTCTGCTCCTTTACCGTCATTGTTAGACTAGTAAGCATGCATCATATAAGTCATTCTAATAAATCATATGTGTGTGTGTGTGTGTATGTGTGTGTGTAAATATATATGTATATGTATATGCATATATGAGAGAGACACACACACATACAGATATACATTCGATATATTCTGTTGCTCTAGAGAAACCCGATTAATACACTAAGGTACACTGAAAACAGTGTTGATTTAAATCTATTTTAAATGTGTAACAGTCTATTAACTACATTCAGTAACAGAGGTTTTGTTAAATGCTGACTGGCTACCTTAGTCAAAGATGAACTATGGTGAATTAATTATTCTCATAATCAGACTGTCAAATTATACACATATACATGTATAGATATGTATCTATATAAAATATATTATATAGGTCTTTCTCTCCCCATTTGCAGGGTGATCCCAGAATGCTGGATTAAATAAAATTCCTCTTGCTTTTTGCATCAATTCCTGTCTCCACGTTATTCATTCGGAGGTCTCTGACAGGATATCCTGCTACTGTTGCACTGTGCTTCTTAATGACAAAACATTCCTCATCAAGTTCCAACTGGTCTGTTCTTTGAAATATTGACCTGTCTGCTTCTGAGAGGTGGAGGACATCAGCCTAGGGAACAGAACCACTCACATTGATGAATTTTGCCAGCTCTTCCATCTTCTGATACTTCCTAGAGAACCAGCCACTCGGGGCAGTTGGTAAGAACCTCCCCTCCCACATCTGGAGGCCCAGAGCTGCTGTCTGGAGCCTGGCAGGACTCACTAACCAGCAACCCCCAAAAGTCGTGCCCTTCCAAAGAGCAACCCCTTCTGAGCCTTCTCCCCTTCCCACTGCCACTTGCCTTCCTGCTGGGGCAGAAACTTGTCAGCTCTGCTGCAGTGAAGATTCCATTTCCTGATACTTCTGAGAGAACCAGCCACACAGGGTAGTTGAGAACCAGCCACTGAGGGCACTTGAGAACCAGCCTCTCAGGGCAGTTGAACCTTGCCAGGTCTGCTGCAGTGAAGATACTTCCTAGAGAATCATCCACTCAGGGCATTTGCCCTTTCTGTTGTGGCAGAATCTTGCCAGGCCTGCCACAGTGAAACTACCTCTCCTGATACTTCCTAGAGAACGAGCAGCACTCAGGGCATTTACTCTTTAGCTGTGGCAGAATCTTGCCAGGTCTGCCACAGGGAAGACACCATCTCCTGATACTTCCTAGAGAACTAGCTGCACTTAGGTCATGTGAAGTGCAGAGAGGCCTGGGAGCACAGGAGAGCTGGTCTCCTAGGAGAACCTACATATCTGTGCACAGAGAGAACCGGAATCCCAAGAGTACATATACACAGGCTTACAGGACAGATAAGCCAAAATCAGAGAACACAAGACCAGCTAACATCAGAAAAAACTAGATGGCAAAAGGCAAACACAAAATCATAACCAACAGAAACCAAGGCAACATGGCAACATCAGAACCCAGTTCTCCCACAAGACCAAATCCTGGATACCCTAACACACCAGAAAAGCAAGAGCTGGATTTAAATCACGTCTCATGATGCTGATAGAGGACATCAAAAAGGACATAAATAACTCCCTTAAAGAAATACAAGAGAACATGGGTCAAAATGTAGAAGCCATTAAAGAGGAATCACAAAAATCCTTTAAAGAAATACAGGACAACATGGTAGAAGCCATTAACAGGTAGAAGCCATTAACGAGGAAACAAAAATCCCTTAAAGAATTTCAGGAAAACACAAACAAACAAGTGAAGTAACTGAACAAAACTATCCAGTATCTAAAAATGGAAGTAGAAACAATAAAGAAATCACAAAGTGAGACATCTCTGGAGATAGAAAACCTTGGAAAGAATTCAGGAGTCATAGATTCAAGCATCAACAACAGAATACAAGAGATAGAAGAAAGAATCTCAGGTGCTGAAGATACCATAGAAAATATTGACTCAACAGTCAAAGAAAATGTGAAATGCAAAAAACTTGTAACCCAAAATATCCAGGAAATCCAGGACATGATGAGAAGACCAAATGTAAGGATCATAGGCATAGAAGAGAGCGGGGATTTAAAAGTTAAAGGGCCAGTAAATATCTTCAATAAAATTATAGAAGAAAACTTCCCTAACCTAAAGAAAGAGATGCCCACAGACATACAAGAAGCATACAGAACCCAAACAGAATGGACCAGACCAGAAAATCATCCCGCCACATAATAATCAAACCACCAAATGCACTAAACAAAGAAAGAATATTAAAAGCAGTAAGGGGAAAAGGTCAAGTTGACCTATCAAAATTACACCAGACTTCATACCAGAAAAATGTCATAAAGACCCTAAGAGAAGATAAATGTCAGCCCAGGCTACTATACCCAACAAAACTCTCAATTACCATAGGTGGAGAAAAAAAAGATATTCCATGACAGAACCAAATTTACACAATATCTTTCCACAAACCCAGCGCTTCAAAGGATAATGGGTTCAAAATACCAACACAATGCAGGAAACTACACCCTAGAAAAAGCAATAAAGTAATCTTTCAACAAACCCAAAAGAAGATAGTCACACAAACAGAATACCACCTGTAATAATGAAAATAACAGGAAACAACAATCACCCACCTCAGTGACAAAGACACTCATTACCTCAGAATCAAAGGTTGGAAAACCATTTTCCAAGCAAATGATCCCAAGAAACAAGCTCGAGTGGCCATACTTATATTGGATAAAATCAACTTTCAACCAAAAGTTGTCAAAAAGATAAGGCAGGACACTTTATACTTATCAAAGGAAAAATCTACCAAGATGAACTATCAATTCTGATCACCTATGATCCAAATGCAAGGGCACCCACATTCATAAAAGAAACTTTACTAAAGCTCAAAGTACACATTTTACCCCACACAATTATAGTGGGAGACTTCAACACCTCACTCTCTACAATAGACACATCATGAAAACAGAAACTAAGCAGAGACAGAGTTAAACTAACTAAAGTTATGGACTAAATGGATCTAACATATTTATAGAACATTTCATCCTCAAGCAAAAGAATACACCTTCTTCTCAGCACCTCATGGTACCTTCTCCAAAATTGACCATATAATTGGCCACAAAACAGGCCTCAACAGATACAGGAATATTGAAATAATTCCATGCACCCTATGGATCACCATGGCCTAAGAGTGGTCTTGAGTTCAAACAAAAACAAGAAAAAAACACATACATATGGACAATTATCTACTCAATGATTGCTTGGTCAAGGAAGAAATAAAGAGATTAAAGACTTTTTAGAATTTAATGAAAAGGAGGACCTATCATACCAAAACTTATGGGATACAATGAAAGCAGTGATAAGAGGAAAACTCATAGCTCTAAGTGCCTCCAAAAAGAAATTGGAGAAAGCTTACACTAGCAGCTTGATAACACACCTGAAAGCTCTAGAACAAAAAGAAGCAAATGCACCCAACAGGAGTAGAAGGCAGGAAATAATCAAACTCGGGGCCAAAATCAACCAAATAGAAACAAACAAACAAACAAAAAGAACCATACAAAGAATAAACAAAACCAGGAGTTTGTTCTTTGAGAAAATCAATAAGATAGATAATTCCTTAGCCAGACTAACCAGAGGGCACATAGGCACTACCCAAATTAATAAATCAGAAATGAAATGAGAGATATAACAACAGAAACTCTGGAAATTCAAAAGATAATCAGATCCTACTACAAGAGCTTATTCTCAACACAATTGGAAAATCTGGATGAAGTGGACAATTTTCTAGATACATACCAGGTGCCAATGTTAAAACAGGATCAGATAAACCATCTAAATAGTCCCATAAGTCCTGAGGAAATAGAAGCAATTTTTAATAGTTGCCCAACCAAAAAATAAGCCCAGGACCAGATGGGTTTAGTGGGGAATTCTATCAGATCTTCAAAGAGTTATTACCAATACCCTTCAAACTATTCCACAAAATAGAAACTCAAGGAATACTACCCAATTCATTCTATGAAGCCACAATAACATGTATACCTAAACCAAACAAAGACCAAGAACTTTGATGCCAAAATTCTCAACAAAATTCTGGCCAACTGAATCCAAGAATGCATCAGAAAAATAATTCACCACGATCAAGTTGGCTTCATCCCAAGGATGCAGGGATGGTTCAATATACGGAAAACCATCAATGTAATCCACTACATTAACAAACTCAAAGAAAAAAAAAACACGTGGTCATTTCATTAGTTGCTGAAAAAGCTTTTGATAAACTTCAGCATCCCTTCATGATAAAAGTCTTGGAGTGATGAGAAATTCAGGGCCCATACCTAAACATAGTGAAAGCAATATACTGTGAACCACTAGCTAACAACAAACTAAAAGGAGAGAAACTTGAAGCAATCCCACTAAAATTGGGGACCAGACAAGGCTGCCCACTCTCTCCCTATCTACTCAATATAGAACTCCAAGTCCTAACCAGAGCAATTAGACAACAAAAGGACGTTAAAGGTATAGAAATTGGAAGGGAAGAAGTCAAGGTATCACTATTTGCCAATGATATGATCATATATTTAAGCAACCCCAAAAATTCCACCAGAGAACTCCTAAAGCTGATAAACAAGTTCAGCAAAGTGGCTGAACATAAAATTAACTCAAACAAATCAGTAGCATTCCTCTACTCAAAGGATAAACAAGCTGAGAAAGAAATTAGGGAAATGACACCCTTCACAATAGAAACAAATATTACATAACTTGGTGTGACTCTAACTAAGCAAGTGAATGATCTGTATGACAAGAACTTCAAACTTCTGAAGAAAGAAATTGCAGAAGATCTCAGAAGATGGAAGGATCTCCCATGTTCATGGGTTGGAAGGATTAATATAGTAAAATGGCCATCTTGCCAAAAGCAATCTACAGATTCAGTGCAATCACCATTAAATTCCAAATCAATTCTTCATAGAGTTAGAAAGAGCAATCTGCAAATTCATTTGAAATAACAAAAAACACAGGATAGCAAAAACTATTATCCAAAACAAAAGATCTACTGGGGAAATCACCATCCCTGACCTCAAGCTCTACTACAGAGATAGTGATAAAAACTGTATGGTATTGGTACGGAGACAGGCATAAGATCAATGGAATAGAATTGAAGTCCCAGATATGAACCCACACTCCTACGGTCACTTGATATTTGACAAAGGAGATAAAAACATCCAGTGGGAAAAAGGTAGCATTTTTAACAAATGACACCGATAAACTGGAGGTCAGCATGCAGAATAATGCAAATTGACCCATTCTTATCTCCTTGTACAAAGCTCAAGTCCATGTGAATCATGGACCTCTGCATAAAACCAGATATACTGAAGCTTGTAGGGGAGAAAGTGGGGAAGAACCTTGAACACATGGGCACAGGGGAAAAATTTCTGAATAGAACACCAATGGTTTATGCTCTAAGAACAAGAACTGACAAATGGGATCTCATAAAACTGCAAAGCTACTATAAGGCAAAGGACACTTGTCAATAGGACAAAACGGAAACCAATAGATTGGGAAAGGATCTTTACCAATCCTCCATCCATAGAGGGATATTGTACAATGTATACAAAGAATTCAAGAAGCTAGACTACCGAGTGTCAAATAACCCTATTTAAAAATGGGGTACAGAGCTAAACATGGAATTTTCAACTGAGGAAACTCGAATGACACTGAAGCACCTAAAGAAATGTTCAGCATCCTTAGTTATTAAGAAAATGCAAATCAAAACAACCCTGAGATTTCACCTCACACCAGTCAGGATGGCTAAGATGAAAAACTCAGGAGACAGCAGATGCTGGAGAGGATGTGGGGAAAGAGGAACACTTCTCCATTGCTGGTGGGATTGCAAGCTAGTAAAACCACTCTGGAAATCAGTATGCCGTTTCCTCAGAAAATTGAACATAGTACTTCCTGAGGATCCAGCTATATCACTCCTGGGCATATACCCAGAAGATGCTCCAACATGCAATAAGGACATAGGCTCCACTATTCTCATAGCAGCCTTATTTATAATAGCCAGAAGCTGGAAAGAACCCAAATGTCCTTCAACAGAGGAATGCATACAGAAATTGTGGTATATATACACAATGGAGTACTATTTGGCTATTAAAAACAATGAATTCATGAAATTCTTAGGCAAATGGATGGAACTAGAAAGTGACATCCTGAGTATTGTAACTCAATCACAAAAGAACACACATGGTATGCAGTCACTGATAAGTGGATATTAGCCCAAAATCTCAAAATAAATTTTACAATTCACAGACCACAGGAAGCTCAAGAAGAAGGTAGATCAAAGTGGGGGTGATTTGCTTCCTCGAGAAAGGGAACAAAACAATCACAGAAACAACTATGGAGACAAAATATGGAGCAGAAACTGAAGGAAGGACCACCCAGCTTCTGTCCTACCTGGAGATTCATCCTATAAACAGTCACCAAACCCTGAAACTACTATGGATGACAAGAAGTGCGTACCAAAAGGAGCCTGTTATTGTTTTCTTTGAGAAGGGCCCTGCCAGAGCCTTACAGATACAGAGATGAATACTAGCAGCCAACCATTGGACTGAGTGCTGGGTTCACAATAGAGGAGTTGGAGGGTAGACTGGAGGAGCTGGAGGTGGACGGTTTGCAGCCCCATGGGAAGAATGACAATGTTGTCCAATCAGACAACCCAGGGCTCCCAGGGACTAAGCCATCAACCAATGGGTACATATGGTTCCAGCCAAAAGATTGGCAGAGGAATGCCTTGTCAGACATCAGTGGGAGGAGAGGTACTTCGTCCTGTGAAGGCTCATTAGAGGCCCCAGTGTGGGAAAATCTAGTGGGGGTATTGGAGTGAGTTGTGTGGAAGAGCATATTCTTAGAGACAGGGGGTGGGAGGATGGGTTGGGTGTTTTCAGGCAGGGGGGAAACCAGGAATGGGTATAACGTTTGAAATGTAAATGAAGAATATATTCAATAAAAATTTTTAAAATATTTATTATATAATGTATATATGCATGTAATAGGTACATACGTGCATACATGTGTATATAATGTGAATATATAATACATATACATGTGTATGTATATGAACATAAGTTCATCTATATATAACAGAAAAATTAAAAACTCATTAGTGTTTGCTGAATAAATATCACTTTTTTACTATTAAAAATTAATAAGACAATTCCATATGCTGTGAATTAGAAACTCTTTAAAGATAATTTACTCTATTAATTCTAAAGATAGCTAGAGGTTTTATAAATTTGATTATCTTTGTTTTTATTTTACTTGTTGATTTGGGTACAGAGTATGTATGTATATGTGGGAGTTTCAATAGCTGTGGTTCACATATACTTAATGTGCTTGAATGCTTATCCACAGAAAGTGACACTATAAGGAGGTGTAGCTTTGTTAATGTTGGTATTGTCTTGTTGAATGATCTCTGTCACTGGGGTGGGAAGTTTTGAGGTTTCCTATACACAAGCTGTGTTCAGGGTAGCACATGGTCTTCTGCTTGTGGATCAAGATGTTGAACTTTCTGTCCTTTGCCAGCATCATGTCTGCCTGGACACTGCCATACTTTCCACCAAAATGATAATGGACTAAATATGTTAATTTGTAAGCCAACCCAAATTAAATGTCATTCTGCCTTTGAGTTTTCTTGTTTAATATGTCTCTTCACAAAGAAATATCTCCCTAAGACAATGCTTATTGCTTGTTTATAAGGGATAGCAAATATTTATAATTTTTAATATCAATATTTTTACAATGATAGAATCATACACCTAGTGAAAATTTTAATCCCTTTGTATAATTGTTTGAATATTTTATAATTTCAATATATAACTTATTAGAAGTTCATATGCAAGAACTTTCTTAGATTTCTTTATTGATATAAAATATTATATAGTAATTAATTATATGCATTTGTTGTTACATGTTTGGGAAATGATACTAATTTGAATACTGAGTCAATAGTTCTTCCACTCACTGTGAATTAGAACCTTATATCAAAAGGTTTCCAGGAAAATCTGAAAAGTTCTGAATAGAAACAGACATTGAAGAACTTACATTTATTTTCTTGCTTGGACATAGTTTATTCTAGGTCATACCATATTTCAGATTAGGAGTTTTGAATGCACTGCTCTTACATTGTGGCAACAGTCTCTAAGGTTACAAATTAATCATCATATAACAAAAAAAGTTTATACTTAGCAGAAGAAATGAGCAAAATAATATTTTAAATGTAAATTGAAGCTGTATTAGTAATATGCATGTGCACTTCTAAACAAAGGTTCATGCATAAAGTTTACTAATAATTGTGTTGTGATTTTATATACAAGTGGGATACTTGATGCGACCATTAATGCACTTTGTACGAAGTGGTGCTGATCCTTTTGCTATTAAGTATCCAGGTTTACACATAAATTCAATATTCTCCCCTGATTGGGAATAAATCTTTTCATTTTCTCTCCATCTGAGAACTATGTTATGTTTTTCCATAATATCTTCTGGTATTATACATGCACCTGAAAGAAAAATTACCAAAGTTCAAAAAGTAATACATAAACCTATAGAAATCACCCCCTTACAATAGACCAATTCCATTTTTTTCTGAGAATTAACTATAAATACAATGTCATCAGTAATTTCAAAAATTAATTCAACTATGAATTTATCAACAGAAGTAAAAACTTGAATCATAAATATTAGTTAACTGGTAAAAGAATCTGAAAAGTCAAATGGAGAAAGCTTGTATATTCATGTGTTGTATGAATTAATATTGATATAGAAATGTCCACAACTCCTATGGCAGCTAGCAGACTCTATGAGCCCACATTGAAATATCAATAACTTTTTTCATACCCATATGGATAAAAATCAAAATTTTGTATTGCAGTACAATAGAATGAGTAGACAACTGAAACTAGAGCTGAAAGGAAAATCTGGAGATGTCATAGTACCTGATTTCAACTTACACCAGGAGCCCCACAGTAACCAGAACACGATGAACATTCCAATGAATGAGAAAATTAATTTGCAAATTGATCTATGCATCTACAGTTAAATGATCTTGATAGACATTCCAAAAACTTATGTTAGAAAACTGATATAATATTCAATAAATGATATAATGATAATTGATACCCATATGGAGATGATTAAAATTTGGTATCTGTCTGCCATTCTGGGCAAAGTCAACCGAAAGTTGGTCAGAAACATCGATATAAGAACAAACCACAGAAGGTACAAGGAAGCAGCAGGGAAATTCTTCATTGGTTTTGGACACTGCATGTATGAATGGGGACTCCAAATCACAAGGTAAAAAGCAAACCTTGACCCATGGATTTTATCACAATGTGGTACTTGTGCATGTCACACAGCATAATCAATATAACTAAGAAATTGGCAGGTCAGTTGAGTCGGAGTAAATGGATGTCTATTGCTTGTTTCCAGGTATTTGCATATCTTGTATAGGGGTGTCCTATGTCAAGAAAATATAGAGAAGTGAGAATACATTTATTTGGCTTTGTTTTGTATTGTTTGGAATTGATTTGATGGCTTTGGGCCTGGTTGATCTGTTGGAAGTTACAACACCATTTTCAGTAAATTGATTGTGAAAAGATTGTACTATATCTGTCTTAAATTATACTTAAATAATTGAAAAGGATTTCAGTTTGTTGATAACCTTTAATTGAACTGTCATTACTCTGTGGTAAAACACATTTTAAAAGAAAATTAAGTCAATCAGAACTGGATAAATGAATAGATACTTCTTTAAAAAAAAATCTAAATTATCAATATCTGTCATTTCATTGCCAAAGCCATAATAAGGTATTTTCTTACTCAGTTAAAATAGCACCAGAGAAAGGAGCCCTTAAAATTACAAATTCTCATGAATGTGTGGTAAAAACTCACAAATCATTGATGGGAATATGACTTTGTGAAGTTACTATAGATAACAATTGAGATTTCTTAATAATTTAAAAATAGAATTTTACATACATTGTTCCTATATGCTTCTTCTGGTATGTACCCAAAGGAAATAAAATTAAATTATTCAAACTGCATGCATAGATCTACTATACAAACTGCTACATGAATGCAGCTAAGATGAAAAACTGTCTGAACTAATACTAATTGGTGAATTTATAAAGACAACATGGTATATTTAAATGTAAAATACTGTTCAGACATTAAAGACGTATTTCATTATTTTAGTTAGAAAAGAGCATTGAGGGACATTAAGTGAAATAAACCAAACACAGGAAGACAATTACTTTGTGTTCTTTCTCACAGAGAATAGAAAGACTGTAATTTCTCTAGAATTCATGACAGTGATTAATAGATGTTAGCTGTCTTATCTAAGAGAAGCAGATGTTTTAAGGATGAAATAACTGCATGTTATTTATGCATATACAGGTGTGGTGATTTGAAAAAGAATGGCCTCCATAGACTCACATATTGATTATTCATTGGAGAATGGTGATACTTGAGAAGGATTGGATGCTATGGCCTTGTTGGAGTTAGTGTAGCCTTGTTAGAAGGATGTCTGAGCTGAAGAGTTGGCTCAGCAGTTAAGAGCATTGACTGCTCTTCTGAAGGTCCTGAGTTCAAATCCCAGCAACCACATGGTGGTTCATAGCCGTCCATAGTGAGATCTAACGCCCTCTTCTGGAGTGTCTGAAGAGAGCTACAGTGTATTTACATACAATAAATAAATAAATCTTAAAAAAACAAAAAGGAAGAAGTATGTCTACCACTTTCTGCTGCATGCAGAGCTAGATATTGAATACTCACCTACTTCTCCACCATCATGTCAACCTCTGTGCCACCATGCTACCAAACATGAGATAGTAGACTAAATATCTGAAATTGTAATCGATCCCCAACAAATGCTTTCATTTAAAAGAGTTGCCATGGTCATAGTGCCTCTTAACAGCAGTAGAACACTGACTGAGACAACAGGTATAAAACATCATGCTAGAACCCAGTATTATGCACATTAATACATGTTAGTAAAAACTTAATTATAAAGTATAACATGCACAATTTTATTTGACAGGTGATTTTTATAAAAAGAATCTAATAATCTTGTTTCTATCACATGCTGATGTTTGCCACTGAAGCACAAACAAAATAGTGCTTATTTTTTACAAAAGTTCTATTATTACCAGAAAAATATCCATAATATAAAACAGAATCTCCTATAATCTATGAGAATAAGGTACTTACGTAAACAGGTTGGTGGCTCGGACCACTTTCCATTTCTACATGTTATTGTCTTCTTTCCCTTAAGTCGATAATAGTTCTGGCATTGATATTCAACTGATGATAATGGTGCATATACTGATAATGACAAGGAGGTGATGTCTCCATTGTCAATAGGAGGAGGAGGCCCACATTTCCCTGTTGAGTCTAAGGAGATAACATTTGAATGTTTGAGAATCAAGTCAAATTACAGGCTCAAGCAGAACCAAAAAGAATAGAATATTAAGACTTTAGTGATTTCTGGCTAAATAAAAGATTACTTGAAGAAAGATAAATCATATAAGCTGAGAGTTACATGTACTACCTTTCTTCTCACCTAAAGCATGTATTTAACTACATAAAAAAGTCTGCTCTGAAAACTTTAAGTACTAATAAATATCTTATCAGCTTCTGAACACACAGATGTCAATGCAGATAGACCATTTTTTAAAGAAGCTCGATATTACATGACCCTGTATATTCCTACTCTTTATCATTTTTGTAGAAATACAATTGTAAACAAGACTCTAAATCTTATAATGTTACAGAATGCTAATGAGGTTTTCTGAGTTTCTGATAGGGTCAAAATAAGTATAGATATGTATATGTAACACTTTTAGTAAGTATATCAGAAATGCTTGGACATAGTATTTTTAGTAAACAGTATATGAAGGGATGAGACATTAAAAATTCCAGCAAAGAAATTCAGGGCTCATCTAACTGCATAATATTGTGTTATATATTTTTCTTTTAGACTACTGATTTCCCTTGTGAGGGCAAAGGAAAAGTCTAAAATCAAAGGTTCTGATTCTGTTCAGTAAGATCTCAAGAGGAGCATCATGAAACTGAATCAAATTCAAACCTTTTTTAGGTAAAAACAAAACATTGAAGAGTCAAACAAAATTAGTATTCAAAATTAGTGAAGGAAAATGAAACTATTAGCCATAATGCATGAATGTGCATATTCAAGAGTTGAAGAAACTCAAATAGGACAAGTTCCATGAAGTTCCTGGAGATTCATCTACTAAAACTATTTAAAGAAAACATCTTGGAAAAAAAATCAATAGGAAGTCATCATCAACCACACTGGACCAAGATCTTAAAGAAAGTAACTTCTATCTACCACCATGCAGACCATAGGAAGTAAAAGAAAATGAGTGTTAGCCTTAATTTTTATATCCTGTGGTGCTATCCTTTTGAATACAGACTTTAATGAAGACATTATTCAAGAAAAGAAGATAACGGGGATTTATCTCTAGCAGAGAGTTCTTCCTAAAGAATAATTGCCAGAACTCATTAAATAAATAGAAATTAAAATTAGAGTAGAAAAATTTAACTGTAAAATTAGGGGTATATAGTAGATGGTCTTTGTACTTATAAAAATTAGGTTTGTGTTTCAAGTGAAACCTAGTATTTAAGAATAGTGTTAAAAAATTATTATAGGAGGCAGAGGGAGCAAAGGACATGAATAGGAGAGGGGAGAAAGAGGGAAAAGAAGAATGGCAGGATAAGATGTGGGGGGAGACTGACAGAATCCTAGAAGGACAGGAAAATAAATAGAAATTTTTACCAATGTTGGTTGGAGGACTGGGGAATCTCTAGAAAGTCCCAGACAGCAAGGATATGAGAGGCTTTCAGGATCCAATAGGGATAAGTTTAGCCAAAATGTCCAACAGTGAGGAGATAGAACATAAAGAGACCACCAGTAGGTAGACAAGGCCTCCTGTTGAGGGATGGGGTCACCCACTCATCTTAAAAATGTTTGGCCAACAATTGTTCCTGTCTAAAGAAAAGCTTATCAAATGACCCTCCCAAATTTGGATCCATCCTATGCACAGGCACCAACCCTTGTCACTATTACTGATGCCATGTTGTGTTTGCACATAGGAGCCTAGCATGGATGTCCCCTGAGAGACTCTACCAGCGGCTGACTGAAACAGATAAAGATACTTATAGCCAACCATTGGAATGAGGTCTGGGACCTCTATAGGATTGAAGGAGCTGAAGGGGATTATGACAGCACTAGGACACCCCAGAGCTCCCAGAGACTAAGCCACAAATGAAAGAGCATACATAGACTGGTCTGTGGCCCCCGGCACATATGTTGCAGAGGACTGCCTTGTCTGACCTCATTCGGAGAGGATCAGCCTAATACTGTAGGAACTTGATGCACCAGGGAAGAGGGATGCTGGTAGGGAGGGGTGAAATGTGATTAGATGGGTGGGTCATGGAGCACCCACTCAGAAGCAAAGTGGAGGGGGATGGAGTGAAGAACTTGGAGATGGGGGACAGAGTAGGGACCATCATTTGGAATGTAAATAAATAAAATAATATAAAAAAAGAAAAATATGATGAATAATGATGAAAAACCAAAAAAGGGGATTTATTCAAAGGGCAATACTAGGAAGGGTAGTAAATAAATGAAATAAGGACTCTGGAAAAATAAAAATAAAAAAGGACGGCATTTAATATATGTAACAGAAAACTGAAGGAATCTCTAAGAAAAACATAGGAGATGAGACACATAGTTGAATTTTAAAGGCATGTTCAGTTTCTACTTACTCATTGGAATATTAAATGTCAGCCTTGATCAATGATGATACATACACAAACACCTAAGTGACTTCAGTAAAATGTGGTTAGGAAACTTTTAGAGATAGTATACTCAGATTGTGTATTCAAAAGCAATATAAAATACATGCCAATATTAAATTCTTGAGAACCACTCCTCCAAAACAAGGTGAAAAAAGACAAATAAGACCTGACCAGCTTGGCTGCTCTTCTGAAGACATCACAGCCTGAAGGCTTCTCAGGAGTTCGGCTGTATGCATGGCAATAGATAAGGGACCCTCCCAAAAAACTGCAGCAGCTGCCAATCACAAGGATCACAGCAGACTCAGGACCCATCACCCACAAGCCCCCAATCCCCCGAATTCCACTTTCCTTCCAGCCTACACCTTCTGTGGGAGCAGATCACCAGCTTGTCTGCTCCTCGGAAAACACCAGAGTCTGAAGGCCTCCCAGGAGTTTTGCTACATGCAGGACAACTGACCAAACAGTTTGAACGCGCCTCAGGAGGTCTGCTACATACTGGGCAACAGACCCCAAAGTCTGATGACCTCTCAGGAGATCTGCTGACGTTAGGCAACAGGTCATATGCCCTTCTGAAGACCATGCATTCTGAAGGCTTTACAAGAGGTCTGCTACATCCAGGGCCACAGGCCTACCACAAGACCTGCAGCAACACAGGAACACAAGAGGCAGAATCAAGACAGACACACCAAGAACAGCTAACACCAGATAACCAGATTGCTAGAGGCAAGCATGAGACCATAAGCAACAGAAGCCAATATACTTTGGTATCATCAGAACCCAATTCTTCCACCACAGTAAACCCTGCATGCACCAACATACCTGAAAATCAGGAAGCTGACCTAAAATCCTATCTCATAAAGATAATAGAGTGCTTTAAAAAGGATATAAATAAGTCATGGAAAGAAATACAGGAAAATACAGGTAAACAGGTAGAAGCCTTTGAGGAAGCAAACAAATCCTTTAAAGAGAAATGGAGAAAAATAAAACAATCAAACAGGTGAAGAAAATGAACAAATTGGTCCAAGATCTAAAAGTGAAAGTAGAAACAATTAAAAAAAAACACACACAAATAGAGGCAACTCCTGAATTGGAAAATTTAGGAAAGAGGTCAGGAATTACAGATGGATTTAACAGATATCTACAGAACATTTCATCCTAAAACCAAAGAATATATCCTCTTCTCAACACCTTAAGGCATCTTCTCCAAAATTGACCATATAATGGGTCACAAAACAAGTCCCAAATGATACAGGAAGATTGAAATAATCTCATGCATCCTGTCAGGTCACCACAGCCTAAGGCTGGTCTGCAATAACAAAAAATACAACAGAAAATACACATACCTATAGAAATTGAACAACTCTTTACCCAATGATAACTTGATCAGGGAAGTAATAAAGAAAGAAAATTTAAACTTCCTGGAATTCAAGAAAACCGTGATACAGCATATTCAAACTTATGGGACATAATGAAAGCAGGTCTAAGGTGAAAATGCATAGAACTAAGCATCCTGATAAAATAAAATTGTAGAGATTCTACGCTAGCAACTTAACATCACACCTGAGAACTCTAGAACAAAAAGAGGCCAACACATGCAATAAGAGTAGAGGGCAGGAAATAGTCAAAATCCATGCTAAGAAAAAAAATTAGAGAAATGATACCCTTCACAATAGTAACAAATAATATAAAATATCTTGGGGTAGTTCTAACCAAACAAATGAAAGATCTGTATAACAATAACTTTAAGACTCTCAAGAAAGAAATCAAAGAAAACCTCAGAAAATGGAGAGATCTCCCATGATCATTGGTCGGCAGGATTAACATGGTAAAAATGGCCATCCTACCAAAAGCAATCTACAGATTCAGTGCAATCCCCATCAAAATCCCAACTCAATTCTTTACAAGGATAGAAAGAGCAATTCTCAATTTCATTTGGAGCAACAAATAACCCAGGATAGTGAAAACCATTCTCAACAGTAAGAGAACTTCTGAAGGAATCAACATCCCTCAACTCAAGCTATATTACAGAGCAATAGTGATAAAAACTGAATGGTATTAGCACAGTGTCAGACAGGTTGATCAGTGAAATAGAATTGAAGACTCAGAAATAAAACCACTCACTTTTGGAACCTTGATCTTTAGTAAAGAAGCCAAAATCATACATTGGAAAAAAAGAAAGCCTTTTCAATAAATGGCGCTAGTCTAACTGGCAGTCTGTATGTAGAGAAATGAAAATAATTCCATGTTTGTCACCATGCACAAAGCTCAAGTCCAAGTGGATGAAGAACCTAAACATAAAACCAGACACGCTGAATCTAATAGAAGAGAAATTGGGAAAGAGCCTTGCACTCATTGGCACAGAGACAATTTCCTGAAGAGAACTCCAGTGTCTCAGGCTCTAAGATCATGAATTTATAAATGGAACCTCATGAAACTGAAAAGCTTCTATATGGAAAAGATATCGTCAATAGGAAAAATCACCAACCTACACATTGGGAAAAAATCCACACTAACCCCACTTTTCATAGAGGACTAATATCCAAAATATATGAAGAACTCAAGAAATAACCACCAAGAAACCAAACAACCCAATCAAAAAATGGGCTATAGAACTCAACAAAAAATTCACAAGGGAGGAATCTTAAGTGAACACAAAGCATTTAAAGATATGTTCAAAGTCCTTACTCATTAAGGAAAATCAAATCAAATTGACCCTGAGATTCTACCTTATACCAATCAGAATGGCTAAGATGAAAACCTCAGGTGACAGGTGTTGGCGAGCAATTGGAAAAAGAGTAACACTCCATCATTGCTTTTGAGTTTTCAAACTAGTACAACCACGCTAGAAATCAATCAGGAGTTTCCTCAGAAAATTAGAAATAGATATTCCTGAAGACCCAGCTATACCATTGTTGGGCATATATCCAAAAGATGCTGCACCATACCACAGGGGCACATGTTCCACTGTGTTCATAGTGGCCATATTTTCATAGTCATAAGTTGGAAACAACCTAGATGTCCCACAACATAAGAACGGATAGAAAAATGTGTTCATTTACACAGTGAAACACTACTCAGATATTAAGAACAAGAATATTATGAGTTTTGCAGCCAAATGGATGGAACTAGAAAATATCTTTAGTGAAGTAACTAAGACCCAAAAAGACATGCACGGTATGTATTCACTAGTGAGTGGATATTGGCCAAAAAGTACAGAATACCCTGGTTACAATCTTCAGACTTCAAGAAGGTTAACAAGACAGAGGGCCCAAGGGATGAAACCTCAATACCACTTGGAATGGAGAAGAAAGCAATCGTTGGGGTTCAGAGGGAGGGAGGTAACTGGGTGTAGAGGAGAAAGGGGGAACATTATCAGGTATTAGGGGACAGGGGGAAACATGGCTGAAGTCCTGTAGGTCAGCAGAAAGAATGGAAATAGGCAACTTTGGGAGGTAGGAATTGGGGAGGACTCTATAGATAAAGTACTAGAGAACTGGGAGGTAAGAGACACTCAGGACTCAAAGGGAGGGACCTTAGATGAAATGACCTACAGTGGGGAGAGGGAACTTGTAGAGCCTACCTCCAGCAGGAAGAAAGGGCATCGATTAGTTTCAGTGTGTCTGGTTTTATGTGGAGGTCCTTGATCCATTTGGAATTGAGCTTAGTGCAAGGAGATAAGAAAGGATCGATTTGCATTCCTCTGCATGTTGACCTCCAGTTGAACCAGCATCATTTGTTGAAAAGGCTATCTTTTTTTCCACCGGATAGTTTTAGCTCCTTTGTCAAAGATCAAGTGACCATAGGAGTGTGGATTCATTTCTGGGTTTTCAATTCTGTTCCATTGATTTACATGTCTGTCATTGTACCAATACCATGCAGTTTTTAACACTATTGCTCTGTAGTACAGCTTGAGGTCCAGGATACTGATTCCCCCAGAAGTTCTTTTACTCTTGAGAATAGTTTTAGCTATCCTGGGTTTTCTGTTATTCCAGATGAATTTTTGAATTGCTCTTTCTAACTCTATGAAGAAATGAGTTGGGATTTTGATGGGATTGCATTGAATCTGTATATTGCTTTTGGCAAGAAGGTCATTTTTACTATATTAATCCTGCCAATCTGTGAGGATGGCAGATTTTTCCATCTTCTGAGGTCTTCTTCAATTTCTTTCTTCAGAGACTTGAAGTTCTTGTCATATAGATCTTTCACTTGTTTGGTTAGAGTCACACCAAGATACTTTATATTGTTTGTGGCTATTGTGAAGGGTATCATTTCTCATATTTCTTTCTCAACCTGCTTATCCTTTGAGTATAGGAAGACTACTGATTTGCTTGAGTTGATTTTATATCTGGCCACTTTGCTGAAGTTGTTTATCAGCTGTAGGAGTTCTCTGGTGGAGTTCTTTGGGTCGCTTAAGTACACTATCATATTGTCTGCAAATAGTGATAGTTTGACTTCTTCCTTTCCAATTTGTATCCCTTTGACCTCCTTTTGTTGTCTAATTGCTCTAGCTAGAACTTCAAGTACTATATTGAAAAGATATGGAGAGAGAGGGCAGCCTTGTCTAGTCCCTGATTTTAGTGGGATTGCTTCAAGTTTCTCTCCATTTAGTTTGATGTTGGCTACCGGTTTGCTGTAAATGGCATGGACTTTGTTCCATTTGCCACCATCATCTTAGCTCTTGACCACTGTCTGGCACATTATAAAAGACCCCTGCTAATTATAAAAGACTCCCTGGCTATGTGCATTAAATAAGTTGTGAAAATATGGATCAAATGTCTAAAAAGGGTAGTGAACTCTTAATAAATGTGTATGGCCTTTGTAAAAAAAAATTGAACAAATACATATGAAATCTGCTAACAAAAGTGGAAGCATGTCTGTTTTGTTTACCGTATTTCATGTTATATATTTATCTAAGGACAATAATGCTGTCTAAGTATAGTTGAATTTTGATAAAGGTTAAAAATAAATTGATATGTGTTGTACTTGTTTAATGTACTTTATGAAAATTTCTGTCTCCCTTTTAATAATTTCAATTGTTATGAGTCTTTGTGATCATGTGATAAGAAGTATTACATTACTGGTTTTTACATTACAGTAGTCATTTTTTAAACTTCGAGCAGTACATAGGATGCAGTACAATTTTAAAGGGGAAAAGAATAAACAACTCTAGCAAACTACTAAATATTCAAACTAATTAAAATTTACTTGTCATAAAATAGCAATAAATTTTAATTTATGCAATAAAATTTCACATGATAATTGGTAAAAAAAAAGAGAGAGAGAGAGAAAGAAAAAGAAAAGGCATCGAGTGAGTGATAGAGTTGCTATCCCACGGAACCCTGAGGAGACATGAGGCCCCAGAGAGTGGGGAAGTGTGGAGGGGAGGGTGAGGGAATCCATCCTCTTGAAGATGGGGAGGAGGTATGGGATGAAGAACAGTCATAGAGCAGACCAGGAGGGGGATAAGGACTGGAGTGCAAAAAAAAAAAAAAGATTAAAGAATTAAAAAAAAGACTCATAAACAGAGAGCCCAAATGCAAAGTAACAAACTGATATGTAACACATATAAAAATTGTTTTACATGCAAATGATCTGAATATTGAGGTTTGATGGGTGGAATAGGCAGCTGATGTTTCTTTACAGATATAATTTAAATATGTCCATCATAAATATATAGTTCATATTCAATAATAAATGACTAATTGAAGTAAATCGGAAAATTTCTGTGCTATGTATCCAAGTTTTAGCATATAGTCATTGAAATGTATGCATGTTGAATTCAACTTGTAAGAAATAAGGAAAACTAACAAATAAAATATATTTTTTCTATGGAAATATTGTATTACACCATTTATTTATATTTGATAGTAATTATTTGGAAAATCTTTCTCAAGCCTTATATAAATATTATGTTTTACACATTTAATATTTAATAAATAAATGAATGTCTTTATTTGTAAAGTGATTAATTTTTCTTTAGTGGCAATTGTTCCTCTAATCTGACATAATTTTGTTGAAAAATTTTCACCATACTTCTTTAGTATATTCACCAAAACTGTATCATTTTATTTTCATTATTTTATAAAATGCTTCTCTTATCACTTTAATAGTGAGTCTAGCCTTTAACAGAATCATCTCTTGAATGACCATGCTCTACACTGACTGGATGGCCAGGAACCAAAGACTGGATAGCTCAGACACCTAGGATGGGTGTCTTGTGAAGTTGCCATCCAACAGGCTTTCTCTAGCATCAGATCGGAACAGGAGCAGAGCAGTCAGACATTATGAGGAAAGAGTCTACATTGGAGGTTTTCACTGGGTCCCTTCCCTTTGATATCAGGAAATCCCACAGAAGATGGGATGGGGGGGATTGTGAGAGTCAGAGGGGATGGAGGACACAAGGAGAACCCAGCCTACTGAATTAACTAAGCAGGGCTCACACAGGCTCACAGTGACTGAAGCAGCAAACAACAGGAAGGTATGGATCTGCACAAGGTCTTCTGTGTATATGTTATGGTTGTTAGTGGGAGTGGTTGTACATCTTACTAGTTCACCTGCTCTTGGGACTCTTTTCCTATTCGGTTTCCTTGGGTAGCCTCAACATGAGAGGACTTTTGACTTGTCTTATTGTATCTTGTGTTCTCATGTTTTGCTATTGTCTTTTGGAGGAATCTTCTTTTCTGAAGGGAAGCAGAGGGCAGGGGATCTGAGGGGGAGGCACAGTTTGAGGAAGCTGAGAGAATTGGAGAGAGAAGAAACCATGGTCAATTTACAAAAAGAAAGCTAAAAAAAAATCAACATCCTTAGTCAACAAGGAAATGCAAATCAAAACAATCCTGAGATTCTACCTTGCACCAATCAGATCGGCTTCTCAAGCACATGCTGGCCAGGATGTGGAGAAAGGGGAACACTACTCCATTGTTGGTGGGATTGTAAATATATACAATCACTCTGGAAATCAATCTGACAGTTCCTCAGAAATTGGAAATAGTTTTACCTGAAGACCCAGTTATACTACTCCTGAGTATATACCCAAAAAATGCTCTACCAAAGCACAAGGACACCTGCTCCACTATGTTCATAATAGCCAGAAGCTGAAAACAACCCAGATGTCCTTCAACTGAAGAATGGATACAGAAAATGTGGTTCATTTACACAATGGAATGCTATTCAACTATTAGAATCTAGGACATCATGAATTTTACAGACAACTTGGTGAAACTAGAAAAAATCATCTTGACTGAGGTAACCTAGACCCCAAAGGACATTCGTGGTATGTGCTCACTGATAAGTAGCTATTAGCTCCAAAGTACAGAATACTCATGATACATTCCATAGACCTTAAGAAGTTAAACAAGAAGGAAGGCCCAAGTGAAGATGCTTCAATCCGACTTAGAATGTGAAGCAAAATAATCATGGGAAGTATAGGTAGGGGGTTACCTGGGAGGGATGGGGAAGAGGAAGGGAAAAGGTGATGGGGGCAGGATCCGGTATGGGTTGAAACAAAAGAAAAGCACAGAGGGTCAGGAAAATAAATGGAAACATGAAGCTGCCCAGGGCAGGAGATCAGGGGATTCTCCTTAAAGTCCCAGAGACCCAGGATGGGGGAGGGTCCCAGGTCACAATGTGGGTGACATTAAGCAAAATCCTCAACAGTGAGAAAAGGGAACCTGAGGAAACCACCTCCAAAGGTCAATAGAACCCCCAGTGGAGGGATGCAACATCAACCCACCTTCAAATTTTTGACGCCAGACTGTTCTAAAAGAAATTCAGGGACAAAAATGGAGCAGAGACTGAAGGAATTGCAGACAAGTTACTGACCCAAAGTGAGATCTGTCTGTCTCATGGGCAGGTGTCAAACACTGACACTATTACTGATGCTATGTTCTTCTTGTAGACAGAAGTCTAGCATGGCTTTCCTCTGATAAACTCTACAAGCAGCTGACTGAGCCAGATGCAGATATTTGCAACCTAGCATTGGATGAATGTCTGGGACCCCTATGAAAGAGTTAGGGGATGGATTGAAAGAACTAAAGGGGATGGAAACCCCATAGGACGACCAACAGCATCAAGTAACCTGGACCCCTCTGAGCTCGCAAAGGCTAAGTCACAATCCAAAGAGCATAAATGGACTAGTTAGAAGCTCCTGGCACATATCTACTAGAGGACTTACTTGTCTGGCCTCAGAAGGAGAAAGATGCACCTAATCATTTATAGAATTGATGCCTTAGGGAAGAGGGATAGGGAGGCCAACTCTCAGAGGTGAAGTAGAGGAGGTATGGGTGGGGGAAGTATTCTGAGATGGGGTACTGGGAGGGGGTAACATTTGGGTTGTAAATAAATAAAATAAAATAAAATAATTTAAAATTGCTTCAGTTTATTTTAACTAATGTATAATAACTAAATTACATTGTCAAATAAACATTACGGAAAATGATGCCCTACCTTTGCATTTTGGTGGTTCTGTCCAAATCCCGTTTTGACACATCACTTCCATTTCCCCAAATAGTTCAAAAGGTTTATTACATTCATAACGTACTCTGTCACCAGATGGATATTTAGTCTTGGACCTTGCTAATATAGTAGCATTTGGCACATATGGTGGATCCACACAGGAATTATCTAAAGAGCAAAATAAAGTATAAATACCTATTGCTCATCTTAAGTGTCCAATTATTGTATAAGATTACAAAAATATTTATGACTTGAAAAATGGATACAGAAAATTTGCTACATTTATTTACACACAAAAAATGAAATCGTGAATGTCACAGGTGAATGATGGGAAATAGACAAAAATTCATCCTGAGTGAGGTAGCTCAGAACAAGAAAGACATATGTATTTGCTTATAGGTAGTTATTAGCTGTAAAGTCAATGAAAGCCAAGTTGCAATCCATAGAACAACAAAGGTTAGGTATAACATAAGGGACTGGGAACAAGATATTGTTTCCTTAGGATGGCAAAATGGAATAGAGTTATGGACGTCAGGAAGGGGAGACAAAAAAACAGAATACAGAGCGGAACAACAAAAGTTAAGTGTAATTTGAAGGATAGTATAAAAACCTAATACAATACAAGCTTCCTAAAATACATACATATACATAGGGAATCTAAATGGAATCACCAAAAATGTGAGGAGACAGAGCCCCAATGGACATATCGTGTCACCAACGAAACTTTTAATACTGGGACTAGGTTACTTCTAATTAAATGAGTGCCAGAGGGGTCACATGGAAGTTCCAAACAACACAGTCAGACTGTTGACAAGACTACAGATTGTACCTCACAACCTGAAGGCAAGGCTACATTGTGAAAGACAACACCTATGCATCTCACTGAACATAACAAAATTGCACTGGTGCCTACATAGGACCTTCACCTCTAAAGGCAAGCATCTTTGATACAGCAAGGTACTTTGTATGTTGCATGGTACTTTGCATATATATTATGGTTTTCATGTTAGTAATTTTATGGAATTCCATAGTGTATAAAGTGCAGTTTTGTGTCTATTTAGTTTCTTAACCCTTTTCTTCTGCTCTTTTCCATAAAATTATTTGTTTTGTCACCTCCCAGTGTGTTTGTTTTGTTTTTGTTTAATTATTATTACTCCTTAGAAAACTATTACCTTTCTCCTGAAATACAGAAAGGGGATAGATCAGATGAGACAGGAGGTGAAACAAGAACTGGAACAAGTGAAGGGAAGAGAAAATATAATCAGGATATATTAGGTGAGAAAAAAAATCTATTTGCAATGTTAGAGGAAAAAAAGAACATTTTTTTTAAGAATACAGATACTCATAAGAAAATGATGGTCAAATAAAATATCCTAATATCCTGATGAACTTGATAAAATGAGATTTAAGCAAGATATCAATTGAAAGATAATTATTTACCAATGTATCAAAAAATATTTAGAGCCTATAGCGTAGTCCAAACTGAGTCATACACAGATCCCTGAATAGACATTATAGGAGACTGAAGGTCTCATCTCTAGATGTTTTCTAATTTAGGATGTCTAGCTTGTACACCTCGGTGTAAATTTACATTTTCAAAACATGGTCCAAAGATACTAATGATGCTGATCATGGAATCAAACTCTGAACACTATCATGCTATCAGCTTAACCATTGGGTTTTTCAATTCAATGCTTTTATTTTTTTTAATATAAAACAACTTGATTATCCTTTAAAATTGATCTCTGTACCCTTTTCAATGATGTCATTCTCTAACACTAAAATAAACACATGTTCAAAGCCCATCCAAATACCTTTGCATACCGGCTCTCCAATCCACCTGCTATTAACACATGTTACAATGTCTGAGCCGTCCATTTGATAAGAAGGAGGACATTTGAATGTAACCTGTTCTCCTGACCTATATGAAGTTTTTTTCTTTTCTGTTGGTATGGCAGTTTCAAATGTGGGTAAAAAGTCACAATCAGTTTCTGAAAGGAAAAAAAAGAAAGTTAAAGAATATAAAATATACAAAATAATAGCTTCATAGAGAACAATAAATATAGTAGTTTTCCTATTTTTGACTTAGTTATATTGAATTCTTAGATATTTATGAAAATAAATAAGGTAGACATAGAACTCTGATGATAATTCTTGAGATTTTACATTTTGTGTTCAATTCTTTCTCATACTTTTCATGTTTATGGAGTATTTCTACTTTTTGTTTTATCAAATATAAATTACTCATGATTATTATTTCAAAATGTTTAGACATATGTAATTGTATGGCATTGCTGGTAAAACTCATTGTAGTGGTGAGCCTGTTGAGAGGAGCCTGTGTGTTCTTAAAGTCTGAGGATTCTGATATCTCAGAGTCCTTGGAACACAAACAATTTGGTTGGGCTTAAAAGACAAAATTATGTTTCTACTAGTACTGTATTTACCTTCCAGCATCCAGAACTATGCAGCAAAACCTTTTTATATACTAGAATTATGGTTTCATTTTTTAATTGTGCCACATATAGATTGAATTAGATTATATATTACCCAAAGAATGAAAATAAAACTATACTTATGCATTTTGGTGGTTCAGACCACTTTCCTCCTACACATTTAATAAATGCTGGTCCATCAATTCCAAAGCCTTCAGAACAATTGTATGTAACCTCTTCTCCATACTGGTAACTCTCTAGTTCATGAGACACAATACCAAGAGGAATTGAAGGTGGAGGTCCACAAGGAATTCCTGAAAACGACATAAATGAAAGTAGTGTAGTTAAACCATTCCACATTGTACTAATACAGAAACTCAATTGTATGTAATAGTTCTGTATATAGCTGTACTAGAAGAAAATGTTAACAAGAAAGATATGCCCTCATAAAGTAGGTGGGCAGTGCTTCCTAATACCACATTTTGTTGTCTTGCATCTGTTAAACAACTTCAAAGAATTAATAATCTCAGAAATTTCCATATATTGAGGGATAGGTGTGGGGAGCACATTACAGGAAAAAGACACTTTGGACTTTAATATTTTGTGGCAAATCAAAAATACAGCTCACGTGAGCAGATGAAGTCCATAGATTATTCATCATATTTAAAAACAGAAATGCAAGAGTGAAATTAGATTTCAATAGAAACAGTACAATCAATTGAAGCAGAGTAGATTGAATTATGCAAGTACAAATGTATAGTTAAAATATATAAATGTGTATATGTGCTGATCTAAATCATTCCTTCTCCTGGTTTGGATGAGAGTAGAATATTGGTAATGACTTATTCAAAACCACTATTGAATTTTCATGTCACTCTCACCAACACAACGAGGTGGAATGCTCCATTTTCCCATGTGGCAGGTTACCCCATTCTCTTCAGATATCCTGAAACCATCATCACAGACATAGCTGAATGTAGTTCCATGTTCATGGCTGCTGGACTCAATTGAATCTCTCCTTTCTTCTGAAGGTCTGGGTAATTTAATAGATCCATGTTCTATTTTAGGGGGCTGGGAACATGGAATTTTTTCTACATGAAGAACATAAATGAAATAGTCAAACAAAAAAGAAAACTTACATTAGAGAACAAAAACATACTATTTGAATTATATGTTCAGAATATTTATAGTATGCCCTTGTTTTTCAGTACCCATTCCTTCAACTGAATTTAATGACACAAACTAAGTCATAGCTACTGACCAACACAGCGTGGTAATGACTGCCACCTTCCATCTTTGCACACCATTTCTTCTGGGTCCTGAGTTAGGTAATTGTCTTTACAAAGAACAGATACTTTTTCTCCATCCAAGTAGTTCTCTGTGGTTTCAATCACTTGGGCATTTGGAATCTGTGGTGGTGGAGGACAATATATTTTCTCTTTTCCTAGAAAACATCAAAATCATAGTTCTTTACTAAAGACAGTATTGTAAATTATTGAAGTAATTTTTATTAAATAGTAAATTAGTTGTGACAATGTAAAAATTATCTATATTTTATAAGTTTCACTTGTATAGCAATTTAATAGAGTATTCTTCTCCTTTGAAATTTTTCACGTTCATGTTTAATGAAGTTTTATATTATTTTTATAAAATTTGCTTCAATTATTTCTTGCCTTTAAAATATTTTAACTGAATTATACACTTAAATATATTAAGATTTAGATTATATGAATATTTCTCTAGAGCTGTCTATGGATATTCACGATCTATTTTGTTAGATTACATTAAAAACCCTCATGAAATACTTTACAAATGAAAGTTGATTAGTGAAAGTTGTACTTGCATTTACTTAATATACTAATGACTTTTTCTCATTGCTGTGGCAAAATACCTGACAAAAGAAACTTAGGAAGGAAGGAGGAGGAAAGGAGAAAGAAAAGAAAGAGGAAAGAAGGAATGAAGGAAATAGGAAAAGAAGAAAGTAAATGAAGAAAAGAACGAAGGAAGGAAGGGAGGGAGGGAGGGAGGGAGGGAGGGAAGAAAAACGGAAGAAGGAAGTTGCAGCCCCATAGGGGGAACAATAATATGTACCATCCAGTACCCCCAGAGCTCCACAAACTAAACCACCAACCAAAGAGTACTCATGGAGGGACCCATGTCTCCAGCCAGTTATATAGCAGATGATGGCCTTTTCTTTTCTTTTTTTTTTTTTAAATAACCTTTTCTTTTTTTTTTAAATTTTCTAAGTTTTTTTTTATTTACATTCAAAATCATTTCCCCTTTCCTGTTTCCTCCCTCCCCGAAAGTCCCATAAGCCCCCTTCCCTCCCTCTTTTCCCCATTCAACCCCCTCTCGCTTCTCTGTCCTGGCATTCCCCTACATCCAGTCTTTCCAGGACCATCAGTGAGAGGAGAGGCCACTGGTCCTGTGAAGGCTCAATGCCCCAGTGTAGGGGAATGCCAAGTCAGGAAAATGGGAGGGGGTTTTGGTAAGCAGGGGGAGAATGGATGGGATACAGGGTTTTAGGAAAAGGGATACAGGGTTTTAGGAAAAGGGATACCATTTGAAATGTAAATAAAGCAAATATCTAATAGAAATAAAATAAAAATAAATAATAAAATAAAATAATAATAAAATAATAAAATAAAAACTAATTAAAATGTTAGCTCATCATGCAGGGAAGCGATATGAAGCAGAAATATGAAGCTGCAGCTCATATTGTATCTATAGTCAGGGTTCATAATCACCTTTTCCTTTTTATTCATGCCAGGAACCCTGCCCATAAAATGGTGCCACCTACACATGTAGGAGATCATTCCCACTCAGTTAACCTAAACTAGAAATGTCCCTATAGACATGCTCAGAAGCATTTTTCCTAGGAAATTGTGGACTCTGTGAAGTAGAAAAAAAGTGTTAGTCATCACAATTGACAATTAATTTAGCACTGACTCTTGGTCAATAAGAATATGGAGTATGAATAAAACTTGTTTGTACTATGTTATTCAAAATTTCAACCATCCTGGACATTCCATTTAACCTGAACTAGTTAGAGATGTGAAAACTGATGGTTCAAAACCAGGATAATGGAGTGTTGGTATTAACACCCTTCGGACAAGTTTTTCACTAAATCACTACAAAATCAAGACACCTCAGATTCATCCCACAGATTCATCGATGAGATCCATAACATGAAATGGTACTTTGGTAATGGTTACTAATAATTTCATTCTTTTTTATATTTCTGCTTAAGTAGAGTGGAATTAGTAGAAATAAATCAACATTGCATAGTAAATATGTTTCTCCATATTCTTTGAACAACAAGCTAGCCATACAGGAAAGAAAAACAATTACTATCTTAATACTATAATCAAAATAATAGCAGAAATTATAAAATAACAGAGACAACTACAAAACAGCACATGCACTCCATTAACATGCAAGTAATAGGTTTAATTTTGGAATGGCATGGAAATACTTTCTGTGGATTTTAGTCTTTAAGAAATATTTAAAATATAAAATGAGGCAAGCCCTCCAAAACAGCAGTGATAATTACAAATAGGGAAGCAGAAATTGTAGAAGAATGAGGCTGTTGCCTACTGGCATGAAACAGAGTGTCAAATAAGTTGGAATTTTCCTGGTAAGCTGATTGTTAGAAGGGTTAAATAAATTGCTCGTTTGACAATCATACCAAAAGACACAATGACTAAGCATAGACATAGGAATGACATAGCACATTTGTTGTGATAAAATAATCATATGTAGTGGAAAACTAAGAGTAAGGGACCATTATGACACTTAGTTAAAGCCATGTTGATCAGGTTTGTTTGTGTGTTTAATACAACAGGTCACTAATAAACATGATACTGTAATTTCTAAATCAACTCCTACATTGAAAAAGTATTTTTCCAGAATGTGCTAGAATATAATGTTTTCATATATGGTAGGGTATCTGAACTCATGAAATCTCAAAAATGTGATCACCTAATAAGAAATGCATGATGACAATACCAATTGACATCTTAGTGTGAATAGAGAAAATGCTACATGACCCTTCCCCTAAATGAAGAGCTACAGACGAATAATAGCTATCAAGAATTGAATAATAATGTCTTCTCCCTGGATGAGAGAGCAAACAAATAAGTTATCCAATCCCATGTACTTAGTCCTGAGCACATACCCATTGGAGAAATACTGAATGGACTCATCAGGTTGAATTTATATACACAAGTTTATTTGTATATATTTTTAATTTTTGTATGTATACTTACACATATACAACCAGAAGAGGTCATGAATTTCATATGAAATTAGAGGGACACAAGAGGAATTGAGTTGGAATGGGAAGAAGGAGAGTTAGAAATAATATAAAGACAGGTTTCACATATAAAATTCCAGGAAAATTGTATTAAGGAAATAAAGATACTACTGCCATAGTTGAGAAAAGGCTAGAAAACTCACGAGAAGACAGTGCCAATAAGAACTTACTTGTACAGTTTGGTTCAGGATCCCAAATTCCATTGATGCAGATTGAATGTTCAAACTCCTGTTTTTCTCTACATTTGTATCTCATGCTAGAGTTATGATTAAATTCATTCTTATTTGGTTGAATTGCCTCTATGTCAGTTGACTTCAGCACTTTACACTTCCCCAGTTGATCTGTTGCTATATGAAAATATTTCCATGAAAAATAAAAACACTTATAAGAAGTAAGTTACTACATTAAAATGTTTATACAGTAAATGTACAATGAAACTTGCCTTAGTACTATAAATTCTGCAAACCAAACTGTTGAGACTCACCATGCAGAAGTGGCCTATGGTGTGAGAACTAGATATCATGTCCACTCTTTTATGTCTCAGAGACAGTTTGTGTCATGAACGGACTTGGATCTTAGGCAACTACAAAAGCATAAAAACATCACTGTCTCAGATGTTCCACGTAAGAAATGATTATGACATGACCAGCTCTGTGAAAGTGTTCAAATTCATTTCTCTCTCATATTTTATAATGTTAAAATGTTAAACATATTAAAATAAAAAATGTGTGGATAGGATATAGGAATTTTTTACTTTACATTTCTTACTTTGATAGATGTGATACAAGAACATCTAAGTCATACTGTGTAAAATAAAAAATATTTCAAAATATTTTGTGAGAGAGAATTGGTGTAAGAAATAAGGTGCTTGTAGTCACACCATCTATATCTTGTTTATATTCCTTTCATATGTCTATAAGAAATACTTTCATATGTTAGATTATTGCATAATATAACAATTTTAAGTTATAATAATAAATTGTTCTTTTTAATATGTTATGTATTTTAATTATTTGGTGAAAATGAGAGTCCTTTTGAATTTGACATTTCAGTACAGGTCCTGGATAATATTTGTTTACAATTTGAGATCTAGAGTGAAATAAATACGGTACAAATAAAAGTAAATAATTAGACCAAGTTATATAACATTTAAAGTGTTGATGAGAATGTTGGAAGCACTAAAGACTCCTGAGAATTAGTCCCTTTCTAAAGATTGGTCCACAAAAAGAAAAAAATTGATGTTCTGTAAAGGAAAAAGAAGAAGGTCAAAGAGGCATGATGACTGTGTGGTTGATTTGCTTCTGAATCTATTATTCATCAGGAGAAAGCTAAGGATATGGAGAAAATTATGTGTAGTGTCAAGGTAAAACTATTTGTATCATAATATTAAATTTGTAGCCCAGCAAGACATACCTGTAGGGAGTCATATCAAGATAGCTACAGGCAGATTAGCCTAACTAAACCTTTGATATCTGAACAAATAATAAAGTAGAATAGAGTACAAAAAATAAGCATAGAATAATATAAAATGAAGAATTCAGGTTTTATATGTAATATTATGACTGATCTTTCACCATATGAAGTTATTAAACAGTTTTAAAGCAATGATGAAGATAGGTTTGACAAAATATGTTTGTTGAGCAAAAATTGTTAGGATTAATACATAGTAGAGATATTCAATTACATGACAAAGTGTTATGAAGTTTGGGTGTCTGGGCATGGAGAGCATATTATTAAACAACACAAGTTATAGGTGCCCTTTGCAAAGGTGCTCCATATTTCCCTGGCATTAACTAACACCCAACCCTCCAATAAATAGTGAAGACTAAATGACCAAGATTATTCTAAGTAAAACTTCTGTTTCAGAGAAAGGAGAATGTAGACACCAAGATGCTTTCAGCTACTCATTAAGATTGAATCATTAAAAGAACAGGAGGAATCAGTGAAGAGTGAAGTGATGTTTGAGATAATGTTTCCAATCATATCCCTGAGTTTTACAGCTGATGGCAGGGTGGATGGTCCCAGCTTCAGTACATTGACTTTAGAATGTAGCCTGTAGAATAAACACAAGCATTATAGATGTGCTTAGGGAAGAAAGTCTGTTATGAGAGTAGGAAACAGGTGATTAGCAGACTTTATTTCTTAGCTTTACAAGACCTAAGAATAAGTCTCATACAATAACAGCAATGATATTTTTGTACCGTAGTCATATCTACTTGGGTGTTAATATTAACATTTCACTCACATGAAAAATTATTATTAACAACTAGATTATTCTTTAGGTAATGAATAAATTTTTGTAGATTATATATTAATAATTTCTGTTCATCTGTAGACAAACATCAAATTATAAACAATGAAAATTTGGATTCATATTATTGAAGATTAGATATTTACAAAAATACTATTAACTTCAAAAGTATACAGTCATACATATTTCTGCAATACAAATATTAAACTTTATAAAGTATACATTTTATCTACACATACTTACCAACACACTGAGGAAGCTGGGTCCACCTTCCACTAATGCAAGAAACTGACCCATGTCCAATCATCGTGAAGGTTTCTAAACAAGTGAATTCTACTGAATCTCCATGGTGGTAGGGAGGGATTGATAACTGGACAGAGCCGTGCTCAAGTTCAGGAACGTCTCCACATGTTCTCTCCTCCTCTGTAGATGTTTCACAAATATGTATTTATGATCAAGGCACCACTTCAAATACAAAATAACTTAGAAGTATTAATATTTTTGCTTACCAACACATATCGGCAAGGTTGTCCACTTCCCGTCAACACACTGGATTTTACTGTGTCCCTTTAGTAGAAATCTAGGTTTGCAATTATATTCCACCACATCACCATGGCTGTATTCAACTTTCTTTGTTCCCTTAATTTCCCCATTAAGGATTTCAAGAGGTTGGTCACATGAGCTTACTTGACCTATTGCAGAAATACTGTATATATAAATATAAATGAAAATGTCCATCTAAAATTCTAAATAATAGCAGTCTAAAATTTTAACAAATAAATTTTAAATTTATTCACCATTTTACTTTCTATAACACTTTTCCAAATAAATAGTATTTATGCTAGATTTACATTTCACAGCTATAATACACCTGCTGAAATAGCATTGCAAGTATACTGAAGGTGGAAGAATTTTTGTAAACCTGACACCTTGAAGATACATGCAAATCACTCAGTAACTGTTGTGTTGATTATAATGATTTTCTAATTGACTGGTACTATTTTATCATGCAGTTATCATGTTGTTAAAAAAACAAAACAAAACATGAGCATTGTACCTAGTATCTATTTTACTTTGTTTAATGCCTGGTATTGAATTAATTAAAATCTGCTTTTTCATGTTTGGACATACTCTATGCAATATGAGGGAACTCTATCAAAACACCAGCACTAATGGTAATATAGACAAAATGAAAGAAATCTTTTCAGTCTCAGCCCTCATGCCTGCATGTGTAAACACATTGATAACACATTTAAAGGAATAAGTTAGCTTGGTATTAACTTCATAAATATGTCACTGTGTATTAGCCATATCACATGTGTCCTTCATGGATGTCACTTTCCCTGAAGATTTTTATAATATAGACATACTTGATAACTGGGGAATATTAAAAGAAGAAAAATAAACTTCTGATCATAATTCATCAAATATAAAACAGATACTGACCTTTACATGTCGGGAAACTTGGTGACCATCCAAAGTGGTAGCATTGCACTGAATCTGGTCCAACTCTGTATCCCAAATGGCAAGAGAATTTCAACAAATCTCCAACTCTATATTTTTCTTTCTTGGGATAAACAACTAAGTACGGGTCTAATATGGGAACGCTGCATTCTCTTTCTTGAAAAGTAAGATAATTAGAATATACCATCATTCACTGATAAGTAGGTTTACCTTTCTCATTTACATTCACAGGGAAGTTTCAGTAACCTTCTTCCATGTGAAAAAAGGTACATACAAGCTTTAATATAGCCTCTAACTCAATATGGAAATCTCTGAGAAATATAAGAAAGTATAATATATTAATCACAAAACTGATTTAATAAAATCAACTTATTTTTAGTGGACCTGATTCATTGCAGATAAATATTGATGTTACAGTTATAGGTTCCCTATTATACGACACAAAATTCTTTCTCTCACATTTGAAATTGGTGTCATACAATATCTAAGTCACATATTAAAGCAATTTCAGATTAATATAATGGGAAAGCAAAATATATAAAATAATTTCTAATGTATCTGAAGTTAGGAAAATATAGTTAGTATATTTTACAATTAAAAAGAGCATAAAAACATGCAAAATTTTTACATTAAAACATTTGTTATACTTCTAGTCCTAATTAATAATTAATTAGACTCAAATTAAGAATGTATAACATTCTCCAGTATGATAAAATTTTTCTTCAATTTTTGACGTTGTTGAGTGTAACCAAAAATAAATAAATAAATAAACAATACATTTCTGCTTTAATATCTCCTTCTAATATATAAATTAAAAGTCACTATTTTTAACTAGAATCATTCATAAAAGATAATTGCTATTTTCAAATCTGAAGGGATGGTACTAGAGGGAATCAGGTGATGTGGAGTGAGAAAATATTGAAAGAGATGACTATAATTTGGGACATTTTGGTGACAAGATAGAATCTTAGTGCAATGGAAACTCCAAGGAATCTTTAGTGTGAGCCCAGAAAAGACTCCTGGTACTGGGGTTTAAGAGATCTGAACCAACCATCTTCTCTCACCAGGAAAGATTTCCAGTAGAGGAATTGGAACACCAACCCAGCCACAAAATCTTCAACCTGTTATTTTTCCTGCCTTTATGATGAGGCTGCAGAACTTTTAAGAGTGGCCAACCAATGATTGGTACATTTTAAGACCAATGCAATGAGAGAGAGTCTTATATCTTTTTATGCCATGTTTGGTTGATATCCATGAGAAGCTTGCTTTTTTCTGAAGGGGAAGAGAGCAGCAGTGGATCTAGTACAGAAGGGAAGGTGGGAATCAGGAGTTGAGGGAAGGGAGCCTGCAGTTGGGATATATTGTAAGAGAGAAGAATAATTGAAAAGTAAACAAAAGTAAGGAAAGCAAAAGTAAAGAAGTTTGGGTTACTGGAGTTCTTGTTGTAAGATATTTGACTTTTTGCTTTTCTGGGACAGGGATGGAGTGGCCTTTTTATTAGCATATAATGGTAAATATGAGCAATTGAGTGGCATAAATACTTTTTTGTCCAACTGTAGATTCCATGGATAATTATAATGCATACATTTTAGTATCCAACTTTATAAACCCTCCCTTTAGCACCCTTCTGTGCTGTTAGCAGTAAGAATAAATTCATTTAATCTAAACTTCAATTGAATCTAAGTGTGTGTTTTTTCTCAGTAGATTTGAAGCTACAACGTAACCATCTATTACTAAATTTTTATTTGTCCTATACCTGTTTGTGCATTTTTTTGCTTATTTTGTACAGATTATCTTATCAACCATAATGCTCTGACCTCACTGGATTTGAATGCCACAATACAATCCTCCATAGTTATTTTATTTGTTCTATTCCTATCTATGTAGTTTTGATTCTTTTATACAAATTAGTTAATAAATATATCAAAATACACAGTTTCAAAGTTAAAAAAAAAGTCCCTCTATCTGACCCAGCTACTGTATTTATAAAGAGTGTGTCAGGCCAGAAATCAAATTATGTCTGTCCTGTTAGTGTGTGTGTGTGTGTGTGTGTGTGTGTGTGTGTGTGTGTAATATAACACTATCTGGTCATATCAGTTTGCACTGCTCTCCTAGTAACTCCATTTCCTCTCTTCTGATTCACATTTTCCTGTCAGACCTGGAGACATTGAAAGTCCATGGAAATTTTTTGGGTAACAGTTTGAAATGCTTGAGATTGAAATGCTCCATCCTTCAGGAAAGCTCCTTAAGCAGGGAGGTAAACAAGTCAAATTAGTTTCAGGAATTCCCTGAAACTGAACAGATTCAGCAGATACCTCCCTTCCAGAGTAAACAAACTAGCTAGATGGCTGAGATTCACTCAGATAAGCAAAGCTGCAAGGCACGATCTCAGACCACCCTAGATGAAAAAAAGAAAAAGGAGATCATACAAACTTCTCCCAAAAAGCAAGATCCTACCCAGTGCCTGGAAGGTGCTTAGACAGCTGAATCACTTGGAAAAGACACTCTTCAACCTATTGTGTTGCCTACAAACTATTTAATATACTCGACTGTGTTTTTGTGAGTTGTCAGCCATAATGGGTGGGTTTTTGTTGTAGTTGCCTTTGAGTTATTTATTCTCCTATAAGAAACCCCTCATCCATATTTCTAAAAGCAACATTGATAAGACTTGGAAGAGGCAAAAGGCATCAGGAGAGATTCCATCTTGTCCTCTAAACTCTATTTTCAGCTGCTGTCCTTGGAGAAAACTGCTGTCCTTGAGTGATATGGACCCCACTATTGGGCTCTGAGAAAGAGACCAGCTTGCAAAAACAGGAAAAACTGATCACAATAACAAGGTAAGTTAAGAAAACATGAATCATTCCCAGGACAAGATGCCCCTTTTTAGATGTGTGGTCTTTCCCTGACTATATCAGTTTGAAAGTTAACATTCCTTTACCCATTTACCACATCATGTAACATCAAGGCTTGAAAGCACTAGCTTGCAATTTTTTTCCCTATGTAATCCCTAAATCCCTAGACACAAGTGTCACTCTCCTTCCTACTCCATCAGGAAAGTTTATAGTTCAAGCTCAAGGTTGAATAAAGACTCTCATGTGCTTGCATTAGATGCATTAGATTTGTGGTCTCTTTGGGTTTTTTTTTTAATCTAGGTACAACAATTAAAGATTCATCGAGTTGAGATTTGGTATTATCTATACACAGTTTGGTTATTGGCTTCTTATGTGGTATGAGTAGATGTTTGTATATTTCTCTCCATGGGAAAAAATTCTCACATGTGAAAATTGTACACAAATAATTTTCTATTATATTTTATTTTATATTTGTAGTGCTAGTACTGACCCATAGGCAAAGTACTGTCTCCTGAAACTAATATCCCTTTCCTTACATTCTATCTTAGTATTGTATTGTTGAAAGTCCCGGTTTCATAATCTTGAACTGCTTGTAATCAGAGAGAAACTAAACTAACGATCACAATTTGTTTAGTTTGACTTTTTAATATGTAAGTCACTTGTTGCTGTTTGTCTGTTGGTGAGATGTCTTCATTTAGGGTAAAAGATCTAAGCCCATTTCCAGGTTTAAAACCTACCCAAACCTACCAATCCCTAAATCAGAAACCCCAACAATCTCTGTGCATGAATACCCCCCAATCTCTGGGTTTATCTTGAAATCTCACCATTCCTCACCCTGGAAATGTTCATTCCCCCCAAAAAAACTCTTATATGTACTTGCCTCCTGTTCAGCTTCCTGCTGCATTTTAGACAAGCAGAGGCAGCCACCCTCTTACTGTAAGCCCCTTTAGTTCAGGTAAGTGACCTAAACCCACCTCCAGACTACTATAATGGCTGTTTCTAGCCCCATGAGAAGCAAATGGCCAAATTCCTTTCCTACAGGGAGGGGAAAGGCCCACGGTGAGCTCAATATCTCACCAATCACTGAGCTTGTTCCAAGATCTGGTAAAAAAAAAAAAAAAAAAATCCCACCAATCCCAAGGTGCCCTTGAAAGCTTGTACCCGCTCCTCCCAGTCCATCACAAACCCTATTTAAATCAACCTCCTGCAAATCTTTGCTGCTTCACTCTGGAGCAAAGATAGCTTTCTCGTGTATCTTCCTCAATAAAGCTCTTGTGTGAGGTTTGTTATTTGCAGTGTTACTTTGTGGTTTTCCTTGGCTCCTTGCTGCCAGGATACCTTGCCCTACAGAACTGTCACACTTGCACTTGGAAACTCAAATCTGAAGCACCTCTATTGAGGTAGCACTTCATTCCAGAGCTGTAACACTTAAAATTCCTACATAACCCAGACTGGCCTGGATTTCAAGAATGTCATACTTCTACCTCTCAAGTCATCCGGCCAGCTGTAGACATCCACATTTGAATGGACTCTTGAAGGTGCAAATTAAATATCTCAATGTCTCTCACTATTCTTTCAAAGAAAAAAGATTTTTTGCAATTTTATTGCCCTTCATCCTCTGCCCTCACACTCTCCAAGTTTTCTCTTTTATTCTTTTTTTATTTTTAAAGATTTATTTACTTTATGTATATGAGTGCTCTATCTGCATGTATACCTGCATTCCAGAAGAGAGCATCAGAACACATTACTGATGATTGTAAGCCACCATGTGATTCTGGGAATTAAACTCAGGACTTTTGGAAGAGCAGCCCATGTTCTTAAACACTGAGGCATCTCTCCAGCTCTCAAGTTTTCATGACCTACTTTCATACTTCAAGTCATAATGGAGACCTAGTCTACATAATTAAAAGCTTGAATAACAAAAGAATTGTCCTTTAATTAGTGATATATGATATACCCAGGCCATACAAAGGAATCATTAATTTAATGAAATTTTTGGTTTGTTTGCTTTTGGAGACAGAACTTAGTATGTAGCATAATATACCCTCAAACTTAAAATCTCTTGATCCAGGGTCCTAATTGCTTGAATCACAATCCAATGCCATATACAACTGACAAATATATTACAGATTATCGCCGGGCAGTGGTGGCGCATGCCTTTAATCCCAGCACTTGGGAGGCAGAGGCAGGCGGATTTCTGAGTTCGAGGCCAGCCTGGTCTACAAAGTGAGTTCCAGGACAGCCAGGGCTACACAGAGAAACCCTGCCTCGAAAAAAACAAAAGAACAAAAAAACAAACAAACAAACAAACAAAAACAGATTATCAGGCCAGAAGGATGGCTCAGTCAGTGAGAGTGCTTGCCTTTAAGGCTAGAGTCCTGAGTTCAATCCCTCAGACCCATATGATGAAAAAAGAGAGCTGACTCATACATGTTCTTTGACACCTACATGCTAAATGCAGTATACACACCTCAATAAACACATACACATGCATGCATGTACACACACAGGATAAATACATGAATGCAATGAAATAATAAATGCAAGTATTATCATGAATGGCTTTCAAAACAGTCCTTTTCCTTATGTTACATTAACTTGTAAGGGAGATTCCAGGAAATTCAATTTTTAATAACACAAGCCCTCACATTTATTTAAAAGCATTGCAGAGAAAATAGTACTCACCATAACATGAGGGTATATCAGACCATCCATAATAAGTACATGTTATGGAGCCCTTGGTCTGTTTATATACATTTTCATATCCAACATGACATTCATAGTCTAATTTGTCATTGAGTTTAAACCATGTGCTAGTATTCTTAGTTACAGCATTCTCCAATACAGGCACATCACACGACTCTAATGCAAAATGGAAGAGACAATTTCATTTCTAATGTGTCAATAGTCAATATGAGTAATTCTCAGGAGAACAAAAGTCTTTATAGATATTAATCTATAAAGATATATAGATTGTGATTTGTGATATGATAACAAATTAAATACTGTATTGAAGAAACTTAAGGAAACCAGCAATAATTTATTTTCTTGAAAGTTATAAAAATGGAAGATACATTTCTATGTAACATTTATCTCCTTTCTTAAACTTTTATAAAATTTATTTTAGAAACAGTTACTCAGTTCAATTTTTCATATACTTATTGCACACTCCAAAAAAATAGACAGGTGCAAATGTGCACTTTTAGGGAAATATGATAGTATTTTGTGAGTTAACATCAAATATTTAGTAGTTCAAATGATTCATAAAATATAGAGAAGTAGATTAGCTGAACTTAAAACAGGTATTTTATGAAGGGTTTTTCTTTCCCAGTAAAAAACCCAATAAATCCTTGTCTATTATAATTTAACAAAAATAAATATCACATGGGAATAATTTTAATTGCCTTTTCTATAATTAGATCCTGCAAAATCACAGTAGATGAAAAAATATTAAATATTATGAAATTAGTGAATATCTTAAATCACCTTATATTTAAGGTATGTTAAATACTTCTTGAAAAATAGCATTGGATATTTTTCTAATAAATAAAATTAAATGAACTAATTGTTAATCCTAGAAAATCTTCATTAACTGTATGTCCTAAACAAAGGAATATTTTCAAACACCAAAATTTGCTGGTACCTGGAAGCGTTTCTTTCTTTCTAATATCAAAATATTTAAAAAGATCTTTAAGAGGGAGATGTTCTGACACTAACTGTAACTCATAGTTTCAAATACATATTATAAGGTTATCACATATTCAGAAATTTTCAGTTCATTGACGACTTCTTCACTAGATTTAAAACTATAAGATATTTTAAAGCATTGAAAAGGCAAACAAACTGATATTCTACAATGCAGGAATAAGTCCAAATAGAAAAAAAAAGGTGTGTATTTTTTCTTGAGGTTTACAAATGAAAGAATATCAGCCATATACAAGAACAATAAAGCTAAAGTCCTATGCATCATCAGTATAACTGCAATAATATAATAAAATACTCACTAACGCACGAAGGCTGAGGTGACCATCCATTTTGAAGGCAAGTAATTGATCCTGATGTTTCTCCAGTATTTGTTACATACCCCTGCTTACATCTATACCATGTTTTTCTATTTAGAGCATATGTATAATCAGATTCAGAAAAAAACCCATTCTCAATTTCTATATCTGATATTGAACATGTCTCTAAAAGGGTAAAAAGTAAGAAAAAATGAGTATAGGCACAGCAGCTTAAGGATTTACAATATTAAAAGATACAAAGGTAGCCATTAGTCATTTGTACATGAAGACCTGAAATAATCAAAATCATTCACATTACTAGGCCACAAAAAAATGAAAACAAACCTTATAGGTTTTAAGATACATCAACATCACCATAGACCTCTGAGAATTTTTTTTCTAGCAAAGTAAAATTTAAAGAACTTATAATACATACTACAATATGTTTAAAGTTTTTGTCCAAATGAATCCATAATCCTACAGATTGTCAGAACTCTGGACAATATTGTCTATCTTTCCTTTGCTCTTTTTTTTTCTTTCTTTCTCTCTCTTTCTTTCTTTCTTTCTTTCTTTCTTTCTTTCTTTCTTTCTTTCTTTCATCTTTCTTTCTTCCTCCTTCCTTCTTTCCTTCCTTCCTTCCTTCTTTCCTTCCTTCTTTCAGTTTAAGAATAATTGTATCTATTAGGAACCAAGAACTCATTTATTCCAATAGGGTACCTGGAGTCGAACAATCTTAGAAAACATATCCAAAGTTACTATATACTTCAGTACCAATAATTTCAAGTGTCATTGTAGCTGTGTGCTTAAAATAGAATGGTTGCTCAAAGTTTAATAAAGATTAGATAAAATAATCAGTTTTTGTTTTTGTAAAAGAATACAATAAAAGTATAAAGAATCAAAAATAGAATAGAGTAATAGACTCAAACAATAAGGAAACAAATTCCCAATGTCACATATTGCAAAGCAAAGAACACTAGACTAGAATTCCAGAGTAGCAAGAACCAAATGACGTTCATTCTTGAGGGTGCATTGTGTAAAAGGGAATTTTCAAGAAAATAGCAAATTGAGAACTAAAAAAGAAAAAAAATGGTATTTTACTGAATTTAAACTACAAAAAAATACTTTGCTTAAAAAGATTGGAGTCTACAGACACACAGGGAGGGAGCACACCAGCCTCCCCTTAGCGACCTCTGCTCCGGGGATCGACTGCTCTGAGCATCCAGGTACCCAGGAACTTCCCAATATAACATATCTTGGGACACAGCCTGTTGGGCTACCATCTGTGCCCAAGAGCAGGGCAGCTCTGTGGTCTTCTGGGCGCCAGCTCGGCTGTGGCCCATCTGCCCTGCAGAGTGATCTGTACCGAGAGGGTGCACAGTGCATTCCCCCATCTTTGCTCTGGCAACAGGGCAATTGGGAACTCCAGGCGCAGAGACAATCAAGCATAATCTCCCTTGGGACTCAGCCAGCTTGTGTGCTCCCTGCTAACCAAGAGTTGGGCAGTTCTGTGGTCACCTACGCTCCAGCTCTGCTGTGGGACATCTGCCCTACAGAGGGACCCTCACTGGGGAAGAGCGCACCCGCAGAGGTAGGGGGCGCACCAGTCTCCCCTTGGCAACCTCTGCTCTGGGGATTGACTACACTGAGCCTTCGGATGCTGAGCCTTCGGATGTGCAGGGACTCCCCAATATAAAATCACTTGGGGCAAGGCACATCAGGGCTCCAAAGTCACTGAGGAGCAGGGCAACCCCCAGCAATCGGTGCCAGGGGAATCCTAGTAATCCCGGGGGTGGGGGGTGGGGGCAGAAATAGCCTTGCAGACTCACAGGAGGTCCAACCAACAGCCAGTGACAGCAGGACAAACTAACACCAGAGGTAACCAGATGGCAAAAAGACAAACGTAGGAATGTTACTAACAGAAATCAAGGCAATATGGCACCATCCAAACCCAACTCTCCAACAGCAGCAAGTCCTGGATGCTCCATCACACCCAAAAGGAAAGATCTGGATTTAAAATCACTTCTCATGATGTTATTAGAGGATTTCAAGAAGGACACAAATAAATCTCATAAAGAAATACAGGAGAACATGAATCAATGGGTAGAAGCCCTTAGAAAAGAATCACGAAAATCACATAAAGAAATGCAGAAGAATATGGGTCAACAGATGGAGGTCCATAGGGAGGCAACACAAAAATCACTTAAAGAAATGAATCAACGAGTAGATGCCCTTACAAAGGAAACACAAGAATCGCTTAAAGAAATGCAGGAGACTATGGATCAACAGGTGGAAGCCCATGAGGAGGAAACACAAAAATCGCTTAGAGAAATACAGGAGAACTTTGGTCAACAGGCAGAAATCCTGATAGAGGAAATGCAAAAATATCTGAAAGAAATACAGGAAAATACAAACAAACAAGTGAAGGATCTGAGCAAATCCATCCAAGATCTAAAAAAGGAAGTAGAAACAACTAAGAAATCACAAAGAGAGACAACCTGGGAGATAGAAAACCTTGGGAAGAAATCAGGAGTCATAGATGCAAACATCAACAATAGAATACAAAAGATGGAAGAAAGAATCTCAGGTGCTAGACCAGACAGGGACTCCAACACACCATCTCCAAGTGGTGCAGGAAGCCAGCCATCTACCTGACTCCATGGAGGAGTCAGGTAGCACAGGACAGACCTGCATTGCAGAGCAGAGGAGCCATCTTCTGCCACTGGGTACCATATCCAAGGGATACAAGGAGGTAACTAACCACTCAAGAATACAGAGAGGCACAGTGGTATAATAGGACCATCCATGCTGCTAAGAGGAAACAGCCTGAAACCCTGAGGACACAAGAGCCTAGGAACAGACTGGGACAGGAGTCTTCTGATTACCACCTGCACCCAGAGTTGATCTGGGCCAGAGAGGTACATACCCAAATACAACTATAAGAGAGTGGGTCTTGCAGAAGTACTTATATATCAGTGTGCACAGAGAGAACAGGTCTCCCAGGAGCACAGAGAAACCACAGTCAGAGACAGCAACACCATCTAACACCAGAGATAACCCGATGGCAAAAGGCAAATGCAAGAACACCACCAATAGAAACCAAGGCAACATGGCTCCATCGGAACCAAGTATTCCAAAAACAGCAAGTCCTGGTTACCCCCAACAAACCAGAAAAGCAAGAACTGGATTTAAAAGCACTGCTCAAGATGTTGATGGAGGGCTTCTAGAAGGACATAAATAACTCCCTTAAAGAAATACAGGAGACCACAAGTAAACAGGGAGTAACCCTTGAAGAACGAAGGGAAAACACAACAAAACAGGTGAAGGAATTGAACAAAACCATCCAAGATCTAAAGACAGAGGCAGAAACAATATAGGAATCACAAAGGGAAACAACTCTGGACATAGAAAACCTAGTAAAGAAGTCAGGAGTCATGGATCCAAGCATCAACAACAGAATACAAGAGATAGAAGAGGGAATCTCAGATGCAGAAATACCATAGAAAGCATTGATACAACAGTCAAAGAAAATGAAAAATGCAAAAGAATCCTGACCCAAAACATCCAGGAAATCCAGGACAAAATGAGAAGACCAAACTTAAGGATTATAGGTATAGATAAGAGTGAAGATTTTCAAATTAAGGGGCCAGTGAATGTCTTCAACAAAATTATAGAAGAAAACTTCCCTAACCTAAAGAAAGAGATGCCCATGAACATAGAGGAAGCCTACAGAACTTCAAATAGATTTGACCAGAAAAGAAATTCCTCCCATCACATAACAAAACACCAAATGTTCTAAACAAAGAAAGAATGTGAAAAGCAATAAGGGAAAAAGGTCAAGTAACATATTAAGTTAGACCTATCAGAATTACACCGAACTTCTCACCAGAGACTATGAAAACCAGAAGAGCCTGGTCAGATGTCATACAGACCCTAAGAGAACACAAATGCCAACCCAGACTGCTATATCCAGCAAATCTCTCAATTACCATAGATGGAGAAACCAAGGTATTTCATGACAAAAACAAATTTGCACAGTATCTTTCCACAAATCCAGCCCTTCAAAGGATAATGAATGGAAAACACCAACAGAGGGAGAGAAACTATACACTAGAAAAAGCAAATTAATTCTATTCCAACAAACCCAAAAAAGATAACCACACAAACATAAAAATTTTATCAAAAACAGCAGGAAGCAACAATCACTTTTCCTTAATATCTCTTAACATCAATGGGCTCAATTCCCCAATAAAAGGACATAGACTAACAGACTGGATACCTAAACAAGACCCAACATTTTGTTGCTTACAGGAAATGCACCTCAGTGTAAAAGACACTACCTCAGAGTAAAAGGCTGGAAAACAGTTTTCCAAGCACATGGTACCAGGAAACAAGCCTGAGTAGCCATTCTAATATCTGATAAAATAGACTTTCAACCAAAAGTCATCAAAAAAGACATGGAAGGACACTTTATACACATCAAAGGAAAAATCTACCAGGAAGAACTCTCAATTCTGAACCTCTATGCTCCAAATATAAGGGCATCATCATTTGTATAAGAAACCTTACTAAAGCTGAAAGCACACATCGCACCCCACACATTAATTGTGGGTGACTTCAACACTCTACTCTCCTTAATGGACAGATAAGGGAAACAGAAACTAAACAGAGATACAGTAAAACTAACAGAAACTTTGGACCAAATGGATTTAATAGATATCTATAGAACATTTCATCCTAAATTAAAAGAATATACCTTCTTCTCAGCACCTCATGGTACCTTCTCCAAAATTGACCATATAATTGGTCACAAAACAGACCTCAACAGATACAAAAAAAAAAAATAGAACTAATTCCATGCCTCCTATCAGATTACTATGGAGTAAGGGTGGTCTTCAACAGTAATAAAAACAACAGAAAGCCCACATACACATGGAAGCTGAACAATGCTCTACTCAATGATATCTTGGTCAAGGAAGAAATAAGGAAAGAAATTGTAGTGGCTATTCCTGGTTGCCAACTTGACTAAATCTGGAATGAACTAATCAAGAATTGGAAGGCTCACCTATAACCCTAATCTGGAGGCTCAGAGATACAAGTTTCTGACCTGGAGATCTTGATGCATAGTGACTATTAATTCCAGAAGATTAAGATTAGGAGATCTCTGAGTTCAAGGTCATCTGGGATTAAAGGCGTGGTGGCACATGCCTTTAGTCTGGACCACACCCTCTGCTGGAGACCTATATAAGGACATTGGAAGAAGGAAGATTCACTCTGGTTTTTCATGGCCTGCCTCATGTGACTGAGCAACTGCCAGATCCTCAAACTTCCATCCATAGCTGCCTCATGGGATTGAGCAACTGCTAGATTCTTGGACTTCCATCCACAAGTACTGCTGACTATTGTTGGGGAGTTGGACTATAAGATGTAGGTCATCAACAAATTCCCTACCTATATAGACTACCCATAGGTTCTGTGACTCTAGAGAACCCTAACTAATACAGAAAACAAAACTTTTTTAGAGTTTGATGACAATGAACGCACAACATACCCAAATTTATGGGACACATTGAAAGCAGTGCTAAGAGGAAAACTCATAGCTCTGAGTGCCTCCAAAAAGAAACTAGAGAGAGCATACACTAGCAGCTTAACAGCACACCTGAAAGCTTTAGAACAGAAAGAAGCTAATACACCCAAGAGGAGCAGAAGGCAGGAAAACATCAAACTCATGGCTAAAATTAACTGAGTAGTAACAAAAAGAACTATTCAAAGAATCAACAAAACCAGGAGTTTTTCTTTGAGAAAATCAACAATATAGATAAACCTTTATCCAGACTAACCAGAGGAAACAGAGACAGTATCCAAATTAACAAAATCAGAAATGAAAAGGGAGAAATAACAGAAACTGAGGAAATTCAGACAATCATCAGAAAATACTACAAAAGCCTATACTCAACACAACTGGAAAATCTGGAGGAAATGGACAATTTCCTAGACAGATACCAACTACCAAAGTTTAATCAGGAACAGATAGATCATCTAAAGGTCCCATAACCTCTAAAGAAATAGAAGTCGTCATTGAAAATCTTCCAAGCAAAAAAAGCACAGGACCAGATGGTTTTAGTTCAGAATTCTATCAGACCTTCAAAGAAGACCTAACACTAGCACTCTTCAAACTATTCCACAAAATAGAAACAGAAGGAACACTACTCAACTTGTTCTATAAAGCCAAATTTCACTGATACCAAAACCACACAAAGATCCAAGAAAGAAAGAGAACTTCAGACCAATTCCCCTTAAGAATATAGATGCAAAAATACTCAATAAAATTCTTGCCAATCGAATCTAAGAACACATCAAAGCAATCATTCGCCATGATCAAGTAGGCTTCATCCCAGGAATGCAGGGATGGTTCAATATATGGAAATCCATCAATGTAATCTACTACATAAACAATCTCAATGAAAAAAACCACATGGTTATTTCATTAGATGCTGAAAAAGCATTTGACAAAATTCAACATCCTTTCATGTTAACAGTCTTGGTAAGAACATGAATGCAAGTCCCATACCTAAACATAGTAAAAGCAATTTACAGCAAACCAGTAGCCAACAACAAACTAAATGGATAGAAACATGGAGTAATCCCACTAAAATCAGGGACTAGACAAGGCTGCCCTCTTTCTCCATATTTATTCAGTATAGTACTTGAAGTTCTAGCTAGAAAAATTAGACAACAAAAGGAAGTCAAACGGATACAAATTGGAAAGGAAGAAGTCAAATTATCACTACTTGCAGATGATATAATAGTATACTTAATCGACCCGAAAAACTCCAACAGAGAACTCCTACAGCTGATAAACAACTTCAGCAAAATGGCCGGATATAAAATTAACTCAAGGAAATCAGTAGCCTTCCTATACTCAAAGGATAAACAGATTGAGAGAGAAATTAGGGAAATGACACCCTTCACAATAGCCACAAACAATATAAAGTATCTTGGTGTGACTCTAACCAAACAGGGAAAGATCTGTATGACTAGAACTTTAAGTCTCTGAAGAAAGAAATCGAAGAAAACCTCAGAAGATAGAAAAATCTTCCATGCTCATGGATTGGCAGGATTAATATAGTAAAAATGGATATCATGCCAAAAGCAATATACAGATTCAATGCAATCCCTATCAAAATCCCAACTCCATTCTTCATAGAGTTAGAAAGAGCAATTCAAAAATTCATCTGGAATAACAAAAAATCTAGGACAGCTAAAACTATTCTCAACAGTAAAAGAACTTCTGGGGGAATCAGTATCCCTGACCTCAAGGAATACTACTGAGCGATAGTGTTAAAAACTGCATGGTATTATTGATGTGACAGGCGGGTAGATCAATGGAACAGAATTGAAGACTCAGAAATGAATCCACACACCTATGGTCACTTGATCTTTGACAAGGGAGCTACAACCAAACAGTGGAAAAAAAAATAGTCTTTTCAATAGATGGTGCTGGTTCAACTGGAGGTCAGCATGCAGAAGAATGCAAATCGATCCATTCTTATCTCCTTGTACTAAGTTAAAGTCCAAGTGGATCAAGGACTTCCACCTAAAACCAGAAACACTAAAACTAATAGAAAAGAATCTGGGGAAGTGCCTTGAGCATATGGGAACAGGGGAAAATTTCCTGAACAGAACACCAATAGCTTATGCTCTAAGATCAAGAATTGACAAATGGAACCTCATAAAATTGCAAAGTTTCTGTAAGGCAAAGGACACTGTCAAAAGGACAAAATGGCAACCAACTAATTGGGAAAATATCTTTACCAACCCTACATCTGACAGAGTGCTAATATCCAAGATATACAAAGAACTCAAGAAGGTAGATTCCAGAGAGCCAAATAACCCTATTAGAAAATGGGGTGCAGAGCTAAACAAAGAATTTTCACCTGAGGAATATCGAATGGCTGAGAAACACCTAAAGAAATGCAAATCAAAACAACCCTCAGATTTCACCTCACACCAGTCAGAATGGCTAAGATCAAAAACTCAGGAGACAGCTGGTGCTGGCGAGGTTGTGTAGAAAGAGGAACACTCCTCTACTGCTGCTGGGATTGCAAGCTGGTAAAACCCCTCTGGAAATCAGTTTGGTGGTTCCTCAGAAAACTCGGCATAATACTACCAGAGGACCCAGCTATACCACTACTGGGCATATACCCAGTGGACACTCCAACATGCAATGAGGATACATGCTCCACTATGTTCATAGCAGCCTTATTTATAATAGCCAGAAGCTGGAATGAGCCCAGATGTCCCTCATCAGAGGAATGGATTCAGAAAATGTGGTATATTTACACTATGGAGTACTACTCAGCTATTAAAAACAAAGAATTCATGAAATTCTTAGGCAAGTGGGTGGAACTGGAGAATGTCATCCTGAGTGAGATGAACCATTCACAAAAAATCACACATGATATGCACTCACTGATAACCAGATATTCGCCCAGAAACTTGGAATACCTAAGGAACAATTCACATATAAAACGATACCAAGAAGAAGGAAGGAGAGGTTCCTGATCCTGGAAGGGCTCAATGTGGCAGTGTAGGGGAATACCAGGAAGGGGAGGCGGGAGTAGATTAGTTGGGGAGCAGGGGGAGGGAAGAGGGCATATGGGACTTTTGGGGAAGGGTGGAACCAGTAAGAGGAAAATCATTTGAAATGTAAATAAAGAATATACCTAATAAAAAATTAAAAATAAAAAACAAATGGTGCTTGTCTAAGTGTATGTCTACATGGAGAAGAATACAAATAGACTATATTTATCATCCTGAACAAAACTCAAGATGTTTGGATCAAAGACACCAACATAAAACCAGACACACCAACCCTGATAGAACAGAAAGTAAGGAATAGCCTGGAACACAATCACACTAGAAAATACTTCCTAAACAAAAAACCTATAGTGAAGGCACTAAGATCAACAGTTAATAAATGGGACCTCATAAAACTGAAAAGTTTCTGTAAGGCAAATGATACCATCTATAGGAAACAAACAAACAACCAAACAAATGAACGAACAAAAAACAGGAGCCTACAGAATGTGAAATGATTTTCACCAACTTAACATCTGATAAGGGCTAGTATCCAGGACCTCTAACACTAGGAGAAGTGGCTGTCTCTAATTCTGTTGCTTGTCTTTGGACCCCATTACCTTAATTGGATGACCTTGTTGGAACTCAACAGAATATGTGTCCAGTCATACTACAATTTAATATGCCAAGGTGGGTTGATATTTGTAGTGCTTTGAATACTCTTGGCCCATGGGCAGTAGCACTATTAGGAGGTGTGGCCTTGTTGGAGGAAATGTTTCACTGTAGGGGTGGGCTTTGATTTCCTATGCTCAACTTCTGCCCTGTGTGGAAAGATGGTCTTCTACTGTCTGCCTTCAAATCAAGATTCACAACACTAGGTTCTATTAGCACCAATTCTTCCTGTATGATGACATGCTTCCCAAAATGATAATAATGAACTGAATCTCTGAAACTATAAGCCATCTTCAGTTAAATTTTGTCTTTTATAAATGTTGCCTTGGTCATAGTGTCTCTTCTCACAGCAATGAAAAAGTAACTAATATAGAAGTCGATACCAGGGAGTGAGATATTGCTATGATAGGACTGGCCATAGTTTTGCTTTGAGGAATGTAGATTTGGAGATTTTGGAAAGCAATAGATTCCTTTAAGTGGGGCTTAAAGGACCATACTAGAAGAAGCATTAAAGATAGTGGTGCTGAGGGTGAATTAAAACTTTGGAGGCCTGGATCTAGATGTTTCAGAGAAGAATTTTTGTATGTTTCTTAGAAACTGTTCTAGTGATATTTTAATGAAGAATATGGCTGCTTTTGCCCTTATCTGAGCCTAAAGATGAAGAGATTCAGATTAATTGCATTTACAAAGAAAGTCTTGAATCAACCAAGCTTAGATTGTCTCCTGTGATTCACATTTATGAGGAACATTTTGATCAAGCATAAAAAACTTAGAAGGGAAAAACACAAAATGTATGGTTTAAATACTAACAGAGCTATATCTTCTGTTCAAAGATACTCAATGGAATTAAGGGCGTCGTGACATTGGGGCAACATTCCACCCAGTTAAATTTGTTTATGTGTTTGCAATTGAACAAGGTATAGTTATATCATGGTAAACATTACTATTACATGGTTATTTATTTCACTTAGACTTCTAATCTGAACTTAACTATGATCTAGTTATGGAGGGCGCACATATGTTCCAGGTGTTGAGGCATTTATTTGAATCTTGACATGGGATGACACATAATTTTGATTGAGATATTGAGGCACAGTGGACATGAAAAGCTTATATCCAGATACGGTGGTATATATCTTTAATCTCAGCAGACAGAAAAAAAAAAAAAAAACAGATCTCTGAGTTCAAGGTCAGTTGACAGCAATTTCAAGGACAACCAAGCCTAGGCAGTGAATAATAGAAGATGGGTGGGACAGGTTCCAGCCCCTGAACGTGCAGGACTGAAGGAGTCATGCATCAAAGTTGGGGTTTGGCACCATGAAGGGAGCCTGTGAGTGGTTATTCGTGAAGCCTAGTTGCAGGAAAAGACTCCAGTGAATTGGAAATGCTAATACCATAGGATGTTCACCAAGAAGAGTAGTCAGAGTGGAGTAGAGTAAACCAGAGTCTATGGTGCTTCAGAGGACAGAAATGAAGAAGGGACCACACCCTTTGGAGCTGTCCAGAAGTTCAAGTCTGTATCCCAGACACTGTAACAAAGAAACTATAAAGTTGAAATTGTCTTGGATACTCCAAAGTATTAGAGATGCCTGTGGAATACCTGGTGAGTAAAGTTGTTAACCTTTCCTCACCAGGGACTGTAACCAGCCCAAAAATAAAAAGAAGTGTGTTGCAGTCATATAATTTGAAAGGAATTTAACGTCAGACACAGAGATTCAAAGTTTGGAGTTTCCTCACTATGAATATTTGAATGGTAATGTACATGCTGTTATATATTGGAAGTATGTAATCTGCTTTTAGATTTTGATTTTATAGGGAATTAGAGTTAAGAGATTGCATGATCCTGCCCCCCACCCCGTTTTTGTTCCCCCTTCTAAGTAGGACTGAAATATCCACACCGTGATCTTCCTTCTTCTTGAGTTATATGTGGTCTATGAGATGTATTGTTGGTATTAAGAGTTTTTGGCTTAATATCCACTTATCAGTAAGTGCATACTATGTGTTGTCTTTTGTATCTGGGTTACCTCACTCAGGATGATATTTTCTAGTTCCATCAATTTGCCTGCAAATTTCATGGAGTCATTTTTTTTAATATCTGAGTAGTAGTCCATTGTGTAAACGTACCATATTTTCTGTATCCATTCCTCTGTCGAGAGACATCTGTGTTGTTTCCAGCTTCTGGCTATTATAAATAAGGCTGCTATGAACATAGAGGAGCATGTGTCCTTGTTATATGTTGGAGCATCTTTTAGGTATATGTCCAGAAGTGGTATAGCTGGGTCCTCAAGTAGTACTATGTCTAATTTTCTGAGGAACCACCAGATGATTTCCACAGTAATTGTACCAGCTTGCAATCACACCAGCAATGGAGAAGTGTTCTCTTTCTCCACAACCTCACCAGCATCTGCTGTCACCTGAGTTTTTGATCTTAGTTATTCTGACTGGTATGTGGTGGAATCTTAGGGTCGTTTTGATTTGCATTTCCCTAATGATTAAGAATGTTGAATATTTCTTTTTCTTTTTATTTTTTTTATTTTCTTATTTACATTCCAAATCATTTCCACTTTCCGATTTCCTCCCTCCCCAAAAGTCCCATAAGCCCCCTTCCCTCCCTCTTTTCCCCATTCAATCCCCTCTCGCTTCTCTGAATATTTCTTTAGGTGTTTCTCAGCCATTCGATATTCCTCAGTTGAAAATTCTTTGTTTAGCTATGTACCCCATTTTTAATATGATTATTTAACTCTCTAGAGCATAACTTCTTGAATTTTAGTACATATTGCATATTTTCTGTCTATTGGATATAGGATTGGTAAAGATCTTTTCTCAATCTATGTGTAGGAGGAAACCAGGGAGAGGGGGCGAGATGTACAGAGGGTCAGGAAATTAAACAGAGGTGAGTAGCAATGGGGAACTAGGGGTAGCCACCAGAAAGTCCCAGATGCCAGAAAAGCAAGAGGCTCCCAGTAACTAACAGGGATGACAGCTGTAATACCCAATAAAGGGGGTCAAGAACCTGTAGAGACCATATCCAAAGGTTAGGCACTTGGTTGAGAGATGAGACTACCTACCCTTTTCAAAAATTTTAACCCAGAATTGCCCCGGTCTAAAGGAAATACAGAGAAAAAGACTGGACCAGAGACTGAAGGAAAGACTATCCAGAGAATTTCCTACCTGGGAATCCATCCCATATGCAGCCACCAAACCCAGACACTATTGTGGACACCAAGATGTACTTGTTGACAAGAGTCTGATATAGCTGTCTCCTGAGAGGCTCTGCCAAAGCCTGACCAATACAGATGCAGATGCTTGCATCCAACCATCAGCCTGAGCATAGGGACCCCAATGGAGGAGTTACAGGAAGAACTGAAAGAGCTGAAGGGATTTGCAACCCCATAGGAAGAACAACAATATCATCCAACCAGCCCCCACCCCCACCAAAGCTCCCAGGAAGTAAACCACCAACCAAATTATACACATGAAGGGACCCATGGCTACAGCTGCCTGTGTAGCAGAGGATGGCCTTGTCTGGCATAAATGGGAGGGAATGTTCCTGGTCCTGTGAAGGCTCAATGTGAAGGGGAATGCTAGGGCTGTGAGGTAAGGGGAGGGATTATTCTCATTGAAGCAGGGGACAGGATGGGAGAGGCGTTTGAATAGGGGAAACAGGGAAGGGGGATAACATTTGAAATTAAATTAATATAATAATCAATAAAATATTTAAAAATAACAAAAAAGAGATTGCATGAATCTAAGAAGAGACTTTGAACTTTAGATTTTTAAACATTGTTGAGATTGTGATAGACTATTGGGAATTTTGAAGTTGGACTAAATGTATTTGCATTACGATATAGCTATGTATATCCCCCATAGACTCATGTGTTTGAACAAGCCTGTGAGTACCAAGAAGTAGCATAAGGTGGTTTGAATATTCTTGGACCATGGGAAGTGGTATTATTATGGTGTGTGGCCTTGTTGCAGGAAATGTTTCACTGTGGGGGTGGGCTTTGCTCAAGCTCTGCCTAGTGTATAAAGAGTCTCTTTTGTCTGCTTTTACATTAAGATGTAGAACTCTTGGATCCATCAGCACCAAACCTGCCTATACAATGCCATGCTTCCCATCATGATGATAATGAACTGAAATTCTGAAACTGTAAGTCAGCCCCAATTAAATGTTGCCCTTTATAAAGATTTCCTTGGTCATGATGTCTGTTAAAGTATCCATGGGAGGTCTCCCCTTAACTGAGGAGAAAGGAAGGGAGGCATAGGGGGATGGAAGGGGAAATAGAGGGACTGGGAGAATATAAAGGGATGAAGCTCTGATCAGGATGTCAAGTGAATTAATTATTAATTAATGAAAAAAGAAGTAAAAACTAGACATCAAGAAAAAAAATAATCAAATTAAAAGTGGGCTCCAGATATAATAGAGAATTCTCATTAGGAGAATTTCAATTGCCTAGAAACACTTAAGTGAATAGTCCACATCCTTTGCCATCAGGAAAGTGCAAATTAAAAGTAATTTGAGATTCCAATTTACAATTTTCTGAATGACTAAGACCAATAACACAAGTGACAGCTCATGCTGGTGAGGATGTAAAGCAAGGGAAATACTCCTTCATCACTGTTTAGAATGCAAACTCATACAGTCACCATTATAATCAATATAAAAGTTGCTCAGAAAATTGGAAATCGATCTTTCTCAAGACCCAGCTATACCAATTTTGGACATATATCTAAAAGATGGTTCACAAAGACACTTGTTCAATTATGTTCATAGTGGTTTCATTCATAATAGTCAGAAACTAGAAATAATCTAGTCTTCTTCAACCAAATGATCGACAAAGAAATTGTAGTATTTTTACACAATGAATTATTACTCAGCTGTTAGAAAAACAGACATCATGAAATTTATAGACAAATAGATGAAACTAGAAAAAAATCATCCTAAATAAATCAACCCAGATCCAGAAACAAATATGGTATGAACTCACTTATAAGTGGATATTAGCTGTAAAGTAAAGGATAATATGCTACAATTCAGAGATCCAGAAAGGCTAAGTAACAAGAAAGGCTTCAGTAGAGGCAAATGTATCTCCCCAGGAAGGAAAAATAGAAAAGATTTTGTGAATAGACTGGGGAAAGGCAGGATTGTAAAAGGAGGGGATCATATGAGGAAGAAGGGAGGAAAGGAGAAAGAACTGGGAGAGACAAGTGAAATTGTCGAGCATTTAGGGGCAATTTGGAAATCCAATGGAATACAAACTTCCTGGAACCAATGAAGTGATCCTAGGGAGGACTCCTCATAACGGAGAATATGGAGCCTGAACAGGCCATCTTCTGCAATCAGGAAAACCTTCCACTGGTGGAACTGGGACACCAAACCCAGGCCTAAAACTTTTGACCCACTACCTGTCCTGCCTGCAAGATGTGCTAGAGCAGTGGTGGCTCAGTGCTTATGGAGTCCATACATGACAATGTCTGGATGGCCAGGAATGGGAAGCTGTATGGTTCAGAGAAATGTGGTGGTACCAAACATGACTGACAAAAAAAAAGTCAATAATTCCTAATAATATTCTGCTATACTTATAGATTTGTGACTAGCTAAACCATAATCAAAGAGGCATTATCAAGCAACTGAATGGAAACAGATGCAGAGACACACAAACAAATGATAGGTAAAGATAGAACAACCCAGACAAAGACGAGAAGAAAGAATTGTAGGAGCCAGAATGTTGGAGGATACCAGGAGAGTATGGTCCACAGAATCAACTAAGTAGGGCTCATAGGGGTTACAGAGATTGAATCTATAATCATGGTCCCTGAGTGGGTCTGTGCTAGATCCTCTGTATACACACTGTGCTTGCTTTCTTTCTTTCTTTCTTTCTTTCTTTCTTTCTTTCTTTCTTTCTTTCTTTCTTTCTTTCTTTCTTTCTTTCTTCTTTTTTATTAGATATTTGCTTTATTTACCTATCAAATGTTATTCCCTTTCCTCATTACCCTCCGAAAACCGCCTATCCCATCCCTTCTACCCCTGCTTACCAACCCCCCCCCCCTTACTGCTTTCCCTAAACTGGGGCATCGAGCCTTCACTGGACCAATGGCTTCTCTTCTCATTGATGTGGTTTCTTATTTTGTGCATTTTTTGGGACTCCTAACAGTGGGAGTGTCCCTGACTCCGTTTGTCTGCTCTTGGGACCCTTATCTGCCTACTGGGTTGTCTTCTTCAGCTTTGATATGGTGATTTCTACCAAATCTTATTGCTTTCTGTTACAGTGTATTCAGTTGGTATTCCTCAGATGCCTGCTCTTTTCTGAAGGGAAATGGAGAACAGCTTATATGGAGGAGATTGGAATGGAGGGGACTGGGAGAAATGGAGGGAAGGAAGTGTGGCTGTGGTCAGAATGTATTACATGAGGAAAGAACAAAAAAGAATAGTTAAAAATACAAGAAAAATATAAGAAAAATTAAAAATATTAGATGAAAACAAGCAAGCAAGCAAACAAAACCCTACAATGTATTGATCTATTGACATCATATAGAGAAACAAAATACAACAGTAACCAAGGGAAATTTTAACACCTAGCATGGTGGAATTGCACTTAGGCTGAAGAAACAAAACACGACAGTAACCAAGGGAAATTTTAGTACCTAGCATAGTAGAATTGAACTTAGGGTGAAGAAGAGAAGAAGATAAGTTCCTCAAAATACTGGTTCTAGACGGGGTTGTAGACATATAATCACACTCATTTGTCAATGCCACTGACCTGAACAGTAAATATGTGTGATCTGATTCCTGAAGAAAAATGATGTTTTTTATAGGTAAGTCCTTAGAATATGAGCATAAAGCTGTCAGTTCCTTTAAGAAATTTTGAGTTACTTAATGAAAACTAAAGCAGTCTAACTGAATAGGACTTTAAAAAGTTAAAAGACCAGAAATATTTAAAACATATTGTATATTCATTTTTGTCGGGAGCCATAATGGGACAAGCTAATATACTAGCAGGTGATCATCCTGAAATGGCCTGCTTCGGATTATTATATAATCTGCGACAGGTGAGCCCTCATTCAGCAAGGCTGTGGGGAAAAATTTTAGGAAAGATTCCTGCTATTAATATGCTTTTACTGTTATTATTATACATATATAATAATCAATAAGTAATAGCACACAGCCTTTGGAGCAGATCTCTGCAGATCCACGAAGATGTACTATCTTATAGTGGTGCTATATAGACAAATAGATGACTTAAGTTTTAATGATGATCCTATAAGAATTCTTAAAATTATATTCCATGATTACTAAGCTCTTTTATAGTGGAACCTCCATTAGGTCCTTTTCTGATAGTCAAAACTGCAATGAGAACTCTGCCAGTCTCCCAAGTGTCACCAGTTAATTGTTCTTAGATGGCAACCAGACTTTCTCCTACTCAGAGCACATTCCAAGAGGTTGTAAAACAATTAACCAAAGGTCATTAAAAGGGAACTAATGATTTATTATAGGTCTAGGACAGAAGATAAAATACTGACTGGGTTTATCTATACAAACTTCACTTATAACTTAGTTATGGTGTTAAACTTTCTATGAACCTGTAGAGAAGGCAAATGGTAGATGTTTAGCTAGATAATTACTCCTAATGGATATGCATGTAAACATTCTCTGTTGTAAACTTCTATTTCAATTTATGGTTTGATTTTTGTGTGAACTTGTGATGAACTTTGTAACATGTGATCATGTAATCTAAAAGATGTATAAGTACTGAAGACAAAAAGAGAATCATTCTCATTCTCACTCTCATTCTCAATCTCTTCTCATCGCTTCTCCTCTCTCTCTCTCTCTCTCTCTCTCTCTCTCTCTCTCTCTCTCTCTCTCTCTCTCTCTCTCTCTCACTTTTTACCTTTCCCCACTTAGAATAATTTTTCCCTTTCTCCACTTAGGATCTTTCTGCTTTTCCCTCTTAGATAGCTTTCATAGAAAACTTTTTACAACTTAGTAATAGACTCATTAACCACTTCTCTAAGTGTCCCATTTTTCTCCCTGTGACTTCTGACTAGCAGGCTGAAAGTTAGAGCCTAGCAGTTCCTGTGGAGACAGTACAAAGGCAATTTACCTAATCTTTAGCAGTTTGAGGAAGAGGTGCTAAATGCCAGAAACTGCAGTTTCTGGCCTAAGAGGATTATAGAAGACAGGTCAGCTACATTAGCATAGTAACTTAGACTTAGATAAGTTAACTTTTTATTTTACAGCAACCCTAAATTTTCCGTAAGACTTTGTCTTACCCCCAGAATTTCGTAAGAAAGTCTTAACCCCACTGATGCTCTTCCCCCCTCAGCTGCCTCAAGAAGAACCAAGAACAAACACCTCTGCTGGGGCTGGCTCCCAGCACATTTTGTTCAACCCACTTAACAAAACTCTATAAAGAATATATAAAATTAAGGGTATAAGCAAAACTAGAATAAAAGAAAAACTATCAAATAAAAACACAGTAGAGGTTTTAAATGGATGAATAATGTTAATCATTTAAAATTTTTAATAAATTAAAATAAAAATTCTTGGAGATTAAATAAATAACAAGTATTTAAAAAAAGAATGAAGTGAAGAAAAGTTTCTCATCAGCAAAGCTGTATAATAAAAGACAATTGACAAGCATTCAAAGGCAGACTATACTTTTAAGTATGTATCACATTCATAAAATGAAGACACATTATTATTTAATTTCAAAATTGTTCTGAAAATGCAATATAATGGCATTTGAGTCTATTTAAAAGAAGTTGGTAACATGAAGCTTTAAAAATCCACATTTGTGACATGTATGACTAAAGAATTATTTTTCAGAATTCATCACTTTCCAGCAAAACAATTACTGAAGAAATCAGAAGAAAACTGCATTTGAAAATGGTTAACTACAAATTGATATAGGATTATATTTTAAAAAACCCAAATGATATTAAAAAGAATGTATAACAACAATATGATATTGTAACATTTTATAGATAATTATTTTAAAAATAATAAAATAAGACTGAGACAAAACTCATTTACAAGGATACGCAACAAGAAGAAATTGACACAACATAAACATATTGGTACACACATTGGAGAAAAACATCAAAACTGGACCATGCACACTATTCAAGATTTCTCTTTCCAGTAACACATCACAGAGAATTCAGAGTCAACTCACAGTTCTGTAAAGTGTTAAGATATGAATGATGTCTTTAGAAATTTTCTTTAATTGTAAACAATTTTATAATTGTTTTGAGTCAAATGACAATGTTATTTCAAAGCACATAGTACTATAAAATAATTTTTGCTAAATGTTTTGTTGTATTATGGCTTGATGTCTACTAGGAGTGTTTGCTTTGCTATATACTTATCAAGAATCTTCAGTATTCACTTATACACACTGGGAACAATGAAGCATTTTGCCAGAGTTAATACAGACGGGACAGAGAATCATGAGCATCTTGTGATCTAAGACCTAGTTACTTACTGATACGGACGCATCTGGGAGGAGGGGACCAGCCATTTTCTGTACATGTCATTATGTCTTGACCATCTGCAAGACTATAGCCCTTGTAGCAGGGGACTTTTACAGACTGACCCTGTATATAATTTCTTTGCCAGTATGAAGATTCTCCATTCTCCACATAATGGAAAATACAATGCTCTAAGAAACATAAAAGTTAAAAATTAAAATAAAATAAAAGCTTTCGTTTGTTTAAAAATAAACTAATCAAATGTTACAACTGTTTAATGAGCATGCATGACATTCAAAAATAAAATGAATAACAATTTTAAGAGACTAGCATTTATCTTTAGTCTGTATAAATAAAATATGCAAGTGATAAAGGTATTTCCATAGTCCCCATTATGTGTGTACATTTCGTGTAGAGATGCTCACAAAGAGCAACAACTTGCCTTTTTGCTCACAAATTCTTTTGTTGGTTTTATGTTTGTCATGAGAAACTTAACTGTAATTATGTATGTGTTTTCTCTTTAAAAGAATTAAACATAGTTAAATATAAAGGCTTTGGCTTACTGAGGCATGGGACTTCAGGTTCCCACCCTTGTGCTGTGCAACGAAGGTAGTCCCAGAATGATCCTGAAGGAGTTGAAAACCCGTTGTCACAGTAATAGCTGTACTCCTTTCCTATGGGTACTGGGAAGTAGGGTCTCCGACTTTCTTCATAATATAAACGTCCATATTTGAATTGTGGAAAATCACAAGGTTTCACTTGAAATTAAAAAAAAAAATTAAATAAAACTACCAGAAAAAAGCTCATACCAGTGATAAAACTCTTGATCAGTAAATTACCTTCAATTAATTAAAATCACTAAATGAGAGAACAGTGGGTGTGTGGGACAAAAAAATAAAAAAGACAACTTTGGTTTGTAAGGATGTCTTTCAACATGAAATCAAGTTATAGCTGATACTCCACCAAGGAAGTGGGTTAGAGATATTTCTTAATATCCAATATGATAACTGCTTGTTTATAATTTTCACTGAAACTAAAATATACTATGAATATGGAATCATATGGAGCTATTCTCGTACCTTTTAATTGAAATGCTATATTGTTCATTATATTAAGTTTATATGTAATATATGATTACTTTTATTATATATGTAATTATTTGTGATTATTATTTATAATTTTCACTTTTTTCATGAAGTATGATTCTGCTTCAGGAAACATGCAGTATATTAAAAGCTATTTCAACAAATATGTATAAAACCAAACAAATTTCCTTAAACTTCCTCATTCATTTTAGTTTTTGTTTTATGAGAGAAATTTTTCAGGTTCTTTTTACACATTTATCACATAGTTTAAAAATTGTTAATTATTTTTATCCTAAATGTTCTTCTTTAAGAATTTTGAGAATCATACTTTTCATAGGACAATAATAAGTTAAAATAGCTCACTGAGATTTTGTTTTAAAAAGAAACAAAAGGAGGCATGGTTCAGAGTAGAAATAACATTATTACCACAGTCCTCAGGCTTTTACCCAATCTTCATTCTCCAGTGGGCACAGATGAATCTGTTTACCCCCTTTATACACAATTCTTGAAACAAACATAATATTCCTTAAAGTACATGATCACCTGAGGTGATCAGTACCTAACTAAACTTTATTTGACATCATACATTTTTCAGATGTAGGTTGTGGCTACATCAGCAGTGAGTGTTGGACCATCTATCACAGTGTTGATGCACTCTACTCAGACTGATAATCAACATATTTACCATTTTTTCAACTGTTCTAAATATTATGAGCACAGCACAAGATCTTCTAGTTTTAACTGGTCTTCTATCCCAAGATCTTCCAATTTTTATTGATAAATCTCATCCTACTACATATTCAACATGACACAAAAGATTAATTTCTGGAATCTCTCTAACAGAGATTCATGATCATCATCTCTTGCATTGTTCCAGTTGTCATTTTACAGTGTATTTTCCCCCTAATAGTAAAAGATTTGATAAAAGTGATGAGTAATTAAGCATCCCTGAGGAGCAAGCACTATGCATTTTAGGTAGAAAAAACTATTTAATGAAATTACAGAGAGATTAAACATCTTTGTCATATCGAGAAAATATCAGAAAATTCACAATAAAATAAATAAAATTCAGATATATTCAAGCCACAGAAAGTACAGATATATTTGGGCAGATCTATCTATATTGTGGAAACTTAAGCTTAATTGGGTTTGTGGCTCACTGCACTACACGGATTCCACACTTATAATTGTAAACCTACTCAAAAGCCCAAGGCAAGAATGTCATAAGATCTGAGTGCAGAGACACACATTAATTCTGTTATTAAAATAAACTGACTTAACACTGAACAATCTTCTAAGTAAATATGCTTATTTTCATAGATAATCATGCTGTCAACATCAATCAGAAAAGATTCTTTTTTCTAGTAAATTATAATAAAAGTAGAGATGTATTAATATACAAGGTACTAGCAATAGTGAGAGTGTGTGCAAATTATTAAACAAGACAGGTGCACCGTCCCCTCCAAGCAACCTGTGAATGAAGAGTAACAAAGATTCTAGGAACTAGAATGATCAAGGCAGTGATATCTTCTGGACAAATCGAATTATAATCACAAACTCTCAATGAATACAGACACCTCACAAGAATGGACCATCAACATCTAGACACGACTGTAGTAAGGTCGCAGGGGTCCATGGCCCTCACCTTGAAACTATTTTATGCTGATAGCTTCAGATCTGTATGGAGTCAGTGCTTTCAGGTGTATACTCACTAGTGAATAAACCAGGTTTGAAAATACAGCTCTAATTCAAGTGTTACACATATTTCCTGAGTTAAGTTAAATGTACCATACATCAACACTCAAAATTATGATTCTGAGAAAGGACAGGCATGGATGATGTGCTGTTTATAGAGTTGGAGCAATGTGAAAGAAAATAGGAAGATAGAATATCCAGAATATATTGTGGTGTTCCAGAAGCCAGAGGTCTCAAACCATACCAATGACTGAACGCAATGAACATCTGCAAGTAAATCTGTTTGTACAAAAGAGTATACTGTGAGACACATTGCAATGCTTGCAGTTTCCTTGACAAGATATTTATTTGTTTGTTGGTTTGGTTCTTTGTTTGTTTTGTTTCGAGGAAACGTTTGCAAGAGAAGAGAGTAGATATGGAAAAATGGGATTAGGTGCTTGTGAAACTTATAAGGAATACATTTTAAAAGGCCCAGAAAATATTTTCAACAAAATAATAAGAGAAAATTTCCTAATCTAAAGAAGGAGATTACTATAAAAGCAAAAGAAGCTTACAGAATACCAAATAGATGGAAAAGAAAATGAAGTCCTGTCAAAACAGTAATCAAAATATTAAATATTCAAAACAAAACAAAAAAAACAAAACAAATACTAAAATCTGCGAGAAGTAAAGAGCAAGTAAAATATAAAGGCAAACCTGCCAGAATATAGCTGACTTCTTAATGGAAACTCTGAAAGGAAGAAGGGCCTCAATATGCTTTTAAGAGACCACAGTTGCATCCCAGAATACAGTAGTCAGAAAAGTACTCAATAAACATAGAAGGAGAAAACAAGGTATACCATGAGAAAGCCCAATTAAACAATATCTATCCACAGTTAAGCCCTATAGAAAATACTAGAAAGAAAAGTCCAACCAGGGAGATCAACTACACTCAAGAAATAAATAATCTCTACTCTAACACCAGGAGATCATCTACACCACAGTCAATAAGTAATCTCACATGAGCAAAAGAAGACACACACACACACACACACACACACACACACACACACACAAAACCACCGCTACCATCAAAATAATAGGAATTAACAATCATAGGTCATTGATAGCTTTCATTATCAATGGATTCAATTCTCCAATCAAAATGGCACAGGCTAACAGAATGGTTGTGAAAACGTTATCCACCCTTCTCTTGCATACAAGAAATATACCTCAACATCAGAAATGGATATTACTTCATAGTAAAAGGCTAGAAAAAGATTTCCCTAGCAAATGGACCCAGGAAGCAAGATCATGTAGCCATTCTAATATCTAACAAAGTAGAATTCAAGTCAAATTAATCATTAGTGGTGCAGAAAGAAACTTCATACTAACCAAAAAGAATATTTCATAAGTATTAGATCTCAGTTCTGAACATCTTCCCCAAATGCAAGGGCACTCACATTCATAAAAAATATAAAACAAACTGACAAAAAAAACCAAAAAAAAAAAAGACGTTACATAACACATCTTGAACACCACACATTAATAGTAGAAGACTTCAACACCCCACTTTTACCAATAGACATGTCATCCAGACAGAAAGTAACAGAAAAAGTGAAACTGAGAGACATTATTGTTTTTATTTTCTAAGTTTTTTAATTTACATTCCTAATGATTTCCCCTTTCCCATTTCCTCCCTTCCCGAAAGTCCCATAAGCCCCCTTCCCTCCCTCTGTTCCCCATTCAACCCCCTCTCGCTTCTCTGTCCTGGCATTCCCCTACATCCAGTTTATTAATCAAATTGACTTAACAGAAATCTCTAGAACATTCCACCCAAACTCAAAAAAATATACTTTTGTCTCAACAGCTCACAGAACTTTCTCTAAAACAGACCATATACTCAGTCACAAAGCAAGTCTCAACAGATACAAGAATATTGAAATAATCTCCTGTATCTTCTCAGACTACATGGATTAAAGCTGAACTTCAACAACAAAAGAAAACCCATAAACTCATGGAAAATGAACAACTCTCTCCTGAATGACCACAGGGTCAAGGAAGAAAAAGTTTAAGGCTTCTAGTATTCAAAGAAAATGAAGGCACAAAATACCAAACATATGGAACACATATGAAAGTGATGTTAAGAGGAAAGTTTGTAGCAGTAAGTGCCTTCATAAAGAAATTAGAAAGATCTTATACTAGTGACTTAACAGCACATCTGAAAGCTTAGGAAGAGGAGTAGACAGCGGGAAATAAACCAACTTGGGACTAAGAAACATTATAGTGCTGAAATCAATAAAATAGAAGCAAAGAATCAATGATAACAAGAGTTGGTTCTTTGAGAAAAATCTACAAGATAGACAAACCCTTAGCCAAACTAACTAAAAGGCAGAGAGAGTATAGAAACTAACAAAGTCAGTAATAAAAACAGGAACATGACCCCGTAAAGAGTTTGGAACACCAAACCAGACATAAAACCTTCAACCTACAATTTATCTTGCCCTCATGATGTGCTGGAATAAACGTGGCACAGAAATTGTGGGAGTGACACTAATCCCTGACACTGACTTGAGAACCAGAAAACAGAGGCTATATGGCACAGAGACCTAGAATATAACCAAACATGGCAAAGGAAAAAAAATGTTGATGCAATGATGCCTAATGATACTCTGCTGTGCTAATGGATTGGTGCCTAGCCCAGTCATCACCAGAGAGGCTTCACCCAGTAACTAATGGAAACAGATGAAGAGACCCACAGCCAAACTGTTATAGGATTTTTGATAAAACTGTAAACTCCAAGATTGTGTTGTTTACAGGAAAAACCTGCTTCTAGTTGTGTGGCTCAGCCTCAGAACACACATTTAATCCCTCTGGCTGGAATACAGACAAAGCCCTTAGTACACACGTTTAATCCACAAAAGGCAAAGTTAGTTTGTAGGAGGAAGCACCAATGTTTGAAAGAGATATCAAATTGAGCTGCAGACAATGTGATAAATAAGAGAAAGATTTGACAGAATAGGGTATGCCCAATTCTCATGAGAACAGAGAGAAATGAGAGACTAATTTAAGAGAATGAAGCACGGAGAAAGAGGCTGGGGTGGGGGGCAGTTTTACTGAGACAGGTTGCAGAGACAGAACTAGCTAGTCAAAAGTGAAGGCAGGAGGAGTCAGAGAATGAGAAGGAACCAGAGGATTAGAATAGATTGCCAATTTGTTGATTTGAGGCCAAGCAGAGCACAAAGTCAAAGGCTGAGAGAGAAGCCAGATTGAATGAGTCAGTTTGCAGAGGAGTCAAAGTCAGAACAGTTCAGCTGAATGAGCCAGGCAGAGTTCAGAAAGAACTAGGAAGGTGTGATCTTATTCACCAGTAAGTCTCAAGGTCTGAAAACATTCTTGGCCTAGATAAGATTGTACAGAGGCTAGATAAAAGATTACAGGACTAAGCCTAGGTTAGCAGAAGCATTAAGCTTATGAGACAACAATTACTTTTATTTTTATACTGATCTTTAGAGGTTGGAGAATCCTGCTGAAGATGGGGAAGAAAGATTATAGGAGACAAAAGAGTCAAGGACACTACAAGAAAACTCAGAGTCAAGTTACCTGGATTCTTGGGGTTTCACTGAGATTCAACTGACAATCAGAGAGCCTGGGTCTAACCTATATCCTCTGTATACATGTTATAGTAGTATAGCTTGGTGTTTTTGTGCAATTCCTAACAGATGGAGTATAGGCTATTTCTGATTCTTTTGCCTACTTTACGGACCCTTGTCCTCATACTGTATTGCCTCATCCTGCCAAAATATAAGCGAAGGTGCCTAATTTTATTGAAATCTGATATGGCATAGTCAATTGATATCTCTGGGAAACCTTCAATTTTGTGAAGTGAAATGGAGGAGGAGTGTATGGGGATGAAGGAGATTGAAAGGATGGAAGAATTGGGAAGATGAGAGCAAAGAAAATGCAGTCATGATGTAATATATGAGAGAATAAATTTTATAAAAAAAATTTAATGGCAAAAACAAACAATAAATAAATAGAACCAATAAAAAGTAAGAAAAAAGAATTTGTAAGAGAATTAAATTTAAAAATTTAAAAATTCAATTTTCTTACAATTCTTATATTTATTAATACTATTTCTTAGTGGAAATAGCTTCTTTCATTTTTATGAGTTGAATATTACAGATTTCCCAAAATCTCATCTCAGTCAAAAGCTTGGTTTCTCATTGCTGGTGCTATTGGGAAGGGTATATAGTTCAGAGTTTCTGGACACACTGAAATAAGTCATTGTGTTTATGCCATAGAAGGGAATATTGAGATCTTGGGCAATTCTCTTTGCTGGTGGTCATAAGGCAAGCAGCTTTGACTTGCCACTCACTCCCTGACATAAAGATCCTGCTGGTAACAGATGGAAATGACAGAACAACTTGACCATGAACCCAAGTCAGCACAACAACAACAAAAATCCTTCTTTTAAGTTATTAATTCAGTAATATTGACATAACAACAGAAAGATGAGTGGGAAGAGATCCTTAGCTGCTCATCTGCAGTTGTTTTATTCCTTAGGGTATATCAGACTTAAGTATGATACATATTTACCATAGACTGTTAGATACAAGAAAAATATATGGATGTAGATAGGCAAAAATCTGAAAAGAATGGAGTATCCCAGAAATTAAATACTCTTGACTCAATATAACACAGTGGTATACATGCGTTGAGAAGCCGCTGACATCCTTCAAAGCAACTATCTCCAGATAGAGAAACATAATTCCCCTCTTCATGTGCCCATTGAATTCAGTATATAAGGAACAGCCATAGCCAAAACATTGTATGGTCCATGTAGGTCATGGATGGATTCTAGATCCCTACTGTTCCTCTGATCCCTAGGCAAGCTAGCTTTTGTGAAACAATCTATGCAGAGGCTTATCTGATAAGGAACTGAGCCCTCTTGCCAAATCCTAGTGAGTATGGCATGTTGGACATAGTGCTCACAGCCTAACAAAGTCTACTGATGACTGACAGCCAAGAATATCTAACAGCACCACATTGATGCAGAGCCAGTAGCCAAGTCATCTTCAAATCTGGCTGACAGAAAAGAGGGGACAACAAAGATTTATTATGAGGCAAATATTATTGAGGAATATCTACTATGACGCAAATAAATAAGTAAAATAAAATTTTATGTGGCAATATTCTTACCCAATAATTTATTACAAATCTTGGAAAATGATTAATTAGAAAAAATGGAAAAATGTATGTATGCATATATATGTTTAAGTAGCAGTAAATTAAAAATTTTAGTTTCTATAATGTATTTTAAATATTGCATGAAATCTTAAATTTTAATATTACTTATAATATTACATTAAATATTATTCACTTTTAAAACTAGAATATTTTTAAGGGTTGTACATAAATAAAAAGGTAAATTCTTGCTTTTACTATATTTTTATCTGTACATATTTAAAAGACCAATTTTAGGATTATGGATATTAAAGATGTAAGTGAAGCTTACAGCTACATCTTGGAACAGGGATCCAGCCAGTGATTGTACACTTTGAAACAGGAGATCGGGTTGTAGGATAGAAGCCATTTTTACATTCATATCTGATTTCATCATCAGTTCTGTGTTTAATCCTGTGAGGTGTATAGATACCATTTGGAATATAAGGAGGGGTGCATGTCATTTCTGAAAAGAAGCAGATATAAATAATGAGAAATATTTAATCTCATTAAGATTAAGAATATAAAAGCTAAACAGCAGATACCATTTATTTGTACTGATAAATGTAAAATTGACATTGAAATGAATGCATCTTCCTATGCTTAACATATCAGTCAGGCTTACTCTCTTTCCTAATGTATGTGTACCTTTCTAGTAGGAATTCTTCTCTTTTGATGTCATCACATATAGTATTCCTTGATTCTAAAGACCATCCAGAGACTGACCCACCTGAGGATACATCCCATATTCAGTTACCAAACCCAGACTCTATTGTGGATGCCAACAAGTGCTTGCTGACAGGAGCCTGGTATAGCTGTCTCCTGAGAGGCCCTGCTAGTGTCTGACAAATACAGAGGTGGATGCTCTTAGCCAACCATTGAACTGAGCACAGAATCCCCATTGGAGGATCTAGAGAAAGGACCCAAGTAGCTAAAGGGGTTTGCAGCCCCATAGGTGGAACAACAATATGAACCAACCAGTACCCCCTGAGCTCCCAGGGACTAAACCACCAACCAAAGTGTGCCCATGGAGGGACCCATGTCTCCAGCCACATATGTAGCAGAGGATGTCCTTGACAGACATCAATGAGAGGAGAGGTCCTGTGAAGTGTCGATGCCCCAGTGTAGGGAAATGCCAGGACAGGGATGCAGGAGTAGGTGGGTCAGTGAGCAGGGGGATGGGGGATGGGATAGGGGTTTTTGGCGGGAAAATAAGGAAAGGGTATAACATTTGAAATGCAAATAAAGAAAATATCTAATAGAAAAGATGACAATAACTTCATAATATAGATATTCAGTGCAGTAACATTATTCTTTCCACTTTCTAATTCTTTGATTGAAATTTCTGGCCTTGATTCTCATTTGGGCTATTTTTTAATATTCACAGGCTCTTAATTCCAAATACTTGTGAAGATTTTACACCTCTTTCTCTTTAAATTAAACATGTCCTTTGACTTATTTGGGAAAACTTACTGAATAAGGAAGAAACTATAATTTTTGACTTTCAAAATCATGAATCTAACCATCACATACACCAAGCCATTCCTCGAATGTCCATTTCATGTCTTGTGTGTCTTAAATCATCTTAACCTAGATCTGCTAATTGATACTATTGCTACATTAGAAAATTATTTTTAATTAGCTACAGTTTCTGCATAAATAAATTTCTTTGTCTTATAGTTGGTTTATATGAGCATGTATTCTTCATTAGTATTTTTTTTTCTTCTGCATTTTGTGGCATTTGAGATGACCTCTGGAATTAAAATCTGTCCCTTATGCTAATAATTCTGTAGCTTAAGTCAAAAACCATACAGGTGAATGAATCAGGCCCATATTCAGAATTCAAAGGCATATCAAGTTTATAAAATGACAGTCTCTATAATTACCCTTTCCTCAGTTCATGCTTTTCCATCTAAATCTAATATTTTAATTTATAAAAGAAAGGCATTATGGTAGGAGTCTGGAAATTTTATTCACAATGCATTCTTAGACTCAGTCTGGCACAGAATTTTTTGGTTTTAAGTATTATTTGAATAGTTTTAGCCTTCTCATATATCCCTCTAATGTGTACACTTATCCCCTGAAGGTGTGGCAGCAATCTTTCCACTGGTCTTAAATTTGTGTCACAGTATACCTTTTTGTAAAATTCAATTTATATCCTAATTGAAGCCCTATCCTCTCCTAGTCCCTCCACACATAGCCCCTTGCCCCATCCCCTCTATCTACCCCTTCTCCTCTGAAAAGGGGGAGGGTCCCCTGGGTACCAGCCCACTCAGGCACATCAAGTCAACTGCAGGACTAGATGCATCCTCTCTCACTGAGGCCAGACAAGACAGCCCAGAGAGCTGTGATCCCAGGGAGCAAGATCCACAGGCAGGCAACAGAGTCAGGGGCAGCTCCTGCTTCAGTTTTTGGGGTTCCACATGAAGACAGATAATATACATGTATTGTAGTAAAAACTGATCAAAAATAATAATTATATATGACTACTGTTATGGTTTGAACATGCTTGGCCCAGGGAGTGGTACTATTAGGAGGAGTGTCCTTGTTGGAATAGGTGTGGCCTTGTTGGAGGAAATGTGACACTGTTAAGGTGAGCTTTGCCTGTCTTCTCCTGACTGCCTTTGGAACAAGATGTAGAACTGTCAGTGCTTTCTCCATTGCTATGCTTGCCTGGCTCCTGCCAAATTTCCCTAGGTAGCAGAAGCACATTTGGAGAACCAAACCTATTTTTCATTTTGAAGACAAATATATGCTAAGGATGAGTTTTTAAACAGGTGACAATCATTCCAGCTTCAAGTGAATTAAATCCAAAACAGAGATTCTACTCTGCTATATGTTATTTGGTGTGGCATGACTAATCTATTGAATCTAATGCTTCCATGGAAAGTTGGATTCACCTGAAGCTGGAATGATTGTTTGAAAAGTTCCTCTTAAGCACAAGGCTTGATACAATATAACTACATTATGGGTTATAGTTTGATCTTTTAGTGGATGAATGATCTATTTATGAGGACACCTGGAGTTAATCTTATGCAGAAGTTTAATGCCAGAGGACTACTGAGATACTGCATCTCTGATTAGGATTCATAAACACCTTGAAAATAGACGGTTGGGCTCAATGCAATCAGTTAAACAAAGATTTGTGATGCCATCTTTCTTTGCCATTCACTGTTCTACTTCTTAAATAACAAAAGACATAGAAAATAAAACTAATGTCACCTTCACAGGAAGGCTGAGGACTCCATCCAGAAGCCGTGCAGACTGCATCCCCTCTTTCTTTGTACACATAACCTTGCTTACACTTATATTGGTATCTTTCATTCTCCTTGTAAACTGGTTTCACATATATACCATCTCCATTTTCAACTCGTGGTGGTGTGCAGGAAATTTCTAAACACAAGAGAGTAATTGTATAGTGTTTACTATGAAAGGAAATCTACTGGGCAGATCATATTTTTACAATGACAATGTTTTGTTCCCATTAGGTCAATCAGTCAAAATCAGTGACCAAACAAAAGTTGTTTTGGCCTAACTGCCCTCTTGATCATGTATCTGTTGTTTCAAATTTTCATTTTGGGGAGAAATTAAAGGTGTCTTACTAATTATATTGGACATGGTAGCAAATTAGACTCTTGAAATAAATAACAGTCAGTAACAATTCCAAACTCTTGTGAAAATAAAAGTAGATACAGTGTTGTGGGTTAATATTTTCATTGAATAATCTGCAAAATAACACAACTTCTGATTATTGAAAGTAATTTTCAAGACAGCAGTTTTTCAAGGAAATCTATTAGAGTCACTTTTCATTTGATCTTTGAAAAGTCATGGTGCCTTCACCATATATATGTAAACACACACACACACCAAAAAAAAAAAAAAAAAAAGCAAAACCAAAAACACAGGCAAAATAACTGCAAAAAACCTCCAAGGAAGCTCAGGATGTACACAATTCAAAAACTTCAGGTCCGTGAAATTGACTATATTGACTAGGTCCCTTCCTCCCTCCCCATGCATACCTAAGCAGTAATAACTGCTGTAAAATACTTGTGGATCAACTGAGCTGCACAGAAGACCCTCAGACTATGTGAGCTGCATGAAAGAGACACCCTTCAACCTGTTGATCTTACGAGATGTGCAATGTACTTTAGGTTCCCAGCTTTTGTGAGCCTTTACCAATGCTGTGTTAATTTTTTGCTGATGCAGCTGTCTTTGAGACATTTCCTCTCTTTAAATCTAACAAACCCATTAGTTCAACAAGGTGAACTTTGATGGTATCCTTAGATCTGTTCTCAGTTCCCTATTTGAAGTTTATTCTAATCTCCACAGTAATGCAGCAGGATCCTACAGTGAGGCTTCCTTGAGCATCTGATGAGGTTCAGGGCCGCACCTTGCTGTAGATACTTCGCAGTTTTTCACCTTTCTCTATATGACTTTCTGAGGGCTGCTCTGCTTGTCCTCTTTATTTTTATCTGAATATGCCATGTGTGCTTTTAAAAACTAATCTCAAGGAATAATATTTCCTAGGTTTCATTAGCCATAGACAATTATAGTCATATAGGTAGCGCCCATTAAATTTCAATGTGTGAAGTATGTGCCACACTAAATATACATATTACTATATCATTATTTTCATGAAGAATTGGTGCTGTTAGAAAGATTTATTAGCAGCAGTCAGTCCTGAAAAGATGTAGTTATACTCTTAAAAGCAAACTAAATTTGAATAGAAGAAAACACTGTCTTTTTTAGTGTAAGGTAGACAATGCTAAAGAGTGGAGAAAATATTGGAGATGTTAGATAATATTAAAAAATATAGTATAAGTACAGTGCCACATGCAGGCAATCTCAAAACTCATGTGGCAACTTCAAGTAGACTGATGTAAGATAGAAGCTATATGGACTATGGACTACACAGGTTCAGGTCAGCCATGGTTACAGTAGGAAAGTCTGTCTCAGTGAAGAAGAAGAAGAAGAAGAAGAAGAAGAAGAAGAAGAAGAAGAAGAAGAAGAAGAAGAAGAAGAGGAGGAGGAGGAGGAGGAGGAGGAGGAGGAGGAGGAGGAGGAGGAGGAGGAGGAGGAAGAGGAGGAAGAAAAGGAGGAGGGGGAGGAGGAGGAAGAGGAGGAAGAAGAGGAGGAGGGAGAGGAGGAGGAAGAAAAAGAAGTAGAGGAAGAAGAGGAAGAGGGAACAGAAATGGAGGAAGATTGGGGAGGATGAGAAGAAGAGGAGGAGTAGAGAAAAGAAAAAAATCCAAGAAATATTAATTAACAATTTATTATATCACTTTGCCAAAATTCAAAGGTTAGGTGGATTTTATTAGTAAAACTAATTGTAAACTTGCAATACATATGTGTGTATGTGTATGTGTTGCAACATATATGTATATATGTATATACATATATAATCACTTTATAATAATATTAATCAAAATTAAAATATCTTAAAAGTGAAAACTTGCAACAAATATATTCCTAAAAACTATACATCCTAGCAATATAAATTGAAATCAAGATGTCATCATGATGTGAGATTATAAATACACAATATCTTCCAAAAACTCTATAAAAAATATGCTCTGCAAGGTAGTTTTACAACGTTCACCCGAGATGCTGAGGTTAGACTGACTAGCAACACCAGGTAGTAACCCCTGTTTACATCTTATCCAAGTCCTTAAATCACAGTAGGCATGGATACCCTGGCTATTTCAATTAAAGAGACTATACAAGGGCATGAAGTATATGGTTAAAAGGAAAAATAAAAGGGCTTATGCAAAAAAAAAAAACCATCAATTACAGGGAAACAGTCATGCTTAATATTCATTAGAGTTGTGCAATTCTATTTTAACTAAAACTGTACTTTAAAAAAAGAAATGTATATTTTTCACTAGAATAGCTAAAACCATTCAAATATGAAGCAGACACATATGTGTGCCTTACCCACACATCGTGGCTTTTCATTGCTCCAAAGGCCATTTTCTGAGCAGTGCATTTCCTTCTGTCCTTCAATCTTGAAGCCTGAATTGCATTCAAAGTGCACCACCTGTCCAAAATAGTATTCCTGGTCGGGCTGTGCTGCACCACTCACAATTCTTCCATTCTCCAGCTCTGTCACTGGTAAGCACTTTACAACTGAAAATACAGGCATCACTTTTACTAACAGAACTTGAAAGCTTCCACATAAAACACATGTATATGAATTAAAACGCCAGTACGCAGCATGCAAAACCTGAAGAAAATGATTCACATGTTTGAGAAATATTCAGTATCACTGCTTGCAAAACATAAAAGTTAAGTAACACAAGTAGTTTGCTTATCAGCTTCTCTGGGAAGAGGAAAAGAAAACTATTAAAGTGATAGTTTACATCTTCATGATAGCATGTCTCTCCCAAATTGTGAATTAATATGAATTTTTGAAATAGTCTAATAAAAATATTTTATTGATGCTTCAAACAATGTGATATTTCATTCTAATAAGATGTAAAAGCAGTGAATTTTAAGATATTTCTTCTAGTAGAAAAAAAAAACTGTACATAATGTTTCTTTCCTTTTCACCTCAGTGCTCAAAATATTTAAACAATGTTTTTTACTTAAAATTTCCCTGTAATGAATGAATTTGAAGTTACATTCCTGAAGGAAACTTTGGATGCAATGGATAGCCTAGTGAAGTTTTCTTGTCTTATCACCCAAACATACTGACTCAAGAGGCCATTAGGGGGCCTCGACTTTCAATTTCAAACAAGCCTCATGTAAACTCTGATGCAGATGTTCCCTGGAACAATTTCTCATTTCCTTACTTGAAAGCCTCTATAGGAGAATGTCCAGTGCCATTATAGTCTCCTTCTCTCTCTCCTTCCACCCCACTCTTCTTTCTCTCATTTATTACTTCCCATGGAAATAGGGCACAGCATTTGGATGGACCTTTGTTATTTACATGTTTTTCCCAAACTCACAAAGACCTGTATTTTCTCATTCTTGCTATTGGTTCTACATATGAGCAACACATGAGCGAGAAGTGAAAGCAAGAGTTCTTTTATGAGTCTTGCCTCCCCTTTTATCTCTAAAATTAAGGCTATGGGAAAACCACAGCATCATATTGTTGAAAGATATTTCAATAACATTCTTTACCACAGTAACAGCCTACATTCCTGTAACTAGATGGGTATTAGCGGTGTCATTCTTCATAAACATACCTCAAAGTCTGATCTTTTTTTATAAGCTAGAGATGGTCATGTGTATTATTAGTGTTTGAAATGTAAAATGAACAAAATATTGGCTCTGATATTTCTAATATTTAGAACTTTGATCATAAAATTATACTAGTCTCTACTCATATTTATTATGCTTTTAGAAAGTTTTGAGTTTTATTGATGAGGATATGTGTTAAATCTAAGACCTCAAGGAATCAACACTAGTCCTGAGAAATTCACCATCCTCTAGAATTAGTGTTCTCAGAATATTGATACAAATACAAAATAGTACTATAACAAAATGTTTGTGTTTTATACTAGAAAATATAAGATTTATAAATAAGAACTACAGGGACAAAAATGGAGAAGAGACTGTGGAAAAGGAGGTTCAATGACTGGCCCAAATTGGGATCTAAAGGGAGGATCCTAGGCTTGACAAAATTACTGATGCTTTGGTGTGTTAACAGAGAGAAGCCTAGATGGCTGCCCTTCAAGAGATCCAACAAACAGCTGGAAGAGTCAGATGCAAGTACTTATACCCACCTAATGAACAGAAGCCGGGACCCCTGTGGTTGAATTAGGGAAAAGCTAAAAGAAGCTGAGGAGGAGATAACCCCATAGTAAGATCAGCAGCCTCAACCAATCTGGACCCCCAAGATCTCTCAGACACCAAACCACCAACCAGGCAGCATTCACCAGCTGATATGAGGCCCCTGACACATATAGAGCAGAGGACTACATGGTCTGACCTTAGTGAGAAAAGAAGCACCTAACCATTGAGAGTCTTGAGGCCACATGGAGTGGGAAGGTCTGATGGGTACGGGTGAGGGGGTGGGGACATCCTCTTGGAGACAGGGGAGAAGGAATGGGATAAGGAACAATCAGAGGGCAGGCCAGGAGTGAGATAATGACTGGACTGTAAAAAACGAATTGAAATATAAAATATGTATATATATAAAGTAAGTATATACTTTAAGAACATTTTTCTACACAGTTTGGAAAATCTTATCTATTTTAGATATTTAGGCATACAGTATAAATCTGTTTCTCATTTACCTTCACATATTGGAACCTCATTTGTCCACCCATCTGCACCACATTCACGGTAATCAGTTTCTCCTAAGAGTTCATACCTAAAAACACAAGTATAATTTGTGTTGAGACATATGTGTTTTATGTAGTTTAAATCTCTTTAAAGTCTTGGATAACCTCCAGTAAGAGATTTCGAAGGCAAAAAGTTTTCTCATTCTTTTATTATTTTTATCTTGCTCTTAAATCTTTATGGAAAGAAAATACATCAATAGAATATGTAAGTCTTGGATGTTGGAGTTAAGGGTTTACTTGATGTTTGCTGTAGAGGAGAGAGAAAAATTGCTTTTCCAACAGAAAAGAAATGAAGTTCATGATAAAGACTTTCTATTCACTGCAAAAACCCATCGCTTATGCTAAGTTCCTTCAGATAATCTATAAAATTCTACACAAAACCTTACTGGACTTATTTCATGGAGGGAGGAGAAAGGAGAAAAAAATGGTTGTCCATATAGAGGGAAAAACCAGTTTGCAAAGTCATCTCAAAATCATTCATGATGACTTTGGACAATAAAATTATTGCTCATAAGGAATCATTCTGCTACATAGCATATAATTAAACCTATACTCAGCAGAGAAAACTTAAAGGCATAGAACTGAGCATAGGCATAGGACAAAGACAAAGCGTGAGCAAAAAAATAAGGATGCAATAAGTCTATCCCATCTTTACTTTTCACTTCTGAGTTAAAAAACAACTATTTCTCAAGATAGATAAAGCATTCATCAATAGAAATTTAAATTAATATGAATTACTATTACATATTTTTATCCTACATGGTGTGAGAACTTTAAGTGATAATTGTCAGTAATTTGACCAACAGATGATTAATGTTGGTGGTTCAGACTCAATATACATACTGACCTAGTTGGGTTGTATCAGTGTTTACTCTTGATATATACAAGATGAAGGAGGCAGCAATGAGTTCAAGTGACCCAGAATTAGAGGTAATAAGTGAAATGGAAACTTCTAGTTTTCTTTGGAAAGTTAGTTATATCAAATGATGTTTTGCTGGGGCACACATGTGAAAGGACACTTGATGAAGGAGTATAATTATGATCCCACAGACAGTGGGAGACAAGTTCTGAACATTGATTTGGTTTACTCTGCGTCACTATTCTTTGCTACGTCACTGAAAAACTCCCCCCAAGAACTTGTCCTGAGGTTCCCGCAGCAGGCTGCCGATTCCACAGCCTTGGCTCTGAATGGTTGGTGAGCTTACTGGTTTCTTCAGATTTTGACGGCTGCCGGTTTGTGCCTGGTGTTGACCTGACAAAAGGACTGGTCTGTAGCTTCTACTTCCTCTGTGCTGTCTGCTTGCCTCGTGCACTGCTCTGCAACATCTGGGTCGTATTGGTGTTTGCTATGGGACTGAACTGCTACCACAGAAGACTGAGCTCACCCCCCAAAGAACTATTGCTGAATAGGTCCATTTTCCCCATACCCTAATAACTTTTCTCTTCTACTACCTCTGCTGGGTGGTGGGTTAGAGGAGAGGTTGCACCTTTATTAAAAGTAGGCTGGAAAATATTTATACCTACAAATATATTTCTCATATTTCTTCACCAAATTTTAAATATTAAGTTTTGAGACTGAGTTTTCATTTGAGGAATTCAAATGAAGAGAGTATATGAGTTCTTATTTCCTTTTTCAGTACAAAAGTGAAACCCAGATTAAGAAGGCTGGCCTAGATGACACTCCCGGAAGATCCGGCTATACCACTCCTGGGCATATACCCAGAGCCTTTACCTGCATGCAATAAGGACACATGCTCCACTATGTTCATAGCAGCCTTATTTATAATAACCAGAAGCTGGAAAGAACCCAGATGTCCCTCAACGGAGGAATGGATTCAGAAGGTGTGGTATATTTACACAATGGAATACTACTCTGCAATTAAAAACAATGAATTCACAAAATTCCTAGGCAAATGGTCAGAACTGGAAAATATCATCCTTAGTGAGGTAACCCAATCACAAAAGAACACACATGGTATGCCGTCATTGATAAGGGGATACTAACCCAGAATCTCAGAATGCCCTAGACACAATTTGCATATCAATAGATTTCAAAAAAGATGGAAGGAGAGACCCCTGGTCCTGGAAAGACTGGATGTAGGGGAATGCCAGGACAGAGAAGCGAGAGGGAGTTGAATGGGGAAAAGAGGGAGGGAAGGGGGCTTATGGGACTTTCGGGAAGGGAGGAAATGGGAAAGGGGAAATGATTTGGAATGTAAATAAAAAAAACTTAGAAAATAAATAAATAAATAAATAAATAAATAAATAGAAGGCTGGCCTAGGATTAGCTAATTCAAAGGCAAAGAATGGAATAGCCTGAGAAATTCATGCAAACACAATTCTTTTTTTTTTCAAACACAATTCTTGTTGGCTTTCTGTAATAACATCAGCAATGACCTTGAAAATTGGGCTAAATTTAGTTTGAAAAATCTCCTTCAGTTTGTGAAAAAGAAGTTATATCAGACTGAGTAGTGCATATTTGTGGTATTCTCGGATCATTTTGAAGGGCTTCAAGTGCGGGTCATATTTATTTCTCCTGCTAATCCAATGATAAGCATTTTCTGCTTTTATAAGACAGGGAATGAGAGGAAGATGTTATAAACATTGAGTATTTGAGTTTAGGGATCTTTTCGAGCTAATTTTAAAGTCTGAAAATTATAAACTGTTGTAGTTTAACGCCTCAAGTGAGGAAATAAAAGGCAACTGAAAAGATTCCATTCAAAGTGTTTAATTTCGTTTATACTTATTTAGTATGATATTACAACTATAACTGCCCTGTATGGGATGAAATGAAGACCTGAGGAGTGAGTGATGATGTCAGTCATAAGAACCAGGAGCTGTTCAGAGAGAGGAGTCAGTGATTCTGGGAAATTAGCCTTTGGCACCTATGTAAATACTTACATACTGCTAAGTATATAACAAGAGCAATAGCATTCAGGGGAGAGACATTTTCCGTACATAAAAAGTCTTTCTTTCTTTAAATACTATAAAATATTTTTAAGAGGGTTACCATAAAATGTAGTTCTTTTCACAATTCTTGTCCCTAACATACAAAAGTATCCAGTCTCACATGATATTGTGCAATAGTGGAATGTAGTAAGGACTTGTGGAATAATACATAATTTTTGTGTATAGCAACTTAATACTCCCTTATTTCAACACGATGACAGAGCAATCATAAATCACTTACTTTCTAATGTTATGGAGATCATCTGATATCCAAATAAAAGCATTCACTACATAGTTTTATTTATGTGTTATATTTTAGATATTAATAGAAAATTTAGTCTTCCTAAAGTACAAATTTGTAGAGTTCCTATGCAGTTGCAGGGATAAGACTTTTAATGTTAACAACATACCCCTCATCACAGGTATAAACAACCTTTGCACCAAACTCAAATCCAGATCCAACTGTCAGCCTAAAGGACCCATAGTGTGTGTCTCCGGGATGCCCACATGGCTTTTCTAAAATGAAAAGAAGATACAATATTAATGTATGGTCCATGAAACACACCTTATGAAGGAGTCAGTGAAACACATTTTGGATATAATTGTATAGAAGACAAACTGAAAATATCAAAGAATATTTTATAATTGAAGATAACTGCATGCTTCCCTATTTAGTTTTGTAGGATAACCACATTTTAAAATGATTTCTCTATATTTTAGTTATAGTAGTAATACAATTTGTAAATATATTGTAAAACATTCAAAACTAAAAATTTTCTTAAATTTTACAAACATGAAATACTTACTCCGACATATCCTGGATGGGTTAGAAGCCACCCATTCTCCATTCTTGCATACTTTTGTAATAGTACCAAGTGTTCGGTATCCAGGGCGGCATTTGTAAGTAGCTGGGGTGCCTTCTGGATATGATTGTTCTGACCATGATCCTGATAGAATTTCTGAATTTTCTCTTGGAGGAGGACCTTTACAATCTACAAGTAATAAAAACACACCAATATTTGTAATACCTATTTAAAAAGTATGCATATGTTATTTTTCTTTTAATCATATCAATTACAGGTTCATCCAACTGTTTATGTGCACAACCCTATGAGAATTTGCTAGGCAATCTTCTAAGTAGTAAAAAACAAACTAAGCTATGACTAAATAAACTCTCTGTCCTGAAAATATTTCCTATCAGCAAAGTTAAACAGTGCTTTTCAAACTCATAATATGCATTATAGACAGTAAATTCTACTTATAAAAATAAAGTATTATAAAAATAACTTTCATTCATAAGGTATAATTTTCAACTAGCAGGCTTACTGTTGAATAAATTCATCCTTTCCAGTTCTTTTTGGAACTCTGGGTGGTTGGTTCGACTCGACTGTTCTGGTCCAAACTGCTTTCTAACATAATTGATTCAAACAGGCTTTGTCTGTGTTATCACTGAGTTGCTCTGTTTGGTCTCAAACAAACTCTGGAAATTTGTTCTAACCTTCTGGCTCCTTCTCATTCTCATCCTGTGGCACATTCTGTCTTTATCTGCAACCTGACTCTATAAAACTCTTCCAGCAAAACTCTCTCTCTCTCTCTCTCTCTCTCTCTCTCTCTCTCTCTCTCTCTCTCTCTCTCTCTCTCTCCCCACACACACACAGTTAAGTTGCCTCTCTTTCCTGTCCTTATGAGAGTTGGGCATATCCTATTTCTGACAAATTCTGTCAAATCTTTCTCTGACTCATCACTTTGCCCCTCAATTAGTCATCACATTCATACATGGTTGCTTCTTTTTATAAACTAACTTTGCCTTCATTGGGATTAAAGGTGTGTGCTAAGGGCATATCTGTATTTCCAGCCAGAGGGATTAAAGGTATGGTATTCCAGATAGATCAAGTCTTTGGATGTGGTCCCTTGCCAGAGCAGCCATGTTGCTGAATTAAAATTCCTCTACATAAGATGACATGAAACTATATGGAGACATTCCGCATTCAAAATAGTGTAAAAAGACTGGGCAAAATTATGTTCCTACTGTTTATATGGAGTGGGAAAAAGTTGGTGTAGAGGAATTTATAGGAGTACCTAAGCGCAAACTGTAGGAGTAATGAAAATTTATGAATAAACCTAGGTGAGATGGGCCTGTACTATTCATGCCCGAGGTCTACAGTATTGCTTATCTGGTTATATGTGTTTGTTCTGTATATGAACTGAGGATCAGGGGTTTTGTGAATTCGAGAATGGCAGTGAAGGCAGAAATACTAAGACGTATGTTGGAGGTGTGTCTAACCTGAACCATCCTGAATCATGTGCAGAATCTGAATCTAGTTGTCTTATTGGAATGACCTGATTCCTAAGTGAAGCCTAGATTTTCCTATAGTCTCACAGAAATCACAAGAAAAGCAATCTTCCTTAAAATATAGAACTGGTGACTTCATCAACACATTAGATTATTTGAAAGTCTTTCAATGTTTAATTTAAAGTGTATCTCAAAAAAAGCAGGAGAGAAGACAAGTTTATTGTAGTCTACTGGGATAGAGAAAGGAGCAGATTTGGGCTTAAACACATATACATGAGCTCATACACAAGAAGGTCTTTGTTTTGAAATATTTGAGACCATAAGAGCTAACTTAAGTGAAAGTTGCAACCCAGATACATCTTAATTAAATTCCTGATTGAGATAAGAAAGATAAATGTTCTTCTTGGTGTAAATGAATAATATAAACTTTAGTCACTGCGTTCATTTTCTAATAAATATATGAACTATTATGAAAATTAAAATACAAAGATGAAACATAGACACGAAGAGAAAATAACTAGTAGGATCAATACTGATCTAGATATGAGAGTTAGCAAAAAGGTCTTTTAAATAACTAGTTTAAGCATCTTTAAAGAATTTTAAGAAAACAACAAAAAGAATTATAGAAGTTCAAATTAAAAATGGCTCTAAAGCATGTTATCTTGATGCTATGAATTTATATCAGAAATAATAACCCACAGTATGATCTGAAGTCATCTGAAACCAGAAAGAAATATACTCCGCTTGAGGAGAGTAGAGAAAGAAATGTTCAAATAGGGTAGAAAGAGAACAGTGTATAAACAATAATAGAACAAATTAATTTTGTGTGTGCGTGTGTGTGTGTGTGTGTGTGTGTGTGTGTGTGTGTGTTCAGAAGCAAAAGATGCAGGCTATATCTAACTGGACATCTAAAGTAGATGAGAGAACTGGCAGAAGTGACAGTTGAAACCTCAAAGTTTTCCAAATGTGATTAAAGTTATCAACTGAAATTCAGGAAAACTGCATAAAATTCCAGATATCTGCTTATAAAAACGATAACAAAAAGCCAAACAGCTTTCTCTCAGGTTCTGCTAAAAGCCATCCTTAATATCAAGAATGTGAACAAGCCATTTTAAAAACAGGACGGTTCTTATAAAGTTTGTTTGACTCTTACTTTAATTTTATTTTATTATTGTTTGTTTTTAGATGTTTGTATACAAATGAGAAACAAAAAAAATGGTGTAGATTTGGGTGGATTGGGAAGGGAGATTTGGGAGGAAACCATAATCAAAATATATTACATTTTAACAAAATTTATTTTCAATGAAGGAAATAAGATAAAAATAACTGAGAAACTTTTTTTAATGTTTAATATCGTTAGCCTTCTGGGAAGTGAAAATTAAAACTATCATGAGATCTCATCTTGTCCTAAACTGAATAAGATCATAAACAAATAACAACAGACACCGGTATATTGAGTATGAAGAAAGGGGAATACCTTTTGACAGTTGGTGGGAGTGCTGACTGCTGCAGCCACTGTGTAAATCAGAATTAAGTTTCTCCCAAAAGGTAACAACAGGTCTACCATAAAACATAGCTATACTACGCTTTTGAGCATACTCCCAAAGAACTCCATATTCTGCTACTGAGATATCCGTGCAACCACACTCATTGTTGCTCTGTTCACAATATCCAGGAAGGAGAAACAGCCTAGTTGTTTATCAACTGAAGAATGGATAACAAAAAATACTGTCTGTGTACACAATGGAGTAAATTAGGAAATTTGAAGGTGGAGTTGGAAACAAATAATGTGGAATGAGGTACCCAAGACCCAAAAAAAGATAAAGTCTGCATGTTTTCTTTCATTGTAGATGTTAGGTAAGAACCTTCAGATTTGTATGTTTACTTTTCAATATATTAAGGATAGTATACAATATACATATATATATATGTATAATATATATTTTTAATATATTTTGTATGTAATGGGAAGCAAGTACCAGTCAGGATATTGTAACTGTGGGTTAGCCTGAAGACACCAAACACTACTAGAATGAATAAATATGCAATGGAAAGCTGTGTGCCTAGGGAGAGGAGCAGAACTGGAGACATAACCAGGATGACAGGTGAAAGAGAGGGCTGAGCTCCACATGCTGCCATTGTCTAGTAGCATCAGCAGGATGGTGTACAGCAGCCTGGATCTTAGGTAACCTCAGACTCCCCACTCCCTGACCCTCAACATGCCACCCAGTTTCAAGATTCCCCCTAACTCTGGGCAATGACAGAGGTCCAAGATGAAGAACAGTTCACTTTCTGGACTGAACCTCCTTGAAGGACCACCATGGTCCATGATACCACCAGAGGCCATATTGGTGTCTGTGGTCCATGCGATTGGCCCAGGCCTGGATGGAAGAAACCTGAGGTTCATGTGGACATATGAGGTCTATGCTGCTGTCAGGTACCTTGATGATGTCCTCTGGTGGGGCATGCTGATGTGAGTGGCATGTGTAACCGACCACCTGAGACTCTGTTGAGACTTGTGGACTATGTATCCATCCCGTGAGGTTCATTAGTTGGTCAGTGGTCCTGATATGGCCATGGACCATGCTTATGTCTGCTGTTGCCTGAAGCCATGCTATACCCATGGGCCTGGGAGAGCTGGTCCTGTCCCTCACTGGCCCACAGCACAGGGGAATATATTGAATAGGCAGGGGCATGTGCTAGGAATTGCTAGCTTCACCCTGCTCCAACTACTGCATGGCTTGCTTCAGCTGATGGCTTCTGGTACCGATGCCGGCAGAGAAAAAAACCAACCTCTTTTGTAGGGATGGCCACTAGGAAGTTGACCATGATTCAGTGAATATACAGACCACACAAAATGGACTTGTCTGGTCTAGTATTTCCTCCCTCCCTCCCTCCCTCCTCCTCCTCTTCTTCCTCCTCCTTCTCCTCTTCCTCCCTCCTCCTCCTTTTCTTTCTTTCTTCCTTCCTTCCTTCCTTCCTTCCTTTCTTTCTTTCTTTCTTTCTTTCTTTCTTTCTTTCTTTCTTTCTTTCTTTCTTTCTTTCTTTCTTTCATTCTTGTATGGTGGGGTGGGGGGGGTTGTTGAGGGAGCTCACAGGTAATGGGGCAAATTGGGAAGACCAGGAGATGAGCACAATGGGAGAAAAACGATGTGTGATTCCGAAATAAGTAAAAGAATCGGGAGAAAATATTTGAGGGGAGTTTGTGTTTCTTGGCTATATTTATATATTTTTCATTGCCATCTTTTTGTTATTTAAGGACATGGAAATTCAAATATCTACTAACTTTCCCAATATTTCTGAAAGTGTCAAAACCAGAAGCAGGAGATAAGTGAGCAGACACTGGCCCTCTGCTCATATTTTTAAACTAGTACTTATGGTTCTGGTATAGGAAGTAAATAGAAGGTGCCGTGCTGTGTTCTTAAGTTTTACCAGAGAAAAATTTTGCTTACATTTTTTACAGAAAATTCCAAATATATTGGCAAGTTTGATTTTACAATAAAAACCAATAAAGCTAACCTGCAGGTCCAACAACTAACATTTCTCTACACATAGCTGTGCGCATATCCTTCCATATATCCATCCCCTTTCCTACTAATTTATTTTCAAGACAAAGTCTTTTTCGACCAGGCTGGCCTCCATCTCATAATCCTCTTTATTTAAACTCCACGGTGCTGTAATTGTGACTATGGAATATTAGTGTTATGGGATAGAATCACTTTTAATATTGCCTGCGACCTAGTTTTGTAATAAATGTGTTGATATTTAAATGGTTGTATTGGTAAAACCCAACATACTATTTTGAAATGGCAGATCCTAGAGTTTGTTGTCTATTACATTTGTAAAATTATTGTTCTAATAGCCAATTGCTTTTGCTTCTTGATTTTATGCCAATTTGCTATTCTGTTCTAAACTTTATGTTTTAAAAGCAATAGAGCACCCTAATGAGTGTATCTCATCTGGAACCTTCATCTATAAGATGTTATACCACATATGAAATAAAAGAACCACTATATTTTAAAGACGAGTAAAGCAATTGTTTAGGTTGTTAGGTTTCCTTTATGTCTTTTGCTAATTTTTTGAACATTAGTTTGATCATTATCATTTCGGTAATTAAACTTTCAGACATTAGATGGCGCTAATACCCCACCACTGCCCCAGCCAAAACCTGGTTCTTCCAAAACTGTTGCTCTCTGAAAATAAACAACCCCTGTTTTCAGTTGCTGTTCGTCTTTGCTAAGAATCTCAACATAATGTGTATCAGCAAGTTGTGTTCTAGCTTAAATAGTTAAAAGTAATATTTTCCTGTATTTCTACAATAACAGGTAAGTGTGTCTTGAGATGGTGACAAATTTTTTTTTCAAGTTCCACTGAAAATGAATTCTCAAGGCATTCTAACTAGACAAGAACAAGGTTTTTTTCATTCATGTAGTCCACCTGCCAATATAAATGTACACCAGAAATATTCTTTTCAAATAAATAGGAAGTTATTAATGAAAACAGGGCAGGTGTTTCTTACATAGAGAGCACAAAAATGCTTTCAAAAGGATAAACACATTTTCAGACGGATGATTCAGCTAAAAACTTTTAAAGAGGGGGAAGTTGACTGTTTCTATGTCCAGATGAATGAGTAAGTTGAATTTTCTTGTACCTAAATATTTACCCATATTCCAACAAATAAACCCTGATCCTATGTGTTTGCAATAACATAATTAACAGTTTATTTTGCTTTATAAAACCTTCTTTGTTAATTTTCTATTTACTTGGACGTAAATGCCAATTTCAAATGTTTTTCAGAAACAGAATGACTGTTTGATTATCTGAAAACAAGAGTTTTACTTAAACTTGAGGGAAGTGACTATGACTTTGATGGAACTTTCACACAAACATTTGCTACTTTAATAATCATGATTACCAGTTTTTTATACTCAGATTTTAAAGAGCAAGGACTGACACACAAACCAAATGCAATTTCTTTTCCCAGTGACAATATGTCTCCAAATTGTTCTCTGAAATTTTCTTGCTGCTATGAAATAAATCTTAATGAATTTTCATATTTGGAAAAACAAGAATTGTATCCACATTTTTGATAGACTAAAAATGAAGATGTTATCTTTTTCTGTTTGTTATAACTTCTAAAAGGATTTTGAGAAAGAATAAGAGGTATCATTTTAAAAATACTATAATTGAAAACTTCAAATTACATAGAAAAATAAAGTAGATGGATAAAATGAGAATAGCAAGAATGATAGTTTCATTAAACTTCTCTTCTGCCTTCTTTTGATATACATGACTATTGAATTCATGTATATATATGATCCAAAGAGTTATTTTGTTAATTAAAATATTTGGATTAAATTATAAATTGTATAAAAATACTTAAGTTGAAATTTTTGAATAAAGAAATTACTAGTTAATTAATAGTACTTTAAAAAACAAACTACAAAAATTTATGTTTAGATTATACTTAATGAACATTGGAAAAATAAGTTTTTTCTGTATATTTCTAAAATATACAGAAATGATTATGAATTTTCTTTGTAAAGCTGATAATCTCGAGAAAAGCCTAGATCATAATGGGCAAAACCTTGATGAAGTCAGGCAGAACAGCTGGCATTTGTGTCACGTGAGGAGACAACATGACATCCATTTCTGAAAGGGGCAGTGCTTAGACAACAGTGTCCTAACACCAAGAAGGTTCCAAGCACACTGTTGTCTTTTTAAAATAAACTGTTAGTGTATATTGAGTGGTTTCTTTAGGCTTTAGGGGCTGCTTCAGAAAGCAGTTTAGCCACAAGATGGAGTAACTGAAGTCTGAATGTTCAGCAGCTCCGCTCCTGTACTGGAGCATATGAGAGGTATCAGTGGGATCCGGAGGATGAGGATTAAAACAAGGGAAAGATTTTTCTTTTTCTTTTTTTTTTAATTTTATTTTTTTATTTTCTATATTCTTTATTTACATTCCAAATGATATCCCCTTTCCCAGTTCCCCCCTCCCCGAAAGTCCCATAAGCCCTCTTCCCTCCCCTTGTTCCCCATTTGCCTAAGAATTTCATGAATTCATTGTTTTTAATTGCTGAGTAGTATTCCTTGTGTAAATATACATGGAAAATATCTCTGATAAAATTGAAGAGATATATAGAAAAACACGATAAGATTGACTATTTCATGGAAAAATTATACAGATAAAACGGTAGGCATAAAAATATTCCTAAGTTGATTGAAAGTGGAATTATAAACATTTTCTGATAAAATTGAAAATCTACAAGGAAAATATTTCTGATAAAACTCAAGAAATATATAGAAAAACACGTTAAAACTATTTCATGAAAAATTATACAGATACGATAATAGGCATAAAAAATATTCCTAAATTGATTGAAAGCAGAGGTAAAAAACATTTTCTGAGAAAATTGAAGATTACATGGAAAATATCTCTGATAAAATTGAAGAAATTTATAGAGATAAATTGGTAGGAATTGAAATATTCCTAAGTTGATTGAAAGTAGAATTATAACCATTTTCTGATAAAAATTGAAGATTTACATGGAAAATATCTCTGATAAAATTGAAAAAAATATGGAAAACCATTAAAATTGAAGATTATCATGGAAAATTATACAGATAAAATGGTAGGCACTTTCCTAACCTCCCCACTGATTCTTGTAAAAGGTAAGCCAACTTAAGCTGTAGGTGTGGAACTGAGCCCCACAGCTTCATAGGACCTCTACTTCTTTCTGTAGATCTGATGTTTTACCATTAACATCCTCTTTGGTCTAAACTGACTGACTCCTCTGCAGCATTCAAAGCCTACCTGCTTGAGGCTCCCTGCCTGTCCTCTCAACATACCGGAGATGGACGATTGTGAATTGAGAGCTTTGTCTGACTTGTCTCAGAGAAACAGTGTAGAACTAAAACAGCAAAACATCTCTCTCCAATTACCCTCACCCTATAGCACTCCTGACCCATTCTCCCATTCTAATAATTTATTTCATGTCATTTTTAAATTAATATGTGAAGCATAATATTATATTATATTATTAAATTATAGTAGGCCCTTTTTTCTTCCAAGGCAGGGTTTTTCTACATAGACCTGATTATCATTGAATCACTTTTGCTTCCCTCAGGCAGGGATTAAAGATGTGTGCCACCACACCCAGATTTTTTTAAAAAATGACTTGTTAAAACAGTTTTATATTCTACTAACTCTTCTTCTTCCCTATCTCCTTCCCCTGCCTTGTGCCAGTCCACATGTGTTTTCCATAGCCCCCTTCCTCCACAGTTCTTTTTCCACTTCTAATTGCATATCTTCTATCCACAAGTCACACACATAGATACACATATATATTATATTAAACAGAGAAATATAAAGTATATTCATCAAAAACTAGAATCCAAATATGAAGGAGAACATGCGGTGATTTTTTCTCTGAGTCTGAATTCATCCATTTTTCCTACTCATTTCATAATTTCTTGTTTCATTTTTTTTTTTTTGTAGATGAACAAAAATCCATCTTGTGTATGCAGCACCTCATTTCAACTTCAGGGTTTAGCTTTAAGAACTTCTTAAAATCTCAGTCACAATAGTTTATAAGATGAGCTATGGTATGTAAATATTTAAATACAGTGTTCATTCTTTTCCTCTCCATTAAATGACAACCTTTAAGAAAGTATTATTATATTGCCTAGTACTTAGAAGTTATTCAAAAGTAGCCGTGAATAAAAGAGAGAGTGAATGCAAAATGAACGGGTGGAGCTTTTCCACAATAGACACCCATATAGTTAATAGGGCCAGATGCAGCTGAGAGTGGCAAATGGGAAACTTAAAAGACAAGACTTGGAAAAAAAAAAGGAGACAACTTGTGAAAAAGAAGAGTAGGAAGAGAAGGAGAAAGAGGAAGAGGAAGAGGAGAGGAGGAGGAGGGCAAGACAACCATTTTCTGGTGAACTTGTGATCCTGTTGCATGCACTGAAAATTATAGAGTTTGCACATCTGACCATGTTGTGGTTTTTGAAGTCAGGAATCACTTGAATTTAGTTCAAAGTATAAAAACTCCCTAGGAAACTTTGAAGGGGTGTTTCTATAATCATCCTCTATCTATTGCATTTTCAGTTAACACCCTTTGTGAGAAACTAGGCTTTCTAAGTTAAAATGTCAAAACAAAAGTGTTCTGTCAAATCCGTGTGTTCTTTTTATTATTTCATGGTAGGAATTTTTTTCTATTTAGTTACTTGACTTTATCTGTACCAGATTTTTTTTTCTTCTAATTTTAAACAAAAATGTAACAATTTTTTCCCAATTACCTTTTTTGTCCTTCATGCATTATGATCTAGGGAAGTACCAAAGTTAACATCAACTGAGCACCTGAGGACTTGGTGGACAGCATCTACTTAAATGGTGAGAGGTAGAGGTGGTGTGTGTGTGTGTATGTGTGTGTGTGAGAGAGAGAGAGAGAGAGAGGAATAACAATCAGAGTCAGCAAATAAAAATGTATTAATTTAAAATGAGAGTGAGAGTTCAAAATTGGACAATCTAAGGAAAATGATGAGAACTTTACTCTGTGACAGTTTCTACTTTAGAATAATTCTGGTTTGCACTACTTCAATGTTGTAGTTTTAAATTCCATCCTGATAAAGGGTATGCACATTCCTAGAATATGACTGTGCTAAAGATAAGCAAGGCTTGCTTTCACAGTCCACCTTCCTCCCTGCCTGAGAGCAACTTCTCCACCCTTTGCCAGCTACTACAGCATTCCATCCCAGAATGCTTCCAATCTCAGAATGCCTTTGCTCTATTTTGTCCCTTACCTTACCATTCTATCCTCTATCAGTGAAATTTCACAGTAAATTACACATAATAGCACTAAATTTAACTATATTGTCCCTTCTACATAAATTACAGGTTGGTTGAATTTATGGTACTATAAACATGTTAAACATTTTAAGAGTTGCAAGAAAGAAGACACTGAAGACAGTTGCACAATGCCAAATAGCATGATTTAGGGAAATATAATTCTATCCTGAAAACATGTGTTATAAGGATAGAAGTTAGTTATTCTGCTGAAATTAAAACCTAATTTGGATAATAAACTAGTATTACCTAATTATCTACTTTTCATAATGATCTCATGTGTATATACTAGGGTGGACTTAAGCAAATGTGACAGAAGGTGGCATAACTGGATCTCTGGCCTCTGGGGCCTGGAAGACTACCACTGAGAAGCTTAATAAATATGCTAGACTGTGTAAAGAATGTTATCAGACAGGGTACATATTTTGCTCACCTTATCTCCTTAGACTCTCCTCAAAATTCTTAACTCAAGTCTATAGGAAGAAGCTCTATGTTGTTGTCTCTGTCACACACCTGATTACTCAATCCAGCCACTTTCCTTAGAGAAATATGGGTGTCTATCTACTCACTGCCTCCGAGGCTTGTGATGGAAAGGAAAGATTCAGCAGAAGGAGGCTCAAACAAACAACTGCGATGGGTTAGTGCTGTTTGCTTAAATATAAACTTAGGACAGAGCAAGTGGGTGCTATTAATTGCACTAACTGGTTTGGTTATCATTGTGAATTCCTTCAGTTTTGCCCCAAACAAGAAGGCCAAACAAATACCAAGGATAGTTGACTTTAGAATTTTTAGATGTCTTCTGGCTTTCAAAACATTATGATACTCACAGTTGAAAATGCAGCAGAAAATCCAACTATTTATTATAATTTGAAATACAAGAAAGGTTTAAAATGCATACATCTACGTCCTGGCTTATGCTGTGACAGGTTTATAAATCTTTGATAAAATGAAGGAGCAGAGAGGCAAGATGCCAAAATTGGTTTTCTACATCAATGAAAGCATTGAAGGTGTGCAGACATGTGCTTCCCCTTTGTAAATTGACACATTAATTTTTAGCTTACCACAGAAATTTCTACTTCTTTTTTATTCTAATTTCTTTTATATATTTTTAGATTGTAATATAATTACATCATTTCCCCTTTTCCTTTTGTCTCTCCAAAACTTCCCACGTATTTCCCTTCCTATTTTCAACCCATAGCCATTTATTTTTCATAATAATTATTATATGTATATATGCATATATATATTTCTAAATATAATGTTTAGCATATATAATATAACTTATATGTATGTTTTAAAGGTTGACTTTTTCTTTTTTAAATGTTTTTCATTTTCTCTCTTGGAAAAGAAAGCTATAGATTGCTTCTTTTTATTAATCATTCCATTTGTTTACATCTCAAATGATATCCCACTTCCTGGTTAATTCCACAACCCCTCCATCCCCCATCCACCCTCTCCCCCATTCCCTTTACCTCTATGAGGGTGCTCCCCTGCTCACCTACCCTCTCTCACCCCACCACTCCAGCTTCTTTAGAATGTTTTGGACAATCTGAAATTTTATATTTTTTCTATTTTTTTAAGGAAGGACCTGCTCTATCTGTCAATTTAGTTGAATGAAGGTAACAGAAAATCTGTGTAAGATGTTCATAATGTTGAATTTCTGTACTTGGGAGGCTAAGGCCAGAAGACCAGGAGTTTAAGGGCCAGCTTTTTCACACGGTGAGACTCTACATCAAAAAATTGAAGTACAGTGAAGACAAAACACAGCTGTGATACTACTGGCAGAAGTCTGTTTGTGTAATACTGTATGTGACAATACATACATGATGACACACATAAAACTTCTATATTCCAACTTGTTTCACCCTTCTTCATTCAGTCACTTGGAGCATGTGAAACCTTGACATTCAATATGGCTAATACTGGAGGAAAAGCTGCAGACATGGTTTTCAGTTAAGATGTGGTGAACCCTAAGGTATCAGTTCCTTTCAATTTTGAACACAGAGTGAAGGAAAAGTAAAAGCCCATCCCATATTAATTCTTTTTCTTAAGAAAAAGAAATATCTTACATTGAATCTTTGACCTTTTGACATATCATATCATTTCAAATAAAATCTTAATTAGCATTTCTCTAAACTCCCCAAAAAGCAACTGTTAACACATGACTCACATAAATAATATCAATTTTCCACATTAATGTTAAACTAAGTTTGAAAACATCGTATACTTAAAACAACACACTATAGAATTAAACCAATTCTCCATTCTATGATTAAAGTCTCTAAGCCTGAAAGAACATTTTTGTCCTTTAAACCTCCAGAATTAGAAAACACTTATCTCCCCAGAAAGCACACAGCGGTTATTTAGTTTTGTTTCTGCACAGGTTTAATTGGTTCATTTTAGCAATTCTGGGCTGCAGCCTAATTTCATACAATATCCAATTGTGAAAGGAAAATGCATGCTTGGAAAGTATTATCCATTCCCCAGAACTGAAATTACACAGCTCAGCCAAGGAACTCTCTTATGTTACAGGTTGTCCTGTAAATCTGACCCAATTCTAAACAGCATGTGGTTTTGCAAGAAGCAGCATTTATTGTTCCTGGCAGCTACGAGTGTGAATGCAGGCAAGCACTGCACTAAAAAGACACGAGGAAGCCCTTGGCATGTGGAAAGCAGAAGGAGGGGAGAAAAAGAGAGGGGGTGGAGGGAGGGACGGAGGGAGGGAGGGAAAGAAGGAAGGAAGGAAGGAAGGAAGGAAGGAAGGAAGGAAGGAAGGAAGGGGGAGGAAGGAAAGGAAGGGGAAGGGAAGAGAAGGAAGGAAAGAGAGAGAGAGAGAGAGAGCAAGCAGGCTGGATTCATAGGTCTTCCTTTGGTTACTATTCTTTTATTATGAATACTGATTTTTACATTTTTTGTTAAGGTTGTTATTATTTATTTGTGTGGGTACAAGACACAGTTGCCAAGCCTGTATGAGGAAACTGGAGCAGAGTATGCAGTAGGGAGGCATTTTTCCTCCTTTCACCAGGTGGTGTTCACAGATTGAACTCATGTAGCCAGGTTCTGTAGCAAGTAAGATCATTATTATGTTTCCCTACCTGCTGGCCCAGTTAACATTGGTTTTGGAAGACTGTTGATCTTTATCAGAGCAGAAAAGACTTATGAAATCTTTTCTTTCCTGTTCAGAAAAGCCTAATAGCCTTTCACTAACATTTTTTTTTAATCAGCTTAATAGCCAGTGTCTGATGTGGGAAAGAGAAACAGAAGCAAATATTGAAGTGTATGCATAACTGTTTTAATTGATCCATGCTCTTCGGTCTGGTGAAATTTCTGTTAAGTTGATTAAATTATTTACATTTGAAATAGACACAGGCTACAAGTCAAGCAAAGACTAAAGCAGGAGTACTGTGTCCCCAGAAAATCCATGAAACTTCTCACACTGGTCTCTGCATTACATGCACTTTGTGGTTATCATGAGGTTACCTTACAAAATGCTTTAAACACTAAAGTCCCACTTCATCTCTGACTGAACAGTTCCAGAAACACTAATGTATACAGTGTAACTGCCCAATTCATCAGGAAGAACTGGCACCACATGTGAATACATACGAAAATTCAAATCCAGCAATAACAAAAGAATTAGCTGATATCCACGGCATAAGTGGGAATTTTAAAATCATTAACATTAAAGTATCACGTGCACATCTTGGCACTTCCTTTTTAATATTGAAATTCTGCTTTATAATTATGTAAACATATTAATTCAGTTTGCATCAATTAAGATTTAGAAATTAGCTAGAAATAAAATAGTGCTTTCTTTAATCAAATGTATCTAAAAAAACTCTTAATAAACATTATTCTTCAAGTAGAGCATTAAAATAAAAGATGAAAACTGGTTTTGACAAAATATAAAGTTGAGTTAGGTTTAGTAATATCAACATTGCTTTAGGATTCCTGGCCAATATTTCACTTTAGCAATACTTATATTTTCATATACAAGGAAATGACTGCCTCAGTCTGAATATAAGACTCGTAAGCTAAAATTTAAGAAATAATATTAGAAAATTTTATTGAAAAAGTTTACTCTTTCAAAAAGTATTAAATACCCTTAAATAATTTTTTTTCAGAATTTTACTAAAAGATGAAACTGAGAAACCATTTCTATTCTTCTTATCTGGATTGGTAAATATTAGAGATCGTTTGCTAGGATTCTTTAGTGAGAAGGTCACAGCAAAGCCTCAAATTACAAAGTTTTGGCTACGAGAAACCTTTAAGGAAATTATTAAAGGTACATCATTCACGTGAAACAAAAAGTGTTGCGTCAGGCATGGCAGTCACTCCTGCCTGTAACCTCAGCCCATAGGAGGCTGTCAGGAGTCCCAGGGTGTAGTAACACCCTATCTTAAACAATCAAAACACAAAAAAAAGAGCTAATTAAATGTTTAGCACATTACTACTAGTTACCTAGCATACATTAGGAAAGTAAACTCCTTCGTTGGATAAACTGGGCAATTTTGGTAGAATTTAAGTGAATAATAAAGTTGGAATTTCTGTTACTGTCATGAAAGAAGAACTCCAACATTCACATCACCTACTTCAAAATGGCTTTCAGAAAGCAAATATGCCCCACACATACTCTCAGAAAACAAAAACTCAAATAAATCAGATCCTTCCAAAACTGTACAAATTATATGTCAAATTTTTAATCTTTTTATCTCATACTTGCAGTTCTTATGTACAAAACATTTAAATCTGTGGCAATACCAGTTAAGTGATGTATTTAGGAAGGCTTAGAAATATGCCTGAAATAAATCCACTTATTAAAATAAAAGTGAATGCTTTCACTAACTTTGGACATTTACATACTTCTTACTAGTTTTACATAAAGTATCAGGGACACTTATGAAAAAAAAAAGAGGAGTCTGTATTTCATGATAACTAAAAGTTTAATGACAAGCCTAATTATGGATTGCAAAACCATGTTTAAAGCACTGTCTTGAGTTTTACATTAAGCCAAACTATCAATTATAATAGTCAAATGAACGGTTCGCAGTTTTTAAACTTACCACCAAAAGCCACTAAGTTACAGACTAGTAATTAGCCACATTTTCTAGACTTAATTTGAATGATTGCTATGGGAAATATTATGCACATGTTTTATAATGTGGCTCAGCCAGTAGGGAGAAAGGATGTTTTAAGCTTACCTTCTGCTACACAAACAGTCCATAATATAAGCCAAATAATTCTTGCTGACAGTCTCATGTTTTTCTTTCTGGAACCAACTGACTCGAAGAAAAGTGTGTACTGTACCATCCAGTTCCTCTCTGCTATGAACAGTGGTCACAGTCACACGGCAGGGAAATACTTGCACCAAAGAGAAGTTGAAAGTCAGTTTAGGAAGTCAGGATTGCTAGATGCTCCGCCCATGAGCAACTTCTGCAAAGTAAACTAAAAGGGTAGACCACAAGTCCAGCAGCATGGGCGTTTGATCTCTTCGGTTACTGCGCCCTGTCTGTGACCTGCTGGATTGTTCTTGTAAATCACAGCTTGTTTTGCTTGGAAACAAGTTCACATTTCTGGAAATGTGAGCAGGAGCTGGATTTCATAATCCTTTAAACTGTGCTCTTCTGTGGACAAACCACAGAACAGAAAGCAGCGAAGGCACATTTAAAAATCCTTGAGGGAACTTCAGTTAGGCAGTGATTTGAGGACCAACATCCATGCATAGTACAGAAACGTCATCAAGATTGTCGTGCTGAGAGATGGTGATATAGTAAGAAATATAGAGGTGTGAAAAATGTCTGCAGCGAGCCGAATTGATGCAAAACCCAGGCAGATACTCAACTCCTGACCTGCTAGCCTTGGTACGTGCTGTGCTCTCCAGGCTTCCACCCACTGTCAGTGTCTCTATGAACGTGGACTTTATTTACCTGTACTTTGTGTAAGTGTGGAAGAAGCAGTTTACTCCTAACAAGATACAAATTTTAATTAAGTCTGATAGAAGAATATTTTCCTTTTGGTCTTTAGTGAAGCTATTATAAAATTGCGGTTTATAATAAAATAATCAAAAATATAGATAGTCAAAAAATACAAAAGTTAAAAATAGCATATATATTATTATATAAATAATATGCATATCGCGCTACTTCTTAACTTTCTTACTCATCATTGTTTTCAGGTTCAAAATCTATTTTATTATTATCCAAGTACCTCTAAAAAGATAATTATGCAACTTATCTCATAAAACATATGCTGAGGGTAATCCCTGCTGGCTGTGACCTTAGAAATTACATATTTACTTAGACACTTAAAAAGGGACCAGATTTTTTTTTAAAAAGGGACCAGATAGCCTTTATTGGGTCAAGCTGGTGTCTAGAGACAAAGAGTCCTGAGGTACTGAGCTGTAAAATTCACACAGTGGTAGGCAAGAGTCAGCAATGCTGAAGGCACTCAGTGACTTGTAGAGTTTATATGTACAGTTCCTCTTTTTTATTTTTACTTGCAATTTTTAAACTTATAGTTTAAGATAATTTATCTTTAATTTTATCTACTTAAAACTTTTTATCTTAATTTTTAGATTTAATTAATTAAATCATTATTTTCATACATGAATATGTTGTATTTGAATAATATCTACACTTTTCTTTCCCATCTCTAATTCCTCCCATGTTCTTCCTGCCCCTCTCTAATTCTTGTCTTCTTCCTCTATAATCATTGTCCTATACATACACATATGTGTATACATGTGCACACTCACAATCTACTGAGTCTAATTAGTGTTACTACTAATGTATATGTGTGACCACTTAGGATTAGAAAGTCTATCGTAAGGTTGGTACCTGAAGACAGCTGATTGCCTGAACCATCAACTGCCTTAACTCTTCATCTAGGTGTAGGGCCCTGTGAATTTTTTCCCAGTTTACATTGTCATGATCTGGTGTTATCTTGGGAAGTTCTTGTGTGGGCAACCATATTGTTAAATGTATAGGAACATCAACCCATTCTTGTCTAAAAGATACCATCTCAAAATAATTATCCTAATCCTCTGGCTTTTAAAAATATTTCTTACCTCTTATGTGATATTCTTTGAGACTTGGGCCTAGAGGTTGTATTGTATATGTATCACTCACACTGAGAATTCCACAATCACTTTTTCTTTGCATGTTGACCAGTTGTATGTCTCTGAAGTAGCTTTTATCTGCTCTAAAAAGAGAAACTTTTTTGATAAGGAGTGAGAGCTGAATGTGGCTATGGGTATGTAAGGACAAATATTTAGATATAGTTGGGAGCTGTATTAATTTAGAAAAATAGCAATAATAAGTTTTTTTCTTAAACCTCCCTAGCCATCATTCCTGGCTAGGTTTCCAATAACAGACAGGAATCCCTTCCTATTGATTCAGCCTTAATATCAATTAGGTATTGATTACTCTTGTGATGTCAGTGGCACTATTGTATCATTTAGTGATGATATCTTTATTGAGCTAGTTGTTCTGAGTAACAATTAATTAGACATTATGAAAAGTACAACAGTACCTAAGGACATGTTGGAGGGAAAAATGCTACATAGAACCAATGTTTCGGAGAGAACTGTCTTAGCTCTAATTTGTGAACTAATGTACACAACAGCTACAAGCTCTTATTTTTAACTAAATTTAATTGTAAGTTAATTAAGGAGAGAGTAGATACACTCTTGCAGTGGTAGCTAACACTCATGCATACAAGAGAATAAATAGCTCATGAGTGAGAATCCAGAGCAAGGAAAGAAAGTACTACAGTAGACATGACCAGAGACTGAACCATGAGAGTAGAGATAGGGAGAGAAAGAAAGGAGGACCAAGAGAGACTGACTAAGAGGACTAAGAGAGAGCCAAGAGCCAAGGGATGGCTAAAAGCATGCATGGCTGAAGTGGTAGGGTTATACAAGAATGAGAAGCAGAAGGAAGGAAGCCAAAAAGCTGGAGTTTAGAGTAGGAGGCAAAGTGAGAAGAACTAAGAGGAACCACAAATATTGAGTGAGCCTAGAAGCCAGCATGTGCTTTGGCATGCTAAAAAGCACCACATTGATCCATTTGTCTTCAGTTGTTTTGTTCATGACATTGAGGTTAAGTAGCAAAGAAAGAAAGAAAAATTTAGAAATCATAGCAAAAAGTGACCAGAGTCCATTCCTGAAGGCCAAGTGTTCTACCCCCCCTGTGCAGAATGAAGAAAACTGCAAAAAGTGGGAACCAAAGCTTAAATAAAACAGTGTCTAGTTAGTTATGTCTTTTTAGTAACAGAATAAAGGTAGGAAGAAAGGGAGGGAGGGAGAGAGAGAGAGACAGAGAGGGACAGAGGAATAGAGGGAGGGAGTGATATAAAATCTGGCTGACACATCCTGTTCCTCTGCATGAAGAGGAAACTGTGGAAATCAAAGGAGTCAGAAATGGGGCAGAAACTAAAACCGCAATCAACAGCAGATGCATTCTTAAGCAATTGATAGGTCAACTAGACAAGAATCCTACTAGAGTCCATACATCATATATATCATATAGGAAATTCTCGCTTGTCATCAGTAAATCCTCCCTTGACAACAATTGCCTGTGTCTGTGGCAAGAAGACATTAAAAAGAAAAAAAAACATATACTGAGTCAGTAGCTAGGCATCTTTATAGGCAACCGTTCCTGAACGGCTCATTCTTGAGACCTAGCACAATATCATTGGACTGACTTCTGAAACCTGGTCTTCAGAATACCTCTAGGTAAAAAGAAGAAAATTTTTGAGCTAGAATCTCACAGTGAAACATAATATGGATGATCTGAACATTCAACTGGAGCAGAACACACAGAAAACTCACCTACAAATACACAAGGGAAAAGAGAATTTGAACTCACACATTTGTGTCTATGTGAAAGACCTGCACAAGCACCCAGACAAGAAATGTCAGATCCAAATTCTGGTGCTTAGACAAAAGCCATCATTCCAAAGAAACTTGTGAACCCTTTCTTCTATTACAATGCCAAATTCCCCTATCACTCACAAAAGGGACAAATGGCTATCTATGGTGCTTATTAGCATAAAAAGCACATTCTGGCCTCTAGGTTCCCTCAGTATAACAAGTACCTGTTACATATTTCAGATTCCATCCAGACATCCTGGATCTTGTCTCCCCACTTCTTCAGTTCATAGTTTTCCTTTCTCTAACTTCTCATTTCTCCTTATAACCCTGCTTTTTTTCAGCCATGTGTTCTCTTTTGTCTTCTTCTCTTAGGCTTCTCTCTTTGCTCCTCTCTCTTGGTCCCTTCTCTCTTCTTCTCTCATTCTCCCCATCTTTCCTCTCATAGACAAGTCAAATTTGATGGCCATGTCCATTTCAGTGAACTACAGTCTTTGCTTTCTCTAGACTCTTCCAGCTGCCTCTGGAGGCTCTCTCGCTTATATCTACAATAAAAACTTCTATACATAACCATAGTTTGGAGTGGTCATGTTGTCAGTTCATATAAAAACCACATTGAGAAAGTGTCATATCTGACTGTAGATATCTTACTATATGGAAGCCATCTGTGCACTTGGATTTAGAAGGTCCAAGTTCTGGCAGTATCTAAAGTCAGTTTTTTCTCTCAATGTGGTTCTAGAAATTTAGCCTGGTTCCCAAGTGCATGAGTTGAAGAGAGCCTGAAGTTTCTGTACAGAAGGCTAATAATGCATTCATCAAGTGCAAACAAATTTAAGAATAACCTGTGACTTAGCAAAACTTCCCTCTGGCATTAAGCCAGAGGGAAACTATCTCGGCTGAAAACTACCAGACAATTCTAGGATCAGAAGGAAGATGCTTTCCATTGTGCCTTGTGGAAGTATGTTTACAAGCAGCTCTGAGTCCTATGAACTCCAAAGCCCTAGATGAGTTCTGACACTCTCAGTAGTCCGGTAACCTCACTGTAACTTTCAAATATACTAAACTGTAAAATAAAGTTGTTTTCTTCTCCATGCAATAGAAATCCAACAATTGTGTGTCAGCTGCTTGTTGTTATTTCACTTTTCAGTGGCTTTCAGCTAAGAAATTGTCATGAGTTTCAGAAAGCATTGTCTTCACAACAATAGAGTAATGATTAAGACATCAAGGAAGGCATAGGAGTTGAAGCATCTTCATAGTTCACCTCTGGCTGCCATAGACTCATGGACATCTCTTACTGCAAAATGCATTCAGATCAATGTTCAAAGTCTTATATTTTTGAAAATCTTCTATTAATAAGGGTTTGTAAATGCTTTAGCCTTCTTTCTAGTCCCCCAACCACCAGAAGTAGTGGAAAAAAGGTTGATACGGCAAAGGAGGATGTGGACCTCTTTAGAAATAGTTCTTTGGAGCAAATACTATCTGCATTGTCTGTCAGGATATCAAAAATTCAGTTCACATGAATCAGTAGTGACAGTGGAGCAGAGACTGAGTGAATGGGCAACTAATAACAGGCCAACTTGAAAGACATTCCATGGGTAAGCACAACCCCTAACACAATGATACTCTGTTATGCTTGTAGACAGGAGCATGTTGTCCTCTGAAAGGCTCCACCCAGCAGCTGACTCAAACAAATATATCCATAGCTGAACAGTGAATGGAGCTTGACACTCTTATGGAAGAATAGAATGAAGGATTGCAGGTTCTGAAGGGGATAGAAACTCCACAGGAAGACCAACACACTTCTAATGTGGACCTTTGGGGCACACAGAGTCTGAACCACCAACCAGAAAATATACAGGAGCTGGGCCTAGACTTCCCCATACATATGTAGCAGATGTGCAGCTTGACTTTCAGGTAGGTCCCAAACATCTGGAACAGAGGCTGTCTCAAAAGCTCTTGCATGTTAGTAGGATGTATTCTTCTAGTTAGGCTGCCTTGTCTGGCCTCAGTAGGAGAGGAAGCACCTACCCATCAGAGACTTGATGGGGAGTGCGAGGATGAGGGGATGCCCAGAGGCATCCCATTTACTTAGAGGAGAAGGGGAGAAGGCATGGGGGAAAGATTGTGGGAAGGAGTGACCAAGAAGCAGGCAGTGAGCAGGATGTAAAGTGAATAACTTAAAAAATAAATAAATAAAAGAAAGAAAGAAATTGATTTTCTCCTTTCTCTATCCTATCTGCTTCTTCTTATGCTTTCCTCCTAGGCTGCTAGTCATTTCACCAGTGTACAGCAGTGTAGTAGTGTATTATTATATGTAGTGTCCACAATAATAAATTTCTGAATCTTTATCACCTTTGCAGATAGATTTATTACTTCCATGGCCCCACCCAAATAGAGACACTGAACTTTAGAGAGACTTAAATAGTAGCTGAAGCTACTGGTCGGATCCAAACCCCATTGTCTACACAGTTTAACATTTATATATTATAGTCAATTATATAGAAAATAATTATATATTATATTCTGTGGTTTGAATATAAAATGTCCCTAGTAGCATTATGTGCTTAGCTGCTTTGTCTCTAGTTGGTGGTACTCTTTAAAGATTTTGAATAACCATTATATGCTGAAGCATTACTAGAGAAAATAGGTCATTGGGTATTTTGAAGTTTTTAGAACACACACACACACACACACACACACACACACACACACACTGCATACCTGCTATCTACTTCTTGACAGCAGATACAATGAGAACAGTCCCCTCAAGTACCAGACCAAGACTCAAATGTAAAAATAAACTTTCCCTTCCTTAAATTACTTCTTGTAGAGTATTTGATCACACATTGAGAAAAGTAACTACTACACTTCCTTTCAACTTTAAGGCATACTATTTCAAAAATATAATATTCCAACTGTGTCTCTAGACAAAGGAAAATTTTAAAGCTTGTTTGAGGTAGTCTTTTACAAAGATTTATGTATAAACAATGTAATAGTTTTCATACTGATCTTATTTTAGTAAAACCTAATTATATTTTGTAAGTTACTTTTCAGATAATATTTAATAAATTACATATGGTAATATATCATAGGAGTAAACATTTCTTGGAAAAAATAAAATGTCTTTCCTATGATGTAAAACTAGTGAGTGACTGGACATAAATTATTAATGGTCATTTATGAGTTCAAAGTAAATGGTTCATTACCTAACTGATATAGTCAATTACAGTCATATACATGCTATCATTCAGATGCCATTGAGATTCAAAATGATTCCAGAAACCTTTGTCTTCATAAAATTCTCCATAATCTCTGATGATGTTGACACTGCTTATATTGTAATCTCAAAACTATCTGTCATCTACAATATTGATTTGTCTTGTTCCTGTCAACCCCTAATCTTGTCATAAATTTATTTTCTTCATAACATTGTCTTCTTGCACTTACCTCCTATTAAGATTTTGATTATATAAATTTTTTTATTTTCTCCTCAGAATAAAAAAGCCTATTATCTTAGCCTATCATAATTTTATACTAACAAGCAAATGAAATACAACATACCTATAAGTTTTACTGTGTACATGGTCAGACTTGAGTATATCTGATATAAGATTATATTAATATATAAAAAGTAATTTGGTTACTGGAGTTCCATTTTTCAAGCTTGAATTATACTAACATTCTAGTTATTTATAATTAAACCTAATACTAATATAACTATTCCCATTTTATGTACTAGTAGGGTAATGAAAAGACATGATTATATAGTTGAAATTGTTTTCTATCAGGTAGAATACAGGAATAAAATTCTATATGATGCTGAACAAGAAGGAAGGCCAAATGGTGGATGCTTCAGTTCCACTTAGAAGGGGGAACAGAGCAATCACTGGAAGCAGAAGGAAGGAGGGTCCTGAGAGGGAAATGGGATGAGGAGAAAAAAAAGCAGGACAGATTAAAGTATGGGAAGAGACAGAAATCAGAGAGTCAGGAGAATGAATAGAAACATGTAGTGGTGTGTGTGTGTGGGGGGGGCACTAGAAAGTCCCAGATGGCAGGGATGCAAGAAGCTCCCAGGACTCAATAGGAATGGCATTAGCCAAAATAGCCCACAGAGGTGAGATAGAACCTAAACAGACCACCCCTGGTAGATAGCCATGGCCTCCAATTGAGGGAAGAGGGCACTCACCCATCTCAAAAGGGCACCTGCATTAACTCAGCAGAAGAAACTGGTCAGGCAGTTTAGGGGAAGAGACCCTCAAAGGGAACAGTTGTAATTCCTATCTTTAACCAGAAGCTGGAACTGTCCTTGCTTATGTCCAGATGGAGGTCGAGAAAAGCCGAAGGGAGTTCTGCTTTCCTTTTCTTTTCCTTCTCTAGCATGCAGGAGAGTGTACTATTATCATTTGATAACTTGATAATTTCCCCTGATACCTTGTAAATAAAAAAAGTCAAGCTTCCAGTTTCCATCTGCACCTTGAGCTCATCCTGAGGCACAGCACTCCATAGCCAAAAACCACTGGAAGAGAGCTGGTCTTCCAGAAATGCAGGCACACCCGTTATTTTCTCCTTTCTCTATCCTATTTGCTTCTTCTTATGTTTTCCCCCTAGGTTGCTAGTCATTTTCATCAGTGTACATCAGTGTAGCAGTGTATTATTATACACAGTGTCCACAATTCAACACAAGGAGGAAAACTACACCCTAGAAAAAGCAAGAAAGTAATCCTCTTTCAATAAACCCAAAAGAAGATATCCACACAAAAATAAAAATAACATCAAAAATAACAGGAAGCAACAGTCACTATTCCTTAATATCTCTTAACATCAATGGACTCAGTTCTCCAATAAAAAGATATAGACTAACAGACAGGACACCTAAACAGGACACAGAATTTTGCTGCATACAGGAAACACACCTCAGTGTCAAAGACATACACTACCTCAGAATGAAAGGCTGGAAAAGAGTTTTCCAAGAAAATGTTCCATGGAAACAAGCTGGAGTAGCTATTCTAATATCGAATAAAAGCAACTTTCCACCAAAAGTCATCAAAAAAAAAATAAGAAAGGACACTTCATACTCATCAAAGGAAAAAAGTCTACCAAGAAGAACTCTCAATTCTGAACATCTATACTCCAAATGCAAGGGCACCCACATTCATAAAAGAAACTTTACTAAAGCTCAAAGTACATATTACACCTCACACAATAATTGCAATAATTGTAGGGTATGTGAACACCCCACTCTCCTCAATGAACAGATCAGGAAAACACAAACTAAACATAGACACAATGAAACTAACAGAAGTTTTAGACCAAATGGACTTAACAGATATCTATAGAACATTTCTGGCTAAAACAAAAGAATATACCTTCTTCTCAGCACCTCACGATACCTTCTCCAAAACTGACTACATAATTGGTCACAAAACAGGCCTCAACAGATACAAGAAGATTGAAATAATCCCACGTGTCCTATCAGATCATCCCAGACTAAGGCTGTTCTTCAATAGCAATAGAAACAACAGAAAGCTCACATACACATAGAAGCTGAACAATGCCCTACTCAATGATAACATAGCCAAGGAAGATATAAAGAAAGAAATCGAAGACTTTGTAGAATTTAATGAAAATGAAGCCACAACATACCCAAACATATAGGACACAATGAAAGCTGTGCAAAGAGGAAAATTTAGCTCTGAGTGCCTCCAAAAAGAAACTAGAGAGAGTATACACTAGCAGCTTAACAGTACACCTGAAAGCTCTAGAACAAACAGAAGCAAATACACCCAAGAGGAGTAGATGGCAAGAAATAATCAAACTCAGGGTTGAAATCAACCAAGTAGAAGCAGTAAGAACCAGGAGTTTCTTCTTTGAATAAATCAACAAGACAGATAAATCCTTAGCCAGACTGACCAGAGTGCACAGAGACAATATCCATATTAACAAAATCAAAAATGAAAGGAGATATAAAACAACAGAAACTGAAGAAATTAAAAAAAATCATTGAATCCTTCTACAAAATCTATATTCAACAAAACTGGAAAATGTGATGAAATGGACAATTTTCTAGACAGATACCAAGTACTAAAGTTATATCAGGATCAGATAAACAATCTAAACATTCCCATACCCCCTAAAGAAATCGAAGCAGTCATTAAAAGTCTCCCAATCTCAAAAAGCCCGGGACCATATGTTTTTAGTGCAGAATTCTATCAGACCTTCAAAGAAGACCTAATACCAATACTCTTCAAACTATTCTGCAAAATAAAAACAGAAGGAGCCCTACCCAATTCATTCTATAAAGCCACAGTTACAATGCATACTCTCCCTTGGAGACAGAATGGTTTCTGTCTAATCAGGAACCTGTTCCAATTTTCTTTCATAGAGCACTTCATAAGAGATTTTTTTTTCTACTTCCATCATGTTTAATGTTCCAAATAGATTTTAAAAACTGGTTAAGTGCATATTACTTTTAGCTTCTGAAGACATCATGTATATTTAAGAGGCATTTAACTATTATAAATTATTTTGATGACAAAAAAGAAAGTCAAGTAGAATACAATCATTTATTAAACATTTATAAGATAAAAAAAAAAAAAAACCCAGAATTTTTCTCGTCTAAAGGAAATTCGAGGACAAAAAAAAAGGAGCAGAGACTGAAGGAAAGGTCATCCAGAGGTCATGCCACCTTGAAGATCCATCCCATCTACAGACACCAAACACCAACACTCTTGCTGATGCTAAGTACTGCTTGTAGACAGCAGCCCAGTAGGGCTGTCTCTTTGTGAGGCTCTGGCAGAACCTGACTAAGACAGATGTAGACACTCAAAACCAAGCATTGGACTGAGCCCAGGGACCCCAGTGGAAGCGATAGGGAAGGACTGAAGGAGCTGATGGGGATTTTAACCCCATAGGAAGAACAATAATGTCAACTAACTGGACCACTCAGAGTTCCCAGACTAAACCACCAACCAAAGAGTATACATGAGTAGGACCATGACTCCAGCTACATATGTAGCAGAGGATTGCCTTATCTGGCATCAATGGGAGGGTAGGTGCTGCTTGGTCCTGTGGAGGCTTGTTGCCTCAGAGAAGAAGTATGCTAGAGGGGTAAGGCAGGAGTAGGTGTTTGAGTGGGGAAGCACACTCTTAGATGGGGATTTGTAGAGGGGAGACTGGGAAGGGGGACAAAGTTTGAAATATAAATAAATGAAACAATCAATAAAAAGCATATCTCAAAAAGTTAAGGTATACTACAATATTTGTTCTGTATCAATGTTGATGGAAGATAAACCCATGTTATGATTACAGTAAAGGACAAGAAATTAAGAAATTTCTTATTCCTTTACAAACTTCATTAGTGATATAGAAACTTTTATTTTTCCATGTAATACAATTTACTAGAAAGTGATTTATATGCCAAAGTGATGGAGAGCCTTTTATTATATATAAATCTATTCAACTGTTCACAGATTAATTTTGACATTTTTTGAAGGGTACAATGCTAGAATCTTATGTACCAAGCAATGGTCAGACCAGTAAGTGAAATGACCAATTATATTTTTCTCCATTTTTATCTTTAGACTTGTCGCAACAGTGGTCCAAATCAGGTTCATAATGATTAATTTTGTGGAACATAACAGTAAGGAAAGCTATTTTTATATCTGAAAACAGCTATAGAAGTTGATTTTAGAAAGTCATTAAGAGTGGGGAAAATCAGCTATACCAAGATATTCTTGCAATTCGATTTGTAATAAAGAAATTCTGTTCTTAACAATGAGATGAATATATTAAATATATATACATTCATGTGCCAATTATATCTGAGTATAGCAGTTTTGGAGAAGCAAAACCAATGCTTAAGATCAGCTGCAATGTGTCCATGAGGAATAGTGTCTCCTAGTTATAAGGACTCTAATGACAATGTGAACACATAGCATGGATTCCAGGGTGAGATGCACCCAGACAGAAATATCTAGTCTTCATGTTATTTTAAGACTGAATTATATATTGACCTTGGTAACATAAAATGAAATGGTGTTCTGATTATTTTTATATAGAGAGGTAGATGCAAAGATAGCCAACTTAAATTCCAGAAAGTGAAACGAAAAGAAAGGAGAAAAAAACTGTTCAATAGGACATTTACTATGAAAATAGATGTCTGTCAATGAGAGGAGAGGCCCTTTGTCCTGTGAAGGCTCAATTCCCCAGAATAGGAGAATGCAATTCAGAAAATAGGGAGGGGGTGATCAAGGGGAGGGGGAAAGGGGGTTTTGGACGGGTGACATGGAAAGGGGATACTACATGAAATGTAAATAAAGCAAATATCTAATAAAAATGAAACTAAAAAAAAGAAAATAGATATCTGCAACATGGCTCAAATACACAAGAAAAATAATTCTAAAACAAGAATAAATTGATAAATCTACAAATGCTGTGAACTTTAAGTTACAAAAGAGTTTTAATTACTGTCCAATGATGTTATTCTAGTTTTCAAAACATTAAAAGTATATGAAAGCGGTTCCTTCTATCCCCTCCTCCGCAGCTGCCTGCCCAGTCCATTCTGCTGCGGTAGACCCCCTGCCAGTTCTGCCACAGGGAAGACCCCATCTCCTGATACTTTCTAGAGAACCAGCAGCATGCAGGGCATTTGGTAAGAACCACCCTCACCTCTGGAGGTCCAGAGCTGCTGGTTGGGACTCACTACCCAGCAACTACCAAAACCCCAATCTCTCCCCAGAATATGTCTCCCCTTCTGTTCCTTCTACCCCCTCAAAAATCCCTTAAAGAAATAAGAAGCCCTTAAAGAAGAAACACAAAAATCCCTTAAAGAAATACAGGAGATCATGGGTCAACAGGTAGAAGCCCTGAAAATGGAAACCCAAAATCCCATAGGGAATTATGGGAGAACATGGGTCAACAGGCAGAAGCACTTAAAGAGGAAAAACAAAAATTCCTTAAAGAAACACAAGACAACGTGGTTCAACAGGTAGGAACCCTTTAAGAGGAAATACAAAAATCCCTTAATGAATTTCGGGAAAACCAAAATGAACAAATGAAGGAACTGAATAAAACTATCCAGGATCTATAAATGAAAGTAGAAACAATAAAGAAATCACAAAGTGAGACATCACTGGAGAAAGAAAATCTTGGAAAGAATTTAGAAGTCATAGATATAAGCATCAACAACAGAATAAAAGTGATAGAAGAAAGAATCTCAAATGCTGAAGATTCCATAAAAAAACATTGACTCAACAGTCAAAGAAAATGCAAAATGCAAAAAGCTTGTAGCCTAAAACATCCAGGAAATCCAGGACAAAATGAGAAGACCAAACCTAAGGATTATAGGTATAGAAGAAAGTAAGGATTTACATCTTAAAGGGCCAATAAATATCCAACAAAGTTGGAGAAGAAAACTTCTCTAACCTAAAGAAAGAGATGCCCATGAACATACAAGAAGCCTACAGAACTCCAAATAGACTGGACAAGAACAGAAATTCCTCCCATCACATAATAATCAAAACAGCAAATGCACTAAACAAAGAAAGAATATTAAAAGCAGTAAGGTAAAAAGGTCAAGTAACATTTAAAGGCAGACCTATCAGAATTACACCAGACTTCTCACCAGAAACTATGAAATTTAGAAGATCCTGGGCAGATGTCATACAGACCCTAAGACAACATAAATGTCAGCCCAGACTACTAAGTAAAGTGGCAGGATATAAAATTAACTCAAACAAATCAGTAGCCTTCCTATACTCAAAGGATAAACAAGCTGAGAAAGAAATTAGGGAAATGGCACCCTTCACAATAGTCACAAATAATATTACACGCCTTGGTGTGCTCTAACCAAGCAAGTGAAAGATCTGTATGACAAGAACTTCAAGCCTCTGAAGAAAGAAATCAAAGAAGATCTCAGAAGATGGAAAGATCTCCCATGTTCATGGATTGGCAGGATTAACATAATAAAAATGGCCATCTTGCTGAAAGCAATCTACAGATTCAATGCAATCCCCATCAAAATCCCAAATCAATTCTTCATAGATCTAGAAAAAGCAATTCTCACATTCATCTGGAATACCAAAAAAACAAGGATAACAAAAACTATTCTCCATAACAAAAGGTCTCCTGGGGGGATCACCGTCCCTGACCTCAAGCTCTACTACAGAGCAATAGTGATAAAAACTGTCTGGTATTGGTGAGGAGATAGGCACGAAGATTAATGGAATAGAATTGAAGAGCCAGAAAAGAACCCACACACCTATGATCAATTGACAAAGGAGCTGAAAAAATCCAGTGGAAAAAAAGCAGCATTTTTTTTTACAAATGGTGCTAGATCACCTGGAGGTCAGCATGCAGAAAAATGCAAATCGACACATTCTTATCTCCTTGTACAAAGATCAAGTCCAAGTGGATCAAGGACCTACACATAAAACCAGACACACTGAAGCTTATAGAGGAGAAAGTGGGGGGAGAACCTTGAACACATGGGAAGAGAGGAAATTTTCCTGAATAGAACACCAATGGCTTATGCTCTAAGAACAAGAATTGACAAATGAGACATAAAACTACAAAGTTTCTGCAAGGCAAAGGACACAGTAAATAGGTCAATAGGACAAAACAGCAACCAACAAATTGGGAAAATCCTTACCAATCCTACAATCGATAGAGGGCTAATATCCAATGTATAAAAGGAACTCAAGAAGTTTGACTCCAAAGAGTCAAATACCTGGGACAGGCTCAATGTGGTAGTGTAGGGTAATACCAGGAAGGGGAGGCAGGAGCGAGTTGGTTGGGGATCAGAGGGAGGGAAGAGGGGGTATGGGACTTTTGGGGAGGGGGGAACCAGTAAGAGGGAAATCATTTGAAATGTAAATAAAGAATATACCTAATAAAAAAATTTAAAAAAATGGGGTACAGAGCTAAGCAGGGAATTCTTAACTGAGGAAACTTGAATGGCTCTAGCACCTAAAGAAATGTTCAGCATCCTTAGTTATCAGGGAAATGCAAATCAAAAATACACTGAGATTCCACCTCACACTGGTCAGAATGGCTAAGATGAAAAACCCAGGGGACAGCAGATGCTTCAGAGGATGTGGGGAAAGAGAAACACTTCTCTATTGTTGGTGGGATTGCAAACTGGTAAAACCACTCTAGAAATCAGTTTGGTGGTTCCTCAGAAAACCTCAGGTACCTACATAATACTACCTGACATAATACTACCTGAGGACCCAGCCATACCACTCCTGGGCATATATGGAGAAGATGCTCCAACATGTAATAAGGACCCATGTTCCATCATGCTCATAGTGGTCTTGTTTATAATAGCCAGAAGCTGGAAAGAAACCAGATGTCTCTCAACAGAGGAATGGATACAGAAATTGTGGTATATATACACAATGGAGTACTATTTGGCTATTAAAAATAATGAATTCATGAAATTTTTAGGCAAATGGATGGAACTAGAAAGTGTCATCCTGAGTGAGGTGACCCAATCACAAAAGATCACACATGATATGCACTCACTGATAAGTGGATGTTAGCCCAAAAGCTCAAAATAAACATGTTACAATTCACAGACCACAGGAAGCTCAAGAAGAAGGAGAACTGAAGTGGGGTGATTTGGTTCCTCTGAGAAAGGGAACAAAATACTCACAGGAGCAATAAAGGAGACAAAGTGTGGAGCATAGACTGAAGGAGAGACCACCCAAAGACTACCCTACCTGGGGATTCATCCTATAAAGTCACCAAATCCCTACTCTATTATGGAAGACAAGAAGTGCATACCAAAAAGAACCTGTTATGGTTGTCTTGGAGGGGCACTGCCAGAATCTTACACATACAGAGGCAGATGCTAGCAGCCAACCATTGGACTAGGCGTGGGGTCCCCAATGGAGGAGCTGGATGTCAGACTGGAGGAGCTGAAGGGGTTTAGAGTCCCATGGGAAGAACAATGTGGTTTGCCACCCAGATGTCCCAGGACTCCCAGGGACTAAACCATCAATTAAGGGGTACACATGGCTCCATCCAAAAATGTGGCAAAGGAATGCCTTATAAGGCCATCAGAGGGAGGAGAGATCCTTGGTCCTGTGAAGGCTCAATAGATTCCCCAACAAAGGGAAATCGAGGGGGAGGAAGTGGGAGTGGGTCAGGTGGAGAGGCATATTCTTGGAGCAGGGAGAGGGAAGAGGTGTTGAGGGTTTTCAGGGAGGGGGGAAACCTGGAAAGGTTTTAGCATTTGAAATGTAAATGAAGATTATATTCAATAAAAAAAGAGTATATGAAAACATGCATTTTTACCAAAATCTTGCTAACATGCATATGTAAGACTTCTAAATAATATAAGTAAAAAATTCAATATTAAAGAATTTAAATGATGTTTTAAAATATGGCATCAAGCACTCATACACCATGGGTTTTTGTAATATAGCATTTCTCCCTTTTTTTCTACTTTCATAATTACCTTGAAATTCTCCCAGTAAACTCAACTATTAATTTCTTAGGGCTGTGGTAGAAAGTACCTCTAAATATGTGATTTCGAAGAACAGAAATGTATCACAGTGCTGGGCACTGAATGTCAGAAGCTATTCCTTAGCAGGGCTCAACTATTTGAGATATGCGTGGCTAAAATCATTCATTTGCAGCCTTCTCCTCCATGATCTATATCTGTTTCTGTGTCTGAATCTTCCTCTTCTTTTCTCTTAAAGACATCCAATTCAATTTATACTCAACTTGGTTACATTTGCAAAGACCCTGTTTTCCAAATAAGGACATATTTTGTTCCTCCAGGTTCAGACTTGAACAAACCTTTTCAGAAGATACAATTCAACCTACAATAGCCAGACTTCACAAATGTTCTTCAATTCTTCTTTGATGACCTCCCTGAAATTTTCCTTTCTGTCTTCCACAATACTGTCCTCTCTTACTCATAGTACTCTCTGATCTTATTTCATTTGTTTCTTCTTAGTTGTGTTGCCTTCTCATTGATATTTCTTATATCACATGGCTTTGCCCTTAATTCCCTGTTTCTTTCTTTGTTACCATGCATTTAACAAAGAAAAATTAAGCACTATTTATACTTCTCTTTATGATTTCTAGACACTGTCTTATAAATGTAACTTTTATTTGGCTGAAGTAATTATTATCTCAGAAGCTTACCTTTTAATTTATTTCTAAACTCTGGCTGTCTGGTTCAACTCAGTTGTTCTGGATCAAACTCCTCTGAGCTGACTGATTCAACCTGGCTTCTCTCAGATTCCAAATGAATTGCTTTACTTGGCCTCAAACTAACTCTGGCAGTTTACCTTCTGGCTCCTTCTTATTCTCTGACTTCAACTGCCTCTGCTGACCTGCCCTGAACTGTATCAACAACTCCCCTGCACCGCAATTACTGCACTGCCTCCCAACCGACTCAACTCCCAACTCACTGACTGACTGACTGAACTTTTTCATTCTCTCTGCACTGTTCTTAAATAGATTTTCTCCTGAGAGTTGAGAGTATCATATCTCTAAACCATTCTGTCAGACCTTTCTCTGATCCATGACTTTGTTTGTCCCTCAATTAAATGTCATTGTTTGGGACTAAAGGTGTCTACTCAAAGATTCCAGCCAGACAGAATAAAGATCTATACTCCAACTCAAGATACCAACTCAAGGGAATAAAGTTGTACAGTAAGCATCTGTTTGCATTCCAGCCAGATCACATAGACCTAAAAGGTCTTTGGATATGATCAAAGCAGCTATGTTGCTGGATTAAAATTTCTCTACACTGTCTATGTTGAGAGATCTATCATTTTTCTTTTCTTTCTTTTTTTTCTATTGTTCCTTTGGTGATTTCACATCATGAAATCCAAGCACCTTCACTTTCCAGTACATACAGGGTCAGCCTCCCCCATCCTTGGGACCTCTCCCCACAAAAGAAGAAGGGAGAGGAAGAAGAAGTGGAAGAAGAGGAATAGGAGGAAGAGGGAAGGAAGGAAAGAAGGAAGAATAAAACACACACCTGCAAAATATTAAGTGTAATTTAGTCCAACTTGTGTCTTCCATATACTCACAGGAGCATGTTCAACTTCCTAGTGGCCAGCCCCTTAAAGAAATTGGAGGTTTCTGTAAGCAGCTGTAGACCATTCTCTGCCACAGGGCTCCACACCCACATGGCACAGGAAGATAACGAAACTCTGAGGAGTGTGGACAGACCTGGGAGCACAGATAGGACTACCCATGCTGCTCAGAGGAACACACCCGGAACCAGCAGGTAGGAGCCTTCCAGTTTCTGTCTGTGGCTGGAGACCATTCTCTGCCACAGGGCTCCATAACCAGGAGGCACGAGGAGATAGCTAGCCCCCCAGGAGTGCAGACAGGCCTGGGAGTGCAGGTAAGACCAGCCTGCTGCTCAGAGGAACCCATCTGAAACCCTGAGGACACAAGAACCCAGGGGTAACCTGAGACAGGAGTCTTCCAGTTTCTGTCTGCACCCAGACATGGGCCACAGAGCTACATACACAAATACCACCAGGAGAGAGCTGGTTTCCTAGGAGTGCTTACATACCTGCTTACACAGGTAAAACCACCACTCCTCTTCAAATTCCTGGTCCAAGAGGGACCTGTTCAGAGACATCAGGACACAGGAACCAAGTATCAGCTGGGGACAGGATCCTTCTGGTTTCTGTCTGAACCCGTGAGCTGACCCAGTACCACAGCTCTCCATACCTAAATTCCTCCCAGAGAGAACTGGTCTCCCAGGAGTACTGATACACTTACAGGACAGATAAGCCACAGTCACAGACAGCAAGACCAGCTAACAGGAGAGATAACCAGATGACGAAAGGGAAATTCAAGAACATTACCAACTGAAACCAAGGCAACATGGTATCATCTAAACCACGTTCTCCCACAACAGCAAGTCCTGGATACCCCAACACACCAGAAAAGCAAGATTTGGATTTAAAAATAACAGCTCATGATACTAATAGAGGGCTTCAAGAAGAACATTAATAAATCCATTAAAGAAATACAGGGCAACATGAGTAAACAGGTAGAAGCCCTTAAAGAGAAAACAACAAAATACCTTAAAGAAGGAAAACACAAACAAATAAGTGAACAAAACCAACCAGGATAAAAAAAATGGAAGTAGAAAAATTAAAGAAATCACAAAGGGAGAAAACTATGGAAATAGAAAACCTAGGAAAGAAATCAGGAGTCATAGATGCAAGCATCAACAATAGAATACAAGAGATACAAGAGAGAATCTCAGGTGCAGAAGATACCATAGAAAACATTGACACAACAGTCAAAGAAAATGCAAAATGCAAAATGTTTGTAACCCAAAACATTCAGGAAATCCAGGACACAATGAGAAGATCAAACCTCAGGATTATAGGTACAGAGGAGAGCAAAGATTTCCAGCTTCAAGGGCCAGTAAATTCTTCAAAAGAATTATAGAAGAAAACTTCCCTAACCTAAAGAAAGAGAAGCCCATGAACATACAAGAAGCCTACAGAACTCCAAACAGACTGGACCAGAACAGAAATTCCTCCCGTCACATCACAATCAAAACACCAAAATTACTAAACAAAGAAAGAATATTAAAAGTAGTAAGGGAAAAAGGTCAAATAACATATAAAGGCAGACTTATCAGAATTAGACCAGACTTCTCACCAGAGACCATGAAAACTAGAAGATCCTGGGCAGATCTCATACAGAGCCTAAAAGAACACAAATGCCAGATCAGGCTACTAAACCCAGCAAAACTCTCAATTACCATAAATGGAGAAACCAAGATATTCCATGGCAAAACCAAATTTAAACAATATTTTTCTACTAATCCAGTCCTACAAAGAATAATAGATGGAAAATGCCAAAACGAGGAGGGAAACTACACCCTAGAGAAAGCAAGAAAGTAATTTTCTTTCAACAAACCCAAATGAAGATAACCACACGAACATAAAAATAACATCAAAAATAAGAGGAAGCAACAATCACTACTCCTCAGTACCTCTGAGTATCAATGAACTCAATTCCCCAATAAAAAGACATAGACTAACAGACTGTATACATAAGCAGGACCCAGCATTTTGTTTCATACATGACCTCAGTGTCAAAGGCAAACACTACCTCAGAGGAAAAGGCTAGAAAAAATTTCTTACAGGCAAATGGTCCCAGGGAACAGGCTGGAGTAGCCATTATAATATAAAATAAAAGCAACATTCAACCAAAAGTCATCAAAAAAGATAAGGAAGCACACTTCATACTCATCAAAGGAAAAATCTACCAAGGAGAACTCTCAATTCTAAACATCTATACTCCAAATGCAAGGGTACCCATATTCATAAAAGAAACTTTACTAAAGCTCAAAGCACACATTGCAACTCACACAATAATTGTGGGTGACTTCAACACCTCACTCTCCTCAATGGACAGAGCAGGGAAACACAAACTAAACAGAGACAGTGAAACTAAAAATAAGTTATGGACCAACTAGATTTAACAGATAACTATAGAACATTTCATCCTAAATAAAAAGAATATGCCTTCTTCTCAGCACCTCATGGTACATTATCCAAAATTGACCATATCATTGGTCACAAAACAAGCCTCAACAGATATAAGAAGATTGAAATAATCTCATGCCTCCTGTAAGATTGTTACAGATTAAGGCTGGTATTCAAGAGCAACAAAAACAACAGAAAGCCCACATACACATGGAAGCTGAACAATGCTCTACTCATTGATAACTTGGGCAAGGAAGAATTAAGGAAAGAAATCAAAGACTTTTTAGAATTTAAGGAAAATGAAGGCACAACATACCCAAACATATGGGACACAATGAAAGCAGTGCTAAGAGGAAAACTCATAGCTCTGAGTGCCTCAAAAAAAAAAAAAGAAAGAAAGAAAGAAAGAAAGAAAGAAAGAAAGAAAGAAAGAAAGAAAGAAAGAAAGAAAGAAAGAAAACAACTAGAGAGAGCTTACACTAGCAGCTTAACAGCACACCTGAAGGCTCTAGAACAAAAAGAAGCAAATGCACCCAAGAGGAGTAGATGGCAGGAAATAATCAAACTCTGGGCTGAAATCAACCAAGTAGAAACAAAAAGAACAATACAAAGAATCAACAAAATTAGGAGTTGCTTCTTTGAGTGAATCAACAAGATAGATAAATCCTTAGCCAGATTAACCAGAGGGCACAGAGACAGTATACAAATTAACAAAACCAGAAAAGAAAAGGGAGATATAACAACAGAAACTGAGGAAATTCAAAAAATTATCAGATCCTACTACAAAAGACTATACTCAGCACAATTGGAAAATCTGGATGAAATGGACAATTTTCTAGACAGATACCAAATACCAAAGATAAATCTGGATTAGATAAACCATCTAAGCAGCCCCATGACTCCTAAAGGAATAGAAGCAGTCATTGAAAGTCTCCCAACCAAAAAAGACACATGACCACATGGTTTTAGTACAGAATTCTATCAGACTTTCAAAGAATACCTAATACCATCTATTATCCTTTATAGGGCTGGATTTGTGGAAAGATATTGTGTAAATTTGGTTTTATCATGGAATATCTTGGTTTCTCCATCTAAGGTAATTGAGAGTTTTGCTGGGCATAATAGTTTGGACTGGCATTTGTGTTCTCTTAGGGTCTGTATGAGATCTTCCCAGGATTTTCTGGCTTTCATCTTCTCAGGTGAGAAGTCTGGTGTAATTCTGATAGGCCTGCCTTTATAGGTTACTTGACCTTTTACTCTTACTGCTTTTAATATTCTTTCTTTGTTTAGTGTATTTGGTGTTTGATTATGATGTGCCTGGAGGACTTTCTGAACTGGTCCAGTCTGTTTGGAGTTCTATAGGCTTCTTGTATGTTCATGGACATCTCTTTCTTTAGGTTAGGGAAGTTTTCTTCTATAATTTTGTTGAAGATATTTACTGGCCCTTTAAGTTGGAAATCTTCACTCTCTTCTATGCCTATAATCCTTAGGTTTAGTCTTCTCATTGTGTCCTGGATTTCGTGAATGGTTTGGGTTACAAGCTTTTTGCATTTTTCACTTTCTTTAACTGTTGAGTCAACATTTTCTACGGTATCTTCAGTCCCTGAGATTCTTTCTTCTATCTCTTGTATTCTGTTGTTGATGCTTGCATCTATGACTCCTGAATTCTTTCCCAGATTTTCTATCTCCAGAGATGTCTCACTTTGTGATTTCTTTATTGCTTCTACTTCCATTTTTAGATCCTGGATGGTTTTGTTCACTTCCTTTACTTGTTTGTTTGTATTCTCCTGTAATTCCTTCAGGGATTTTTGTGTTTTCTCTTTAAGGGCCTCTACCTGTTCACCCATGCTCCTCTGTATTTCTTTCAGGGATTTTTGTGTTTCCTCTTTAAAGGCCTTTACCATTTGACCCATGTTCTCCTGTATTTCTTTAAGAGAGTTATTTATGTCCTTCTTGATGTCCTCTAACAGCATCGTGAAAATAGACTTTAAATCCAACTCTTGCTTTTCCAGTGTGTTGGGGTATCTTGGTTTTGCTGTGGTGGGAGAACTGGGCTCTGATATTGCCAAGTAGCCTTGGTTTCTGTTGGTAGGGTTCTTGTGCTTGCCTTTTGCCATCTGGTTATTTCTGATGTTAGTTGGTCTTTTTGTCTCTGGCTGGAACTTGCCCCTCCTATGGACCTGTAAACCTGTGTCTGTACTCCTGGGAGACCAACTTTCTTCTGGCAGGGTCTGTGCACAGAAGGCTGTGGAGCTGTCTGGTTCCATGCTGCAAATGGCGGCCAGAAGGGAAGACTCCTGTCCCAGCTGCTCCAATGATCATATGCCTTGTGTGCTCCTAGCTGTACCCCTTCAGAGAGAAGGTGGAGATCTCACCTCCGCACTCACAAGTGAAATCGCTGCTAGGAGATCATTCTCTCCTGGTGGGCTAAGCACAGAAGACTGTGGAGCTGCCTGGTTCCCTGCTGCCAATGGTGGCTTGAAGGGAAAACTCCTGTCCCCGCTGCTCCACCGATCCTATGGAAGCAATTTCTAATAACAACTTTTACAGAAGGAGTTGGGAATGATACTCTACCACTCAAATGGAGAGTAGTTGTAAATGATTTGTAATCTTCCATAGTATAAATGTGTTTCTGCTCTTCCAACTGCTTATATAATCCTTCTACTCTGCCAGTATGGACTCACAGATATTTAGTCTGTTATAATTCAAAGTATTCATTTTGCGGAGGGGGGTTGTAAAGTTTCAAACAGGATATTGTGATATGTAACCTCAGTGTGATGGATAATTTGCTGACAACTAAATATAAGCTACAATCATCTGAAATAAAGGAACTTCAGTTAAAAAAATGTATCTGTAAGATCAGGCTGTAGGCAAGCATATAAGGTATTTTCTTAGTGATTTGTGGGGGAAGGCCCAGCCCATTGTAGGTGGTTCCATCCCTAGGCTGGTAGTCCTGGGTTCTATAAGAAAGCAGGCTGAGAAAGTCAGTAAGCAGCACTCCTCCATGGCCTCTGTATAAGCTTGTGCCTCAAAATTCCTGCCCTGTTTGATTTCTTATTCTGGTTTCCTTCAAAGATGTACTATAATATGATAGTATAGGCCAAATAAATATTTTCCTCCCAACTTGGCTTTTTGGTCATGATGTTCCATTGCAGCAATAGAAACCATAACTAAGACACTCAGTATACTTCAACATTGTCATACAAACACACACACACACACACACACACACACACACACACACACACACACACAGAGAGAGAGAGAGAGAGAGAGAGAGAGAGAGAAACAAAACATTCATAAACAAAATGTAAGTACATCTATTTTTTAAATAGCATAGAGAGTAATATATTTCATTGGTGTGTTATTAGATAAGTGAGTCATTGTACTTTGTTCTAATTCATTATCCCTAGTGCCATCTCTTTTGTGCCAGCCATCATCCATGCTTCCCCTCTTCACTCCAATAGTACCCACATCTGTTTCCATGATGTTAGTATTCTAGTACCTCCACTTTATCTTGTCCCCTAATTTTTCCTTCATATTTCATGATCTCTTTTCTATAATATGAAAAGCCATGATAAAACCAAGATGTAGGATTCTCAAAAACTTAAAAACAGAGGAAAACATGGCCCAGTCATTTGTAAATTCTTTTATTAGAGAATAGAATTAGATTATCTAGGAGTTGAGTGTATACTAACACTAAAGTAAAGTGTTATAACTTCTCGGAACTCACAAATGAAATGAATTAGAAGATGCGTGTGTGCATAAAACAGTGTGAATATACATCTATAATAATTCTAAGATCTCATCTGTATCTGTGTCAAGCTAAAGAGAAATTCAGGCAAATGTTCCAATTCTAATTCAATACCACACAGTTTATTCTAATCTTCCTCTTTGCTATGTGAAATACATTTCTAACCATTCAAAAGCAAGTCCTTCTATCTGAAATCTTTTTTTAGTCTGCATGACATTTTCAGGACTACTAATCTCATACAAGAAATAGCTTCATCAATGAAGGCCCACTTTCTTTTGCCTTTAGTCACATAGATTGCATCAACTTTCTGCTCCCTAGGTTAGTATCTCTTCCCCTCCACTTTAAACTCTATTATGCCATCTGTATTGCAGCTAAATCTCTTATTAAAAATCCAGATTCCATCTTGAGATTCCATACCTCCAATTTGATTTTTAAAGCACATTGATACAGTAATATTTATAATATGTGCTATAAAGTTTTCTAACATTTTGACAAATACATATTATTCCATATGTAGCACTATAGATAATTCATAATGGCAGCTTGTAGAGTTTGACTAAAGATGAGGAAAATAGATTTTGTTCTAGTTTGTCTCTTTCTAAATATTCATTTTTAGATAGATCTAAATTTTTGATATTTCATATTATTTCTACCCACAAAATATTTCACATTTCTCTCAGATATATTGGTAAGATTCCATTAGATTTTGAGAAAATATTTATCCTTCTCCTTTTAATAATAATTTTCTTAGCTATTTTCCTCTTGCTGTGCTAAGACATCATGACCAAGAAAATGTATAAAATAAAACAATTAAGGGCTCATGATTCCTCAGAGTTGGAAATCATGTTTATGACTATCACGACAGAAAACTTTGCAGCAGGCAGGCTGACAGCCATTGTGCTGCACCAGTTGCTGGGAGCTTACATCTGATCCATAGCAGGAAGCAGAGAGAGGGGTGGGGTAGGGAGAAAGAAAGAGGTAAAGAAAAAGAGAAAGAGGGAAATACAAAGACAGAGAGACACAGAGACAGAAAGACATGCACACAGAGACAGACACAGAGAAGGAGACAGAGACCAAGAGATAGCATAACTGGGGATGGCATGGGGTTTTGAAACCACAAAGCCCAGTGATACTCTTGCTTTAAGAAAGTCTCACCTCAGTCAGTTGGTTGCCACTTTGTCTTTTTGACAGTGTCTTTTGTCTTGCAAAAACTTTGTAATTTAATGAGGTCCCATTTGTCAATTCTTGATCTTAGAGCATAAGCTATTGGAGTTCTATTCAGGAAATTCTCCCCTGTGCCCATATGTTCAAGGTTCTTCCCTAGTTTCCTTTCTATTAGTTTCAGTGTGTCTGGTTTTATGTTACCAACCCTACATCTGACAGAGGGCTAATATCCAATATATACAAAGAACTCAAGAAGTTAAACTCCAGGGAGGCAAGTAGCCCTATTAAAAAATGGGGTACAGAGCTAAACAAAGAGTTCTCACCTGAAGAATATCTAATGGCTGAGAAGCACCTAAAGAGATGTTCATCATCCTTAGTCATTAGGGAAATGCAAATCAAAACAACCCTGAGATTCCATCTCACACCAGTCAGAATGGCTAAACTCTTAATCATTCTTAAACAGATACACCAACAGGGGTCCAAGCATTGAAATATGAGAGCCTATAGGGGCCCTTCTCATTCAAAATACACAATGACTTTGTTGACTATAAAATTCTAGACTCTGGAGTGTGCTTTCTTTTCCTTGTCTATTCAGATTCCATTCTGATTATGTTTTCATATATAATATTATCTATTGAGAAAACTGCATATAGTGTGTAATAATTTATCTAAAAAAAGTGATTTTGGATGAAACTGTATCCAGAATTATTGCACAAGTTCCACATGGGAAGCTATTTGCAGTATACCTCAAAAAGTGGTAAAGATGAACTCTTGGTTCTTCAGCCACCAACTGCAAAGATGAGGCTGTACACCTAATGAGCTTCTTTGAATATCACAAACACCACACACTATAGTGGGATTTTTCTGCATTCTCTACACTATTGCAAAATAGAAGTAGCATCATCTCTACAGACAGTAACTTTGAGATCAATCCAGATTTAAGTAACACAAGTGCCATTCAGAAGCCCACAGCTCATTCAGACCCCATGACATCACAATCCTCTTTATTCACCCTTGGAGTTGATTAAAGCCTTTTGTAAAAGACCATAAATAATATCTTTTCCTCTTGAACTCAGTGTTGAAGTGCTCCTTTCTGCTACAGGGCAGCTAACAAATTGCCCTGTTGACTTAGATTATCTCCATAGACATAAAGTCATGAATATATAGTGGAGAGAGCAGAACTGAGCTGCCCTGACAAATTTACTCTTGGACACAGGACATGTTTCACACAAATAGTCTGCTGTAAAAGAAAATGAATTCAGTACAGTCAAGCTGCCTTCCAACATAATAAGTGACTGACATTGGGCCTGATTTGAATGCTCTGCAAAATCATGAAATGGTCTTCCTGGACTTAGAACACATTGTTAGAAAATTAACTAAAATTTACATTTATGGTAATGTGCTTGGAAAAACAATGCTAATACTGCACTCCCCCCAAAAATGTAGAACATTGCTCAAAACTCAGTATTTTTGTTTGTCATAATCAACCCAAAATAAAGGTATTATAATTAACATAAAATCTTTGTCCTACAAGGTAGTGAAGGACACACAGACATTCTGTAACCCACAAGACCTATGTATGATCAAGTTCAAGAAGCTATGAGAAACATCAAAACTAATGTTGATTTCAAAGCCTTTCATATTTCTGATTGCTTCAGTAAGGTTTTCTGCAGAGCCAATTGACCAATCTTCTTCAAATTCTTTTGTTTACTAATGCATGGGTAGGGGTATGGAAAGTGAGAAGAATTTCGCATCCCTGTTTATAACAGTATTGGTTAGTAGAAGCACTATCATCTTTCTGTATTTACTGTGGCCTTTGCAGATCTATGGATTATACTGGTTAAGTCAAGAATGCCCTATGGTATCTGTCTTATTCCACAGTGATTCCAAACAGTCTGTCCTTTACATATACAGATTGCTTGTGACCTTTCTATTCCTCTGGCTGTCATCATTCTGGACAAAGGACAGTCTCATTCCTGAGAATAAATGCCCTATTTAATTGGCTATGTATTAGAAATCCTGGAAGATGGGTATATGTGCACAAATGTAAATTTTATTTACATTTACATTACAAAAATGGTAATTAAAATCTCTTTTTAATATTACTAGAATGTACACATGACTTCCATTACCCTTATCACATCTCTGGGCAATGTTTCATAATCTAAATCACTACCTAGTTCAGGTGTGCTACCTCTCCCTGATCTAGCACTCTAAATTCTAGATGCTCCACTCAACTCTTAGAAAGTGTTAATAGTAGGCTAGAAAGATGACTCAGTGGTTAAGAGCACTGATTGCTCTTCTGGAGGTTCTAAGTTCAATTCCCAGCAGCAACATGGTGGCTCACAACCATCTGTATTGGAATCCGATGCCCTCTTCTGGTGTGTTTGAAAACAGTGGCAGTGTACTTACATAAAACAAATAAAAAATCTTTAAATAAAAAAAAAGAAAGCCGGGCAGTGGTGGCGCACGCCTTTAATCCCAGCACTTGGGAGGCAGAGGCAGGAGGATTTCTGAGTTCGAGGCCAGCCTGGTCTACAAAGTGAGTTCCAGGACAGCCAGGGCTACACAGAGAAACCCTGTCTCGAAAAACCAAAAAAAAAAAAAAAAGAAAATGTTGATAGTATACAAAATATGTGCAAGGTAAAGGTCATGCAAAAGCATAGGGAGAACGAATGAAGAAGATACAGAAACCACAGAAAAGACAGCTCAACCATACTTTGTATTCTAGCAAAATGTAATCATGAAACTTCCATATCTATTGGAGGAAGATAATTCTATCCAAGCTTCTCTGCCAGTATATGGTAAAATGCTCTAGCTTCATGTCAACCAAAGCCAGGAAATTTATTTACAATTAATGAGTGCCCCAGTAAAAATAGACAAATAGACACAGTGAACACAACTTCTTCCTTTCAGGGCTGGGAACTCATCTGCCTTGAACCCGTGCAGACTCCACGAATACTCCCACAGCCCTATGAGTTCATCTGTACATCAGTCCTCTGTGTCTTTAAGACTCTGCCTTATGTTGTTGCTATAGTTATTTGTTTTCTTTCTGTTTGTACTTCCACCCTTAAACAAAAAGCTATCTACAACTGACACATATTTGTTTTCTCCAATGATGTTCCATTATGTATATTAGCTACACATAAGCAGAGGCCCATGCCCGCTAGCAGATGGCCAGTACAAAATTAATTCTGTGGTTTTTTTTGGTAGACATTTTGTAGATTTTTGTAGATATTTTGTCACATATTGCTTTGTTTGAACATCCAGTGTCTTACTTGTCTTTTATTTTTGCTTATGTATTATGGTTTCCAATTTCGTGTTTATATATGTTTGTGTTTGTACATGTGTGCTTGTTGGTGTGTGTGTCTGTGCATGTGTATGAGTGTATTTCTTTTCTATTTCTTTTTTCTTTTTCTTTTTTTTTTTGTATTCTGGTTTGCTTATTTGCTTGTTTGTTTTCTGAAATGAAGAAAAAAGGCCATGGAGTTTGGTGGATAGGGAGATGGGGAGGATATGGAAAAAGTAAGAGGAACTGAAAGTGTTATCAGAATGTATAAAGAAACTTTCAAGTAAGTTAAAATAAACAAAACAAAACAAAAAAAGACATATATCCTTCCTTTTTAGTAAGAATCGCAAAGACTAGAACAAGCTTGACTGAGTCAGGAGAAAGGACTTTTTTGATGTCAGCATTACTGGTATTCTAAATGTCCCCCAACATTTGGCTTGCAGACCTTGGATCACAGTATGCTCACTATCCAGTCTTGTACTTAAAATGTGTGTGTGTGTGTGTGTGTGTGTGTGTGTGTGTGTGTGTGTGTTTGTGTGTGTATGTGTGTGTGTTTGTGTGTGTGTGTATGTGCATGCATGCGCTTGTATGTATGTATAAATTTGTATAGTTATGTGTGAAATTTTTAACTGCGTAAGGAACTAGAAAACATGCTTATTTTCTCTTTTCTGGACTGAGGATCACATTTATAATTTCAGTTATTTTCTCCCCTGCCTGACACTGGCCTTAGTCCACACAGGCCATCAACACTCATACTGGAGCAAGGATAGTTCATAACACTTCTGGTAATCAGTTTGTGATTTTTTAACTGAAGATAGAATTCATATCATTTGCTTTTATGGCTTTGTGCTTTGCATTTGTTATTTTAATCAATTTTAATTGCACTAATTTCCATATTTTACTAAGAATTAAATAACTATCACATACCTTTTCAAATATATCAGCTTGACTTTGTTTAAAACACCTTCCTTATTTAATCTTTATACTGTTTAATGCTGTGTAAATTTCTTTTTCTGATTAATCTTATCACAGGCATATCTATTGCTGATCATTTCAAATTAATTCATATAATACAAACAATATTCTGCTCTGCTTATTTTCTGTCATCCTTATTTCTCTTGTTTTTTAAGACTTATTGTTATGTTTTTAACTCTATGTTACTTTACTCCTTATTTTGGTATGATTGTTTTCTGGATTGAGGTACCTTGAGCTTTAGTTGGTTCTGCTTATGTTAGAAGCCTCTCTCTGTCTGTTGTGTCCTTCACGGATATTATTGTGTGGTAGGTATAGATCTGAACTTCTGTCTAAGTCCTATTTCACTCTTTACTTCATGTGTTTTAAATGTATTCTGAGAAATCCTCAGTTATTATCATTTCAAATGTTCTGCTTCATTTTGTGTGTGTGTGTGTGTGTGTGTGTGTGTGTGTGTGTGTGTGCACGCGTACACGCCTGTGTATCACCCCCCCCCCCCGCCCAAACAAGGACCTATGTCACAGCCTTCTCCTTCTTCCTTGTTCTTATAATCTCTAATTTCCTTTTACATGATCCTGTTCATGTTGCATTCTGGATAATCTACAAACACATTTTATTTCCTTAATTCTGTACCTGATAATTTCAAAATCTATGCCTGTGTGATTTATAAACATAGATTTTTTTTTCCAACTCTCAGTGATTTTTGTCACAATCCAGTTTTTAATTCTGAGAGTGAAGACTGTAGTGGCCATATTCAATGTAAAACTTCTTGATTGTGATAAACAAAACTAATGTGGAAGTCATTTGATTTACCAGTCTTTTATTTTTATTCTTGTTCAGTTATAAGAACAAAACTCCAAAAACATGGTTAGAAAAGAAGCAGGACATACCATTCCTGAGATGAACCATGAAGCAAGACACTGAGATTGTTGCATCCAACTCAATTTTTGTGTCAATTCTGCTGATATATTTGACTATCAATGTCAAATCATATATTCATGTTGTGTAGGAACACAGTCAGGCAACCTATGGTCTTTTTTCTCATTTTTACTTAATTATTTGAGAATTTTATGCAATATATTTTGATCACATTCATCTCCTCATCCAACTATTCCCTGGTTCATCTCCTTTTATGAGAGACTTTTATCTGAGTTTATGAGCTTCATAAAGTCAGCAATGACACATGGGACATTTTACATTGAGCCCATGCAAGAGAAAGTAGTAGAAGATAAATTAGTAAATTGAACAACCAGGTTTTGTCATCTACTTGTTTACATGTATAAAAAGTTCAGATAAAAAGTTATGTTTGCATCATAAAATACAAATAACTTAATCATTTACAGCATGGATTTCTATAGGAACATTTTGTGTTTGTTTATGCTGTGTTTCACTCATTGTACATCTTTTTTTTTTTTGTTTTGTTTTTCGTTTTTTTGAGACAGGGTTTCTCTGTGTAGCCTTGGCTGTACATCTTTTTTAATAGGCTACTTTGGGAATGAGAATGCATTGTGTCCTTGACCGGAGACCTGTACCATCTGGAATGTGCCAGTTAACAAGGCAGGAGGGATGGGTTCTGTTGGATTATACAACATTGTAAAGCTTGTGCTTAACAATCACGCAAACCCCTATAACTCCCATTGTACTGCCCAACACCAGTGTCATGGATATATTCAGGATCCTTGCTATAAAGCATAATTCTTCTGTCTTTAGAATATTTTTATTTTTTAATTTTACTAGGTTTAACATTTTTCTATGATTCCAAAACTATTTTTTTAATTTTATTTTATTTTCTAAGTTTTTTTTATTTACATTCAAACTCATTTTCCCTTTCCCATTTCCTCCCTCCCCGAAAGTCCCATAATCCCCCTTTCCTCCCACTTTTCCCCATTCAACCCCCTCTAGCTTCTCTGTCCTGGCATTCCCCTACATCCAGTCTTTCCAGGACCAGGAGTCTCTCCTTCCATCTTCTTGAAAATCTATTGATACGCGTATTGTGTCTAGGGTATTCCGAGATTCTGGGTTAATATCCCCTTATCAGTAACTGCATACCACGTGTGTTCTTTTGTGATTGGGTTACCTCACTAAGGATGATATTTTCAAGTTCTGACCATTTGCCTAGAAATTTAGTGAATTCATTGTTTTTAATTGCAGAGTAGTATTCCATTGTGTAAATATACCACATCTTCTGAATCCATTCCTCCGTTGAGGGACATCTGGGTTCTTTCCAGCTTCTGGCTATTATAAATAAGGCTGCTATGAACATAGTGGAGCATGTGTCCTTATTGCCTGCAGGGGAAGCCTCTGGGTATATGCCCGGGAGTGGTATAGCCAGATCCTCCAGGAGTGTCATGCCCAGTTTTCTGAGGAACCGCCAGACTGCTTTCCAGAGTGCTTGTACCAGCTTGCAATTCCACCAGCAGTGGAGGAGTGTTCCTCTTTCTCCACATCCTCGCCAACAACTGCTGTCTCCTGTGTTTTTGATCTTAGCCATTCTGACTGGTGTGAGATGGAATCTCAGGGTTGTTTTGATTTGCATTTCCCTAATGACTAAGGATGATGAACATCTCTTTAGATGCTTCTCAGCCATCAGACATTCTTCAGGTGAGATCTCTTTGTTTAGCTCTGTACCCCATTTTTTAATAGGGTTACTTGCCTCTCTGGAGTTTAACTTCTTGAGTTCTTTGTATATATTGGATATTAGCCCTCTGTCGGATGTAGGGTTGGTAAAGATCATTTCCCAGTTAGTTGGTTGCCGCTTTGTCTTTTTGACAGTGTCTTTTGCCTTGCAAAAACTTTGTAATTTAATGAGGTCCCATTTGTCAATTCTTGATCTTAGAGCATAAGCTATTGGAGTTCTATTCAGGAAATTCTCCCCTGTGCCCATATGTTCAAGGTTCTTCTCTATTTTCCTTTCTATTAGTTTCAATGTGTCTGGTTTTATGTGGAGGTCCTTGATCCACTTGGAATTGAGCTTAGTGCAAGGAGATAAGGATGGATCGATTTGCATTCTTCTGCATGTTGACCTCCAGTTGAGCCAGCACCATTTGTTGAAAAGGCTATCTTTTTTCCACTGGATAGTTTTAGCTCCTTTGTCAAAGATCAAGTGATCATAGGAATGTGGATTCATTTCTGGGTCTTCAATTCTGTTCCATTGATCTACATGCCTGTCACTGTACCAATACCATGCGGTTTTTAACACTATTGCTCTGTAGTACAGCTTGAGGTGCGGGATACTGATTCCCCCAGAGGTTCTTTTACTCTTGAGAATAGGTTTAGCTATCCTGGGTTTTCTGTTATTCCAGATGAATTTTTGAATTGCTCTTTCTAACTCTATGAAGAATTGAGTTTGAATTTTGATGGGGATTGCATTGAATCTGTATATTGCTTTTGGCAAGATGGTCATTTTTACTATATTAATCCTGCCAATCCATGAGCATGGCAGATTTTTCCATCTTCTGAGGTCTTCTTCAATTTCTTTCTTCAGAGACTTGAAGTTCTTGTCATACAGATCTTTCACTTGTTTGGTTAGAGTCACACCAAGATACTTTATATGGTTTGTGGCTATCGTGAAGGGTATCATTTCTCTTACTTTTTTCTCAGACTGCTTATCCTTTGCGTATAGGAAGGCTACTGACTTGCTTGAGTTGATTTTATATCCGGCCACTTTGCTGAAGTTGTTTATCAGCTGTAGGAGTTCTCTGGTGGAGTTCTTTGGGTCGCTTAAGTATACTATCATATCATCTGCAAATAGTGATAGTTTGATTTCTTCCTTTCCAATTTGTATCCCTTTGACCTCTTTTTGTTGTCTAATTGCTCTAACTAGAACTTCAAGTACTATATTGAAAAGATATGGAGAGAGAGAGGGCAGCCTTGTCTAGTCCCTGATTTTAGTGGGATTGCTTCAAGTTTCTCTACATTTAGATTGATGTTGGCTACCGGTTTGCTGTAAATTGCTTTTACTATGTTTAGATATGGGCCTCGAATTCCTGATCTTTCCAAGACCTTTAGCATGAAAGGATGTTGAATTTTGTTAAATGCTTTCTCAGCATCTAATGAGATGACCATGTGGTTTTTTTCTTTGAGATTGTTTATATAGAGGATTACATTGATGGATTTCCTTATATTGAACCATCCCTGCATCCCTAGGATGAAGCCTACTTAATCGTGGTGAATGATCGTTTTGATGTATTCTTGGATTCGGTTGGCAAGAATTTTATTGAGTATTTTTGCATCGATATTCATAAGAGAGATTGGCCTGAGATTCTCTTTCTTTGTCGGATCTTTGTGTGCTTTTGGTATTAGTGTAATTGTGGCTTCATAGAACGAGTTGGGTAGTGTTCCTTCTGTTTCTATTTTGTGGAATAGTTTGAAGAGTATTGGTGTTAGGTCTTCTTTGAAGGTCTGATAGAATTCTGCAGTAAAACCATCTGGACCTGTGCTTTTTTTGGTTGGAAGACTTCCAATGACAACTTCTATTTCTTCAGGGGTTATAGGAAGGTTTAGATGGTCTATTTGATTCTGATTTAATTTTGGTATTTGATATCTGTCAAGGAAATTGTCCATTTCCTCGAGATTTTCTAGTTGTGTTGAATACAGGCTTTTGTAGTAGGATCTGATGCTTTTTTGAATTTCCTCACTTTCTGTTGTTATCTCTCCCTTTTCGTTTCTGATTTTATTAATTTGGATACTGTCTCTGTGCCCTCTGGTTAGTCTGACTAAGGGCTTATCTATCTTGTTGTTTCTCTCAAAGAACCAACTCCTACTTTTGTTGATTCTTTGTATGGTTTTATTTGTTTCTACTTGATTGATTTCAGCCCTGAGTTTGATCATTTCCTGCCTTCTACTCCTCTTTGGTGTATTTGCTTCTTTTTGTTCCAGCGCTTTCAGGTGTGCCATTAAGCTGTTAGTGTATGCTGTCTCCCGTTTCTTTTTGGCGGCACTCAGGGCTATGGATTTTCCTCTTAGGACTGCTTTCATTGTGTCCCATCAATTAGGGTATGTTGTGCCTTCATTTTCATTAAATTTCAAAAACTCTTTGATTTCTTTCTTTATTTCCACCTTGACCAAGTTATCATTGAGTAGAGCGTATTTCAGCCTCCATGTGTATAATCTAACACCAATATTCCTTTTTTGTCTTATTAGTTTTACATTTAAATGGGATCACGCTTTTTCTACTAGCTCTTTTTAAACATCGTTCATCAGTTATAAGAATTTTAATTTTGATTTATCTTTTTTCTCAAGCTCTTTTAGGGCAAAATTTCGATAATAACTGTTTTCTTTTTTATCCATATATTTATTTTATGCTAAAGTGTCAAGCTGAGTCATACTTCTTAAAAACTCTAAAACAATATCAAACTTTTTAAAAACATATTATTGTACACAACAACCTTGACATTCACATTTTACCCCTTTCTGTGAGTTCTCCCTGGATAGTCATAGGATACCTTTAACTGTTTCCACATACTTTTTTCAACTAGACATTATTAAATAGTTGAAGTATTTACTACTTTTTATTCAGACAGCATAACTGTCCACTGAGAAGCCCCACTGAGCAGCCAATGGAAAGAGATGCACAGACCCACAGCCAAACATTAGATGGAGCTCAGGGAGTCTTAAAGAAGAGTTTAGGGAAGGATTAAGGATCCCGAAGAAGACAGAAACACCACAGGAAGACCAACAGAGTCAAGTAACCTGGACCCTTGGGTGCTCCCAGAGACTGAACCAACAACCACAAAGCAAGCATACGTTGGACCTAGACTCCCTGCAGCAGATGTGCAGCTTGGATGCAACAACTGGAGTTGGGGCAGCCGGAGGATTCTCTCCCTGAATCTGTTGCTGGACTGCCTGTGGATCCCGTTCCCTTAAGAGGTCACCTTGTCTGGCTTCAGTGGGAAAGGATGTGCCTAGTCCTGCAGTGACTTAATGTGCTGGCCTGGGGTGGTGGTGGTGGGTTAGTTGAGGTAGTGGGGAGGTGGAGATGATACTCAGAGGGGGACTCCCCCTTCTTAGAGGAGAAGGGGAGTAAGGAATTGGGAGAGGATCTTCATATGGGGGTACTGGGAGGAGAGGAGTGCTGATATTAGGATGAAAACTGAATAAATAAATTTCTGAAAAGTTGTTGACACAGAGGATCAATATTCACAAAGTTTACTTCTTATAAGTACACATAGGAAATGGAACAAATATTCATATTATAATATATGCACTTCTGTATAGGGAAACTAACTTGCAAATCTTTCTGTTGTTTTTTGTATTTGTGAGACCCACTGAGTTTAATTAGTGTGTCTTGCATGACTGTGGATGGAGTTATTTACTGCAATTTGGGTAACTTAGCAGAGGCTATACTATGGAAGAAAACTACTTCCCCTATTGTGGCAGCACATTACCTACCATAACTACTCAAGGAGCAATGCACCCCCTCCCTAATACATTTCTGAATGTTTATGAGCCAGCTTGGTACAGGTGTTGGGCAGGTAATGACATCAGATGTGAAGTTGCTATTACAGTTGAAATGCCATGTCTTAAGACAGAAATTCATATCATTACTTCCTGTTCTCCATCCCTTATTTTTTTTTCTTCCTCTTGTATGCTCTCTGTGTTTTGGGGGGAGGGGGATATAGATGTCCAATCAGGCCTGAGCCCTCAACAGTCACTTACTCTTAGAACTGTGACAAGTTTTGAATCTCTGCATCAACTACTGTCCATCTCAACAGGAAGTCTCTCTGATCTGCTGAGAATCAAAGTTGTCTATTGATATAAACATACATATTAGAAAGTATTTGGCAACATGTCCTTTTAATGATATAATGATAGTAGATTTTCTCCTTGAACCTATTATAAGGAGTGACTTGACCTGAGTCAGGCTGCCTCCATGACAGGCTGCAAACTAGCATTTCAGTAGAGTAGGCCTGAGTTTCTACTTTGCAGAGCTGGGCTAGTTAAGTTTCTAGAACAACTGTAGCCTTATGGAAAAGAGACTCCCCTCCCCAGCTTGTAAAAGGACAGTTAGCAGGGTTTGCAACCAAGATGTTAAGAGGTACCCCTCCTTGGCATGAAGCAAAAATAGTCTGAATCATAGCATCACCCAGAAGTCCAGAAATAGAACCCACCAATCAAGATGTAGATCACATACTCCTCTCTAATGTTCCTCTTCTTGGCTTAAAAGTGAATCTTTGAATTCAGTCTGGGTCTTTCCATCCTGAAAGAAACAGGCCTCTGAATGCAGGAATAACTGATCTTTACTTTTGCATACTATTTGAGTCTGGGGTATCATTCTCCAGAGATTCACAGACCCAAACACTATGACAATCCCAGACATGGACTTTAGGCCAGGTTTAAAGTACCATGAACAGCTTTTCTTCTAATGAATGGACCTCAACTCTAGCCAGAAAGCAGTTGGTTTTCCCATTTCAGTTACATCACTATTGCAATAGCAGGCAGATTTTGTTTGGTGCATTAGTAGTACAGTATGCAGAGTTCATATCTGATTAGAGATCACTGATGACTTTGCTCCCTCAGGAGTCTGTATCACACTTCTAACACTAAGAATATTAGCCAGCAGGGAGAAAGCTTCCAGTTCAGTTTCAGCTTGATTTCTCAGTGTCATATAATCAATGTATATGATGTCTTCAGCAATTAAGTCCTTATCTGTCATTTATGGTTGGGAAACTAATAACAGTGACAATAGTCTGTTTTGCATGGGGGCTTCCAGGTCATCATGACTAATGACTCTTGGAAGATATCTCATACCCTCTGTAAGTTTTGTTTCATAACCCTTGGGTTTTAGAACATCATTATATACTTTTGGAGAGTACCTCTACTCAACATTTGTTATATTTTATTTTGAATAAATTATATATTTTAGTTGGCCTATAAAGGAGTTATTTCTATTTTTTTATACATCATTAATTCTGGCTATCTGTCATTTCCATCACCTCCTTCCCCGTATTCCTCACTCCATATCATTTATAATATCCTACCCCAAGTATTCTCCCCTTCTTTCATATAACTAGCTCATATTTGAACACTTGGTCCCAGTCTGGTGTCACTATTTTGGAGGATCTAGAATCTCTGAGATGAAGCCTACTTCTCTGAACTAAGTCATTGGGTGGGTCTTTGGTATATATTGTTACTGTCCACTTTTTGGATTGCTTTATCTGCTTTCTCATCTTCAGTGATACTTGTAGACCACATAGTCAAAATTCCATGATGTTCTGGATTAGCATATGGAGCCATTTAATTGCAGGCTGCACACTCTGAATCTATGAACTAAACCAAATATTTCTTCTCTCAAATTGCTTTGTTAGGCACTTGCTCACAGTTACATAAAAGTAACAAATATAGGAAACTTGCAGAGAAGTGAGATTGCTATAGTGAATAAATAGCCATGTGTTCTCTTAGGCTTTTAGGCTAGCAAATTCCCAGAATGCTATAACCATTTAGGGCTTAGTGGATGCTTTCAGTATAGTTATAGAAGACAAGAATGCCAGTGGAAATGCAGTCAGTAATGTCTGTATTCAGTATGTTTTGAATATGGGGGAAAAACTCTATAGCAAATTGGATTAGAGAGCATTGCTTCCATATTTTGATAAAGAATTTGCCTCCATTTTGTCTGTACCTTGTAAACTTGAGTAAAACTGAATTTATACATGATGGACAACTTGGCAGGAACAATTTCAAGATGGTAAAACACAGAAAGCATGGTGCTACTATTGCTGGCAAGTTTACAGTGATGATTTGGAGAAAAAGGCATAAGATAAAGATGTGGGAAACATGCACTTCAAGCAAAAGAAAAGGAATGTGTGCAAAGATGAAGATAAGAATATATATATGTATATATATATACATATATATGTGTATACATATCTACATGTATTGAAATCAACACTGTTAAAGAAGAGCCCAAAAGTGGGCTTCTGGTGGGTACTTAAAAACTGATTAGGAATTAAGTTCAACAATAAAACTGTATAAGACTTTATCTTAATGAAAGAGGACATTAAGTATATTCTATTCTAACAGGGTAGTCTGGAGATGTTGCTTTTGCTTTGGTTTTGTTTTGGTTTTCCTGTCTTCAATTACCCAGACATTTAGATTCCTACATCTCTGGTTGGTAAGATGCCTGGGAACTTCCTGGGTTAACAGCAGAATTTGGTGTCATAAATATGATACGGATTTTGCAACCATGAAGAATATAAGAGTTTCAGGATTATGGAGGATCCCACCCAGATTCACAATGAAATCTGTGAGGCCAGGAAAAATATAGCAAGCTTGAATTCTCTGGAAGAAACCTCCAGAGAGTATGGTGGATGAGGTTGTGAGGGTAAATCTTAAGCCATACTGAATAACCCCTGGATCAGGGTTATGAAGTTCTGTTTATAAAAACTGTAGGCAAGAAGTGGCGTCAGGCCAATGCAAATGCCAAGTGAGAAACAGCCAAAGAAATAGCCTTGGAGCTGCACAAGCCTTTTAGAACTCACAGCATGCTCTTATATGCTCCAGTCCTAGACACAGAGCTATAATGATTGCTCTGCTTAACTTGGGTCCTGCTTCTATCCAATATTTTTTTTCTGTGTCACTTTCCTTCTTTTTATGTGAATACATGCTATGTGTAATTACGTATGAGAATATATTCTTTTTTAAAAATTTTGAATAGCTTACAATTAGAAGAATTTTTTGAATTTCAGCATTTGTTCTAGACTTAGAATTTTGAACAATGTTGAAAGTATTAAGATTATGGGGATATTTGATATGGACCTAGATGTGTTTTGCATTATGAGGTAATCATGAGCCAGTAGTATACTGTTATGCTCTAGAGGAATGTTAATCCAACAACATGGCTGCTCTAACAAGGAATCCCATCGAAAGATATGATCTGGGAGGGATACAGACATGCCCTGGATTACAATATGATCTGGATAGAATACATACATGCCCTTCTTATACACCTTCAATCCCTATAAATGAAGATAAGGTTAGTTAGGTGAAGGAAGTAGTCATATTGGAAAGTGACACTTCATTGAGGGTTATACAAAGTGACAAACCAGAGAAAGATTTGACAGAATGAGTCAGAGATAGCATACACCCAACTCTCAGAAGAACAGCATAGAAAAGAGAGACTACCAAAAGCCAGATCAGAGAGAAGGGGCAGGGAACTTCAGTGAGTGGAGTTCAGTTGAGTTCAATTCTGTGCAGTTTAGTTGAATGTAGTGGAGTTCTTTGAGTTTGGTTCAGTTCAGTGTAGTCCAGTTGACTGCAGTCGAGTTCAGTTGAGTTTGTGCAGTTCTGTTCAGTTCCATTCAGTTCCTTCAGTCAGTGCTGTGAGTGTGTGGAATCTTAGGCAGTTTTTCCAAGCAGAGCAATTCAGTGAAAAAGCAATTCGAATCAGTCAGCTAATGTTTGAATTCTTTGGAACCAGCTTGTGCCAGTACTTTTGGAGGACTAGAAACATTGGAATGTGGGCCAATCCAGATTAATTAGATCCCTATAGATGGCTTGGTGGAGGTAAATCCCTGGGCATGATTTGTCTTGCTCTCTCTGTATTTTGACAAAGATCTGTCTTATCCTTCTCACTCAAACTGCAGAATGTTTCCCTAAGATGCACAGTACCAATGGATGGAAACCTCTGAAATCATGAACCAAAGTAAATAATTCTTCCTTGATCTCGTGTCAGCTATTTAGGACAGAAAGGACTAATGCAATGCTCTTAATGTAGTTTGTTCTTATTGATATTTCATTTCCTATTATTGTCTCCTTTCTTTCAGTTGTCAAATTTATTATAAATAATGGTGAGTGTATATCTTTTGTTCACATTCCTCTAAAGAGTGTTATAGTTTGTGTGAATTATTTTTCCTATGCATTTTATACCAAATCTTGCTATTTTATTCAAAATTATATTTAAAATGTATGTCCATGTTTGCAAATGTAGTGCTTTGTGGATTTCCATCACTGATGCCAATGCCTTCAGTGACAGTCACCTAAATTGTTTCAACCTATTGCTGTCCTTACACACTGCTATGTGTCTTTATACATGGTCTATATAGACCAAATATTTCTGAAATTATTATTGAAGTGATGTTTCTATTTTGAGAAGTTTATGTACAAACTATGATTTTACAGGAATATATTAGTGTTGTTCAAAATATTGATACTAAACAATACCCCTATATTGTATACAAAGATTTCTTTATGCTTGTATTCTTCTAATCACTTAATTTGCCTTTCCTTGGGTACTTACTAATAGTTTTACTTTCTCCACTGTAAACTTTCTGATCATACTCTCTTTTGTGAGGTCCTTCATATGTTTTAACTATTCATCAATATGAATAATGTTTATAACTATTTATTATTGCTTATTTATTTCAAAATAATTTCTCATTGAGTTCAGATACAGTACATATCAGATTCATCTAATCTCCCACCTTCTTGTTAACTTTAGAAACAAAATACATCATTTTTTGTCACTTCCCCTTGTATCGCAAGATCTTGACAAACTCTCTTATTAATGTTTCACGTTTGTGTATTATTCAGATTCTTCTCTATATTTCTTAGTTTTAGCATTTTAGATAAGTTTTTTCTAGAATATCTTATGTCATTTTAACTTATAAATACTTGGTCACATTTTAGAAGAAAAGCATGGTTGTAATTGTTAGCATACAGTCTAAACTCTACCCCACAGTTACCTGGCAACAGCTAGGTATGCCTGTAAAAGGGAATGGTTGTCCCCTCCTCACTCTCTTGTTCTCTTGCTTTCTCTTGCTCTTGCTTTCCCTTCCCCTTATCGTTCCATTCCCTTCCCCCTTCTCTCTCCAAGTGCTTATGGTCGAACTCTACTTCTCTTCTCTCTCCTCTCCTATACTGCCCTCCCCTCATCTCTCCTCTACTTCCCTTCCCTTTCCCTCCTCTCCTCTCCTCTTTTCCATCCTTCCCCTCTCCTCTCCCCTTTTCCCTTTTCCTTTCCCTTCCCTCCTCTTCCCTTCCCTTCCCTTCCCTTCCCTTCCCTTCCCTTCCCTTCCCTTCCCTCCCTTCCCTTCCCTTCCTTCCCTTCCCTTCCCTTCCTTCCCTTCCCTTCCTTCCCTTTCCTTCCCTTCCTTCCCTTCCGTTCCCTTCCCTTCCCTACTCTTCCCTTCCCTTCCCTTCCCTCCCCTTCCCTTCCCTCCCTTCCCTTCCCTACTCTTCCCTTCCCTTCCCTACTCTTCCCTTCCCTTCCCTTCCCTTCCCTCCCTTCCCTTCCTTCCCTTCCCTTCCCTTCCCTCCCTTCCCTTCCCTTCCCTACTCTTCCCTTCCCTTCCCTCCCTTCCCTCTCTCCCCTTCCCTCCCTTCCCTTCCCTTCCCTTCCCTACTCTTCCCTTCCCTTCCCTTCCCTTCCCTACTCTTCCCTTCCCTTCCCTTCCCTCCCTTCCCTTCCCTCCCTCCCCTTCCCTTCCCTCCCTTCCCTTCCCTCCCCTTCCCTTCCCTCCCTTCCCTTCCCTCCTCTTCCCTTCCCTCCCTTCCCTACTCTTCCCTTCCCTCCCCTTCCCTTCCCTCCCTTCCCTACTCTTCCCTTCCCTCCCCTTCCCTTCCCTCCCTTCCCTACTCTTCCCTTCCCTACTCTTCCCTTCCCTTCCCTTCCCTCCCTTCCCTTCTCTTCCCTTCCCTACTCTTCCCTTCTCTTCCCTTCCCTTCCCTCCCTTCCCTACTCTTCCCTTCCCTACTCTTCCCTTCCCTTCCCTCCCTTCCCTCTCTCCCCTTCCCTTCCCTCCCTTCCCTTCCCTACTCTTCCCTTCCTTCCCTTCCCTCCCCTCCCTTCCCTTCCCTTCCCTACTCTTCCCTTCCCTTCCCTTCCCTCCCTTCCCTTCCCTCCCTCCCCTTCCCTTCCCTCCCTTCCCTTCCCTTCCCTACTCTTCCCTTCCCTTCCCTTCCCTTCCCTCCCCTTCCCTTCCCTCCCTTCCCTTCCCTACTCTTCCCTACACTTCCCTTCCCTCCCTTCCCTTCCCTTCCCTTCCCTCCCCTTCCCTTCCCTCCCTTCCCTTCCCTACTCTTCCCTTCCCTTCCCTCCCTTCCCTTCCCTACTCTTCCCTTCCCTTACCTCCCTTCCCTTCCCTTCCCTTCCCTCCCCTCCCCTTCCCTCCCCTCCCCTTCCCTTCCCTTCCCTTCCATCCCCTCCCCTCCCCTTCCCTTCCCTCCCCTCCCTCCCCTTTCCTCCCCTCCCCTTCCTTCCCTTCTCCTTCCTTCTCTTCCCTTCCCTTCTCCTCCTCTGCCTCCTTCCTCTCTCTCTCTCTCTCTCTCTCTGTCTCTCTCTCTCTCTCTCTCTCTCTCTCTCTCTCTCTCTCCCTCCCCTCCCTCGCTTTCTCTGCCTCTTAACTCCCTTCCCCATGCCCTGAATAAACTCTAGTCTATACTATACCATCTTGTGGCTGGTCTCTCAGGGGGAATGGATACCTCAGCGTGGGCCCACCAAGGCACCTCCTTCCCTCATATCTCACCACACCCCCATAGAACATATTCTCCCTCTATCTTTTTATAAAATCATCAATAGTAAAGATTTGAATTTTAAAACTGTTAATGTCATATAGTTCTTACATCTGTTTTTATATTACTAAACTTGTTTCATATTCATTGACCCAGTTTATACATGTGTTGCTTTTCCTTGGTCTACTATATTTATGTTTATCTCTAATTAGTTTCATTTGTGTTTTTGAAAATTATATCTGATTCTTGCCCCCTGGCAACAGGCAAAGAGACACCTTATTGGTGATGTCCTTCTTATATCAGTCAAGACCAGAGTAGATGACAGTTCTTTATTCATCCTAGTTTGATGCCTGGCTTGGTGGCCAAAGCAGTTTTATGTATAGGACACATAAAAATCAAATCAGATCCAGGCAGCACAGTGTAAGAAGTGGAAGACAGAGACCTGCGTTCTGCCATGCCATGTGGAAGATAGAGACCTGCCATGCCATGTGGTGTATGTGGGTAAGACACCCTCCACCCTATAGCTCAGGAATGCCATAGACACATAGAGCCTCACCTACCATGGTGAAGGAAGACAGATACCTGCTTGCCTCCCATAAAATTGCTCTCTGGCTCATGGCACAGGTGGGCCATAGTCATTCACTTCCTGGAGGATGTCATCCACGGGCTCAGCAGCCATGTGGCTACCCTGTAGTGGGAGTCACAACAATGTGTGAGTACATGGTGAACATATGTGAGAGAAAAAGAAGTCTAGCAGCTTGAGCATTTTGAAGAGAGAGAGGAGAGAGAGAACAGAGAGGAGAGAGAGAGAGAGAGAGAGAGAGAGAGAGAGAGAGAGAGAGAGAGAGAGAGAGAGATGGTGATTTGAGGTTACAAAAAAAGTATCCTGTTGTGAAGAGCCAGTCCAACCCCCTGAGGCCATGGTGAGTTCCTAGCACTTGCTGCTGTTGAGGGCCATGGGTGGATGACTATACAGTTGCAGGGGTTGATGTCTGTGACTCAATTTACCACTAGTAAAGATGGGACTTCTCTGGTCGGGGCAGGTGCTGGGGACCACACGAATGGCCAGGGTTTGTGCAGAAGAACAGGCTCTACCCTCACTAGCTGCAAGACCTTGTGGACAGCTGTTCCTACTTCTCACCAGAAGCAGCACTTGAATGAACTGGTCGTGCAACTTGCCCAGGCAGCAAAGTGAGGCTCGAGCTAGTAGCAGGGATGTGCGTGAGTGTGGGAGATCTGATCCTGTCATTTCTCTGCCGTGGGGTGCCACTGGGCAGAGGTGATATCCCGACCCTTGCTACCTCAATTGCCCACAGGGTCATGAACATGGGAGAGTAAGTTCTGCCTTTGTCCTTCACCAGCTGTTTGAGAAGGAGGAGAGAGAGAGAGAGAGAGAGACAGAGAGAGACAGAGAGAAAGACAGAGAGAGACAGAGAGACAGAGAGAGACAGAGGAGAGAGAGGAGAGAGACAGAGAGGAGAGAGAGGAGAGAGAGAGGAGAGAGAGAGATAGAAAGACAGAGACAGGAGACTGCACCTCATCTGAACAGAACAGCAGAGCTGACCCTGGTGCCAGGGGAGGGTGGGGCTCAGGTGACATGGCCCTGAGGGTTAGAGCTCTGAAGAACTAGCCCAGCCACTTGTCTGCCACTCCTCTGCCTTTAAGTAGTATGGGTGCAGGGATAATGCTCTTCCCACCTCCCCTCCTTCCCACCACCTGTGGTAGTCAGGGGAATTGGCTCTAATGCCTCACTGGTTGTAACACTCTGGTGAGTGGGTCCTTTGGCTTGCCTGGACAGCACAGTGGAGCTGACTCCGCAGGCATAAGGGTAGGTGAGCCGCCTGAGGGCCAGAGAGTAGGAGTGCTGTTCCTGCTTCCTGCTGATGGCAGCACTGGGTGGCCTAGCCTGAACAGTGCTAGAGAGGATGTGGTACAATTAAGGGGGAGCCAGTGAACTGACCAGTTCAACCACCACTCTGGCCTAGAACCAGCTGACCCACCCCCAAATCTATATCATCTATGAACCGCTGGGACCCATGAAAGGGCCAGTTCTGCTGATCCAAAGCTGCTAGGGTGAAGGGTGAATATGAGGGGACAGGGAGATTAGTGGGACTGTGGTGCATGATGTGAAATTCACAAAGAATCGATGAAAAGTTAAGGAAATTATGCCTGATTCATTTCAAGTCTCTTCATTTTGTCTTAAAATATAGACTAGAAACAATTCTCTGTCTCTGACTTCTTCCTTCTCTCCCTCCTTCTTTCCATCCCTCCCTCCCTCCTTCTCCCTTTCCTCCCTCCTCTTCTCTCTCTATGTGTGTGTGTACAATGCTTTTTGATGATACTAATTTGTTGTCTATTTTATATCTCTCATTATTTTGGAAGTTTTCTATATTTGTTAGTCACTTCTGATCTCATTGTCTATTTCTTTGTATGTTCTTTAAAAACTGATTGGAGAGTCTGGAGAGGTGTCTTAGTAGTTTAAACCTCTTGTTGTTCCTGTAGAAGATGAAGATTGAGTCCCCAGCACCCAAATTCTGACTACAACTGCCTTTAAATCCAGTTCAAGGGGGTTTAATGTTTCCTCCTTGCATCTATGGGCATTGTGTACAAGCAGTACGCAGATGCACACACACACAATGCACAAAGAAAAATAGATGATAAAAATAAAAAATAATTAGAAAGTATTTATTTTTATTTATTAGCCATTGCTGATATTTTGTGTTTTTCTTATATAATTCCTTCTCTATTTACATATATTTAAAAATATATACATATATTATCCATTTTCACTGTTTTAAATTCGTAAGAATTACTAACATTTACACATATACAATTTTTAAATATTTTCTTGAGTAAAATTAAGGCTACAGAACACAGCTGCCAGATGAAGTCATGAAAACTTAGGACACGTGTTCCTATCACTGCTTGGTCATATCTGCAAGGAGTCTCTTTTTACTTGGCTTTCCCCTCATGTGCTGAGGACATATCTTCAGATTTTTCACAAAGCTGCAGCTACTGCATATGGCATGGTGAGCTCGTATTATGTTATTTTCAGCTTGCTTTGATCAGCTGTTAACATGTTTGCAAAGTGAACACTCCCCTGTACTCTGCTTTCTGAAAATGATGGCTGGTCTTTGCAGTTACTTTGTCTTTTATCGCTTAGCAACCTCACTTTAGAACACCTGTATTCAATCACACCTCCCAGGGAAGGTGTAATCTTTAGATAGCTCTCCCATACACTCATAGACACCCCTACACTACTTAAAACTCATTTATGAGTTTTCACTTGTCCTAACACCTTCTCTCATTTTTGCTGTAAGGATTGTCAAGAGTGCATATGGAATTTGTAACTCAAGCCATGGATGGTCATCACATTGAAGCTGCACAGGGTACATGTTTTTGTTCTTTCTTTTTGTTGCAACTGTTATTACAGAAGAAATTTCCAAATGGAAGAACATTCAATCCATGCAGTGAAAAAAAAATAGCATAGAGATGATATTTTGAACTTGGGTACAACATTGGTAATCAGAACATGATTTGACTATTTGTCTTTGGAAGTCTGCTACTATTGTGAAATTTTAAATTTTCTAAGGGATCATGTGTGTGTGCAGAATGTCGAAGTCAGGAGCTAAACACAGAATGTCAGTCCATGCCAACAGTTTGAAAATTAGCATTCAAATAGAGGTAAAATTTACTGAGAAAAAAAATGGTACAACTGTTACATTATTTGGCTTTATTATAAAAAGACTATGGGTTTGCACCAAAATGGCTGGTAATTTTGATAAATTTGATAACACTATTAAAATAGTCATTTTTTTATTGGTTGGATTTTTTGGCTCAGGCACTAGTGTTAGAAACTGGATTAAGTTCATCTGAATAAAAAGAACAAATTTATGCTTTAGATTTGGAATCCTTGGCCTGATGCTTGCTTGAATCTTGCCAAATCAAGGGACTCTAAAAATGTCTACAATCTATAACCTCGAAGCTATTTCCACTTGTTATCTACTTACGAAGAAAAAAATTGTATTTCTTCAGTGAATTTCACTGGGTATATTAGCTACACTTAAAGGTACATCCCTTGTTCAGCTGTAGAAGTCCAACATAACATGAACTCACCAGTACTTCTTTAGACTTATTTTCTCATATTGCTTGGACTTGTTTTGTCTTACTGGCCTTTTGCTTGCATGCCATTGCTTCTGATTTTGTGTTTTATAAGCTTTTGTATGTATATCTGTGTCTGTGTGTTTCACATGTGTGTGTTTCTTTATTATTTTCTTTTTATTTGTTTGCTTTTCTTTTCATCTGCTTCTTTTCAAAAGAAAGAAAGAAAGAAAGAAAGAGAGAAAGAAAGAAAGAAAGAAAGAAAGTGTGGACTTGAGTGTGTGGGTGGGGCGTTGGGGAAGATCTGGGAGGATTTGGGGGAAGGAAAATCTTGATCAGAATATATTGTCTAAAAACATTTTTTTAATTTTTTAAAATTCTATTTACCTTTATTTTATGTGCTTTCATGTTTTCCCTAAATGTAAGACTGTTTGAGAGTGTCAAGTCTTGGAGTTACAGTTTTGAACTGTCATGCGATTGCTGGGATTTGAACCCTGGTCCTCTGGAAAAGAAGTCAGTGCCCTTAACCTCTGAGCCATCTCTCCAGCCCAAAAACTGTTTCTATAAAAAAACAAATGCAAATAAAGTATTTCTGCAAATTATTGTCATTCCAAGTTATTAATAATAATTCTTCTGGTAGATAATTTTGTTCTTCTGATACACATACATGAAGATTTCCTATTTATATTGTTCACACATTTTAAACAAACTTAGATGAAGTGCCAATGCAGTTGGATATATATGGGTAGTAGAACCTCAGACAATTAATGGAAAACATAGAATGTTTGCTTATGTTAATAAAATGTCTGTAAAACAAAATTTAAACATGATGTTAATGGAGACATATTTCTATATGCTGAATATAATGTGATCTTGAGAAAAGATTAACATTTCTACTTCAAATATATGCAGAGTCTCTGAAAGGAGTTCTGTTTTATTACATTTTTAAATGGATTGAGGGAAGAAAAAAATTATACAGGCTTGGTGGCTTCAGTGGTTTTTATTTTTAGCTTCAGGAAGTAAAATCAAAAACTTGTAGATCATTGTGGTGTCAACGGCTACCCATGTATTTGGTAAAACTCCAAATGTCTGAACATTCTGGTCGTGAGATGCTGAATCAGTCAATTTTCTACCTCTGTGATGAAATACTGTCAGCAATGTAACTTACAGAGAGTGCATTATTTTAATTTGATTTACTTGTTTTTACTTATTCACCTTACATCCTGCTCACTGCCCCATTCGCAGTCACCTCCTTTCCCTCTGAGTGGGTGCGGTTCCCCTGGGCTTTCACCCACACTGGCACTTCAAGTGTCTGTGAGGTTAGGCTGGAAGGGTGTATTTTATATTTCCCCCATCAAGTCTACATCATGCAAACTTCTCCAAACAGTGGTACCAAGTGTTCAAATGATGGAGACTATGAAGGAAATCTCTTGTTCAAACCACCAGATAAGACAGGTTTCTTGAATTTTTATTAAGGAAACATAAAGTAATATGAAATTTTATTTTACTTATAAGCAAGAACACCCAAGGTTGGCCTGGCTCCAGTGATACCTTCTGTTCTGCAATTAGGATATGAATAAAGTATTGACTGAATAAAATTAATTAGATACGGGAACCATGACCTTGGAGAACTTGGTGGTCAATTCCAGAAGAAAAGATATGTTCTTGATTTAGGAATATGAGAACTTGAGTTTAGTTGTAAGATTATTAATAACTCATAACACTAAGAGTTTCTGTGCCACACTGTGTAAACTGGTGATATTCCCAGGGCTTAAATCCAAGTGAGCTCATAAGCTTGTAGGCAAAAAGAGGAAACAGAAAGTTCAAGGGACAAGTTAGAGTCATTTGATACTTGTTTTCTAAATCTGCAAATGTCATCTCAAAAAGGTTAGTCCTAATATTCTAAAATATTGTAGATGAATTTCTTCCTACTAATGAACACTTCAATATCTTTTCAACTGACATTTGAGTAGGAGGTGGTGAGCTTCTGTCTTAGGTGTTGATGTGGCTATGATATTTCTACATTGTGGCTTATTTGTTTGCTTTTGGATTTTTTTCCTTTGTCATTTCCTTATTTTGTGCAATCACCAAGCTTGTGATGACCAATGTGAAAACATATTATACATTTAGTTCTGCATCTTCCTTCAGCTTGTTGTATCTGAACTCAGTATGGTCACATGCACATGGATATTGTTATGTGTGTGAAGACAATTCGGGTTGTTTGTTTTAATTTACAATGGCTTCTAAGTGGAGAATATTTAATATACTTCTTTGATTATCTATATTGTTTATTTCTGTGGTAGTTCAGAAGAATAAATAAACAGTATATGTAAGTATAAATAAACAGTCATTTTCCCTTTCTTACTTTAGTTCACTTATGTTTTCTCAGTTGTACTCAGAGTACATACTTTAGTTTATATTTTTAAAAGTAATCAAAGTTGTTCAAGTAGTTGTGTGAAATCTCTTAAATAAATATAATTAAATTCACTGTGTGGTAAATAGCAAAATGAGATTATAACAAGAAAGAATCTTCCAAAACTTGGATGCTTACATTTTTAAAACACTGGTAATATTATTAGCCAAAAGGGAACTCTATTTAAGATATTTAGATTTACTATCTTACCTGTCCTACTCCCAAATAAATACTGGATTCCATTTGGAGAGATGCCCCAGCACAGTGAGTAGGTTCTGTGAGGTCAGGGAGCTTCTCAGAGGCCAGTTTCTGAGCATTTAGACTTGAATACTTGATCATAGGGCTTTTCCTTTTCTTGGTGACAAAAGCCAGGTGGAGAGAAGGGTGATGATGAATGTGAAGAGGAAGGGAATGAATATGAAGGAATCTAAACAGGTCATTATTTTTTATTTGTCAATGAATGCTTATTTTTGCTTTTTTCATTAATTAATTTATTTAAGTACTTTACATCTGAATCAGAGCTTCCTCTCCCTCCTCTACTCCCAGTCCATTTCACCTCCCCTCCCCCTCTAACCCCTCCCTTTCTCCTCAAAGAAGGGTGACCTCCCATAGATATTAACCTGCCTTGGCATATCAAGTTGTGATAGAACTGGTTCATTTTCTTCTGTTGAAGCTAGACAAGGACCTCCAGTCAGGGGAAAAGGAATCCAAAGTCAGGCAACAGAGTCAGAGACAGATCCTACTCTTGCAGTTAGAGGTTCCACATGAGGACCAGGCTGTACATCTGTTACATATGTGTGACCTAGGGGGAATAGGTGCATCCTGTGTATGGTCTATGGTTGGTTCAGTCTCTCCAAGCCCTCGTATGCCCAGGTTAGTTGATTATGTATGTTTTCTTATGGTGTCCTTGACCTGTCTGACTTCTTCAATCCTTTCTCTCTCCTTTCTGCAAGATTCTGTCTGTTTAGCTATGGATCTCAGAATCTGTTTTCATCAGCTGCTAGATGAAACCACTTTGATGACAGTTATGCTACCCTCCTGTCTGCAAGTATAGCAGAATATTATTAATAGTGTCTGGAATAGACTGTCTCTCTCATGGCATGGAACTCAAGTTGGGTTCATCATTTGTTGGTCGTTCCCCCACTTTCTGCTCCCTCTTCATCTCTGTGCCTCTTACATGGACAAAAAATTGTGGGTCAAAGTTTTGGTGGCTGGGTTGGTATACACATACCTCCATTTGAAGTCCTGCCTGGTTACAGGTGACCATTTCATGTTCCATATCTCCATATTGCTAGGAGTCTTAGCTAGGGTCACCATCATAGATTCCTGGGATTTTCCATTGTCCTAGATTTCTTGCTTGTCCCAGAGATACCAACCACTGTCCCTTTAATTCCAGTTCTCTCTCCTGTCAGCTTCCCCACACTTGATCCCTTCTGTTCTTTTCCCCACGCCTTTCCCCAATTTTCCTCACTCCATCCACTCAAGATCTCTGTTTTATTCCCACTTCTCAATGAGATTCAAGCATCTGCCCCTGGGACCCTATGTGTTACTTAGCTTTGTTGTGTCTGTGGATTTTAGTTTGATTATCCTATACTTCATGGCTATTATTCATTTATAAGTGAGTATATACCATGTTTGTTTTTTCAGGACTGTGTTACCTCACTCAGGATGATCTTTTCTAGTTTTATCCATTTGCCTGCAAAATTCATGATACTGTTTCTGTTAATACCTGATTAATGATTCACTATATAAAAGAAGCAATTTTTCTCTATTTGTGGTACTTGCTGGGGGAAGTATAAAATACACTCTATTTTTCAGTCAAGAGACATCTGCAATGTTTTCAGTTTCTGATATGACAAATAATGCTACTATGAACATAACTGACCAAGGGTCCTTGTGGTATGCCCAGGAGTGATATAGCTGAATCTTCATGTAGAACTATTTCCAATTTTCGGAGATACCACCAAATTGATTTCCAAAGTGGTTGTACAACTTTGCATTCCCACTAGCAAAGGAGAATGATTCCCCTTGCTCCACATCCTCACCAGCATGAGCTGTTACTTGAGTTTTTGATCTTAGCCATCCTGAAGGGTATAAGATAGAATCTTAGATTTATTTTAATTTGCATTTCCCTTCTAAGTAAGGATGTTGAACCTTTCTTTAAGTGCCTCTCGGGGCCATTAAAGATTCTTCTGTTGAGAATTCGCTGTTTAGTTCTGTAATCCACTTTTTTATTGGGTTGTTTTGTTTGTTTCTAATTTCTTGAGTTCTTTATATATCAGCCATCCTTCAGATTTTGGAATGGTGAAGATATTTTTGCAATCTATAGGCTTCTGTTTTGTTCCTTCGACAGTGTCTTCTGCCTTACAGAAACATTTCATTTTCATGATTTCAGTTTCAGTTAATTACTTGATGATCTCTGTGCCTAAGTTGTTGGTGTTATGTTCAGCTAGTCGTCTTCTGTATCAATGTGTTTAATGATATGCCCCATTCTTTCTTCTATCAGATGTAGGGTATCCAGTTTTATGTTATCTTTGATCCACTTGGATTTAAGGTTTGTTCAGGGAGATAGCTGTAGATCTATTTGCATTCTTCTACATGCAGAATACAGTTAAACCAGCAGTGTGTTGAAGATGCTTTACTTTTTATATTGTATAGTTTTGGTTTCTTTATCAAAAATCATGTGTTCATAGAGGTGTGGTTTTACTTCTGTGTCTTCTATTCAATTCCATTTTTCAATCCAATATGCTGTTATGCCAATATGGGGTTTACTATTATTGCTCTGTAGTACAGCTTGAGATCAGGGATGGTGTCTTGGTTAGTTGTTACTGCTATGAGCAGATGCCATGACCAATGAAACTCTTTTAAGGGACATATTTAATTGGGGCTGGCTTACAAGTTCAGAGGTTTAGTCCATTATCATCTTCACAGGAAGCATGACAGCATCCAGGCAGACATGGCACTGGAGGAGCTAAGAGTTCTACATCTTGATCCTAAGACAGGCAGAAGGAGAGTGACATCCTCAAACAGCTAGGAGGAAGTTCTCTTTGCCCACCCCTACAGTGACAGACTTCATTCAGCAAGGCTACACAGACTGCAACAAGGCCACAACTCCTAATAGTGTTGGACCAAGCATATTGAAATTGGACCAAGCATATTGAAACTACTCCAGATGGTGATACCTCTAGAAGTTCTTTTGTTGCATAGGACTATTCAAGGTATCCTGAGTGTGTTACTGTTCCATATAAAGTTGAGAATTGTTCTTTCAAGGTCTGTCAAGAATTTTGTTGGAATTTTGATAGGAATTGCATTCAATCTGGAGATTGTACGATGAACATTTTTGCTATGCTAATCCTACTTATCCAAGAGCATGGGAGACCAGTTTATCTTCTATATCTTCTTTCTTCAAAGACTTGAAGATGTTATCACAATTCTTTTACTTGCTTGTTTCCAGTTACACTAAGAAATTTTATATCAATTGTGATTATTATGAAGGGCGTTGTTTCTGTAATTTCTTCTTTATTCAATTTATCACTTGTATAAAGGAGGGATACAGTTTCTTGTTTGTTTGTTTGTTTGTTTTTATTTACTTTTGTATCCTGGCCCTTTGATGAAGGTATTTATCAGTTGCAGGAGTTCACTGGTAGAATTTTTGGAGTCAATTATATATACTATCATATCATCTGTAAATGGCGATATTTTGACTCTTCGTTCATAATCTGTATCCCTTTGATCTCCTCATCTTATTGCTTTATCTAAAATTTCAACTTCCATATTGAATAGATATGGAGACAGTGAGGAGCCTTGTCTCCTCCTTGATTTTAGTGTAATTGCTTTAAGTTTCTCTCTATTTAATTAGATGTTGGTTATTTTCTTGCTGTATATTGCCTTTATTGTGTATAATTATGCACCTTGTATCCTTGATCTCTCTAAGACATTTATCATGAAGAACTGTTGGATTTTGCCAAAGGCTTTTTTTTAGCATCTAATGAAATGATCGTGTATTTTTTCTTTCAGTTTGTTTATGTAGTAGAATACATTGATGGATTTTCATATATTAATCCACTCCTACATCCCTGGAATAAAGCCTACTTGATCATGGTGGAGAATGTTTTTGATGTGTTCATGGATTCGGTATGCAAGTATTTTATTGAGTACTTTTGCATGAATGTAAATAAGGGAAAGTGGTCTGAATGCTCTTCCTTTGCTGTGTTTTTGTGTGCTTGAGGTATCAGGGTGACTGTGGCCTCATAGAAAGAGCTCGACATTGGGTTCTATTTTGTGGAATAGTATGAGGATTATTGGTATTAGCTCATCTTTGAAGGTCTAATAGAATTTTGTGCTAAATCCATCTGGTATTGGGCTTTCTTTGGTTGGAATAGTTTTAATGATTCCTTCTATATTCTTGTAGTTTATAAGTCTATTTAAATTGTTTACCTGGTCTTAATTTAATTTTGCTAAGTGGTATCTATCTGGAAAAATCATCCAATTCTTTTAAATTTTCCAAGTTTTTTAAGTAAGACCTAATGATTCTTTGGATTTCCTGGGAGTCTGTTGCTATGACCTTCTTTTTATTCCTGATTTTGTTAATTTGGATATTCTCTCTCTGCCTTTTAAGTTGTTTGGCTAAGGGTTTGTCTATGTTGTTAATTTTCTGAAAGAAACAGGTCTTGGTTTCATTTATGCGTTTCATTGTTTTCTTTGTTTCTAACTCATTTATTTGAGCCTTGAGTTTAATTACTTCCTGGTGTCTACTTGGGTGTGTTTGGCTCTTTTTGTTCTAGAGCTTTCAGGTGTATTCTTAAACTGCCTGTATGGGATCGCTCTGCATTATTTATGAAGGCATTTAGTGCTATGAACTTTCCTCTTAGCACTGCTTTCATTGTGTCACATAAGTTTGAATATGTTTTGTACTCATTTTCACTAAAAGTCTTCTATTTCTTTTTTTTTATTTTCTAAGTTTTTTAATTTACATTCCAAATGATTTCCCCTTTCCTGTTTCCTCCCTCCCCGAAAGTCCCATAAGCCCCCTTCCCTCCCTCTGTTCTCCATTCAACCCACTCTCGCTTCTCTATCCTGCCATTGCCCTACATCCAGTCTTTCCAGGACCAGGGGTCTCTCCTTCCATCTTCTTGGACATCTATTGATATGCGAATTGTGTCTTGGCTATTCCGAGATTCTGGGTTAATATCCCCTTATCAGTGACTGCATTCCATGTGTGTTCTTTTGTGATTGGGTTACCTCACTAAGGATGATATTTTCAAGTTCTGACCATTAGCCTAGGAATTTCGTGAATTCATTGTTTTTAGTTGCAGAGTAGTATTACATTGTGTAAATATACCACACTTCTGAATCCATTCCTCCATTGAGGGACATCTGGGTTCTTTCCAGCTACTGGCTATTATAAATAAGGCTGCTATGAACATAGTGGAGCATGTGCCCTTATTGCATGCAGGGGAAGCCTCTGGGTATATGCCCAGGAGTGGTTTAGCAGGATCCTCCGGGAGTGTCATGCCCAGTTTTCTGAGGCACCGCCAGACTGCTTTCCAGAGTGGTTGTACCAGCTTGCAAACCCACCAGCAGTGGAGGAGTGTTCCTCTTTCTCCACATTCTCACAAACAACTGCTGTCTCCTGTGTTTTTGATCTTAGCAATTCTGACTGGTGTGAGATGGAATCTCAGGGTTGTTTTGATTTGCATTTCCCTAATGACTAAAGATGTTGACCATCTCTGTAGGTGCTTCTCAGCCATTAGATATTCTTCAGGTGAGAACTCTTTGTTTAGCTCTGTACCCCATTTTTTAATAGGGTTACTTGGCTCTCTGGAGTCTAACTTCTTGAGTTCTTTGTATATATTTGATATTAGCCCTCTGTCGGATGTAGGGTTGGTAAAGATCATTTCCCAGTTTGTTGGTTGCCACTTTGTCCTTTTGACAGTGTCCTTTGCCGTACAGAAACTTTGTAATTATATGAGGTTCCATTTGTCAATTCTTGATTTTAGAGCATAAGCTATTGGAATTCTGTTCAGGAAATTGTCCCCTGTGCCCATATGTTGAAGGTTCTTCCCTAGTTTCCTTTCTATTAGTTTCAGTGTGTCTGGTTTTATGTGGAGGTCATTGATCCACTTGGAATTGAGCTTAGTGCAAGGAGATAAGAAGGGATCAATTTGCATTCTTCTGCATGTTGACCTCCAGTTGAACCAGCACCATTTGTTGAAAAGGCTATCTTTTTTCCACTGGATGGTTTTAGCTCCTTTGTCACAGATCAAGTGACCATAGGAGTATGGATTCATTTTTGCATCAATATTCATAAGAGAGATTGGCCTGAGATTCTCTTTCTTTGTCTGATCTTTGTGTGATTTTGGTATTAGCATAATTGTGACTTCATAGAATGAGTTGGGTAGTGTTCCTTCTGTTTCTATTTTGTGGAATAGTTTGAAGAGTATTGGTGTTAGATCTTCTTTGAAGGTCTGATAGAATTCTGCATTAAAACCATCTGAACCTAAGCTTTTTTTGTTGGAAGACTTAAAATGACCACTTCTATTACTTCAGGGGTTATAGGACGGCTTAGATAGTCTATTTGATCCTGATTTAATTTTGGTATTTGGTATCTGTCTCGGAAATTGTCCATTTCCTCCAGATTTTCTATTGTGTTGAATACAGGCTTTTGTAGTAGGATCTGATGATTTTTTGAATTTCCTCAGTTTCTGTTGTTATCTCTCCCTTTTCCTTTCTGATTTTGTTAATTTGGATACTGTCTCTGTGCCCTCTGGCTAGTTTGGCTAAGGCCTTATCTATCTTGTTGATTCTCTCAAAGATCCAACTCCTACTTTTGTTGATTCTTTGTATGGTTTTATTTGTTTCTACCTGATTGATTTCAGCTCTGAGTTTGATGATTTCCTGACTTCTACTCCTCTTGGGTGTATTTGCTTCTTTCTGTTCCAGGGCTTTCAGGTGTGACATTAAGCTGCTAGTGTATGCTCTCTCCCGTTTCTTTTTGGAGGCACTCAGGGCGATGAATTTTCCTCTTAGCACCACTTTCATTGTGTCCCATAAATTAGGGTATGTTGTGCATTCATTTTCATTAAATTTTAAAAAGTCTTTGATTTCTTTCTTTATTTCCTCCTTGACCAAGTTATCATTGAGTAGAACACGGTTCAGCTTCCATGTGTATATGGGCTTTCTGATATTTTTGTTGGTATTGAAGGCTACCCTTATTCCATAGTGATCTGATAGGAGGCATGGGATTAGTTCAATCTTCTTATATCTGTTGAGGTCTGTTTTGTGACCAATTATATGGTCAATTTTGGAGAAGGTACCATGAGGTGCTGAGAAGAAGGTATATTCTTTTGCTTTAGGATTAAATGTTATATATATATATATACATACATACATACTAGCTCCATTTGGTCCAAGGCTTCAATTAATTTCATTGTGTCCCTGTTTAGTTTCTGCTTTTCTGAATGATCCATTTCAGAGAGCGGGGTGTTGAAGTCACCCACTATTATTGTGTGAGGTGCGATGTGTGCTTTGAGCTATAGTAAAGTTTCTTTTACAAATGAGGGTGCCCTTGATTTGGAGCATAGATGTTCAGAATTGAGAGTTCTTCTTGGTGGATTTTTCCTTTGACCAGTACATAGTGTCCTTCTGTGTCTTTTTTGATGACTTTAGGTTGAAAGTCAATTTTATCTGATATTAGGATGGCTACTCCGACTCATTTCCTGGGACCATTTGCTTGTCAAATTGTTTTCCAGCCATTTACTCTGAGGTAGTGTTTGTCTTTGACACTGACGTGCATTTCCTGCATGCAGCAAAATGCTGGGTCCTGTTTACATATCCAGTCTGTTAGTCTATGTCTTTTTATTGGGGAATTGAGACCATTGATATTAAGAGAGATTAAGTAATCGGGATTGTTACCACCTGCTATTTTTGATGCTATCTTTATGTTTGAGTGGTTATCTACTTTTGTGTTTGATGCAAGGTTACTGTCTCGTTTTTTCCAGGGTGTAGTTTCTCTCCTTGTATTGGTGGTTTCCACCTATTATCCTTTGCAGGGCTGGGTTTGTGGAAAGATATTATGTAAATTTGTTTTTATCATGGAATATCTTGGTCTCTCCATCTATGGTGATTGAGAGTTTTGCTGGGTATAGTAGTCTAGGCTGGCATTTGTGTTCTCTTAGAGTCTGCATGAGATCTGCCCAGGATCTTCTGACTTTCATAGTCTCTGATGAGAAGTCTGATGTGATTCGGAAAGGTCTTCCTTTATATGTTACTTGAGCTTTTTCTCTTACTGCTTTTAATATTCTTTCTTTGTTTAGTACATTTGGTGTTTTGATTATTATGTGACGGGAGGTATTTCTGTTCTGGTCCAGTCTGTTTGGAGTTCTGTAGGCTTCCTGTACGTTCATCGGCATCTCTCTCTTTAGGTTAGGGTAGTTTTCCTCCATAATTTTGTTGAAGATATTTACTGGCCCTTTAAGTTGCAAATCTTCACTCTCATCTATACCTATAATCCTTAGGTTTTGTCTTCTCATTGTGTCCTGGATTTCCTGAAGTTTTGGCTTACACATTTTTTGCATTTTGCATTTTCTTTGACTGTTGAGTCAATGCTTTCTATGGTATCTTCAGCAACTGAGATTCTTTCTTCCATCTCTTGTATTCTATTGTTTATGTTTGCATCTATGGCTCCTGATTTCTTCCCAAGGTTTTCTATCTCCAAAGTTGTCTCCCTTTGTGATTTCTTAGTTGTTTCTACTTCCTTTTTTAGATCCTGGATGGATTTGCTGAGATCCTTCACTTGTTTGTTTGTATTTTCCTGTATTTCTTTAAGATATTTTTGCATTTCTTCTTTCAGGATTTTTGCCTGTTGACCCAAGTTCTCCTGTATTTCTCTAAGCGATTTTTGTGTTTCCTCCTCATGGGCTTTTATCTGTTGATCCATATTCTCCTGCATTTCTTTAAGCGATTCTTGTGTTTCCTTTGTAAGGGCATCTACCCATTGATTCATTTCTTTAAGCGATTTTTGTGTTGCTTCCCTATGGACCTCCATCTGTTGACCCATATTCTTCTGCATTTCTTTATGCGATTTTTGTGATTCCTTTGTAAGTGCATCTACCCGCTGATTCATGTTGTCCTGTATTTCTTTATGAGATTTATTTGTGTCCTTCTTAAAATCCTCTAATAGCATCATGAGAAGTAATTTTAAATCCAGATCTTGTCTTTCAGGTGTGATGGGGTATCCAGGACTTGCTGCTGTTGGAGAGTTGGGTTCGGATGGTGCCATATTGCCTTGATTTCTGTTATTAAAGTTCCTATGTTTGCCTTTTGCCATCTGGTTACCTCTGGTGTTAGTTGGTCCTGCTGTCACTGGCTGTTGTTTGGACCTCCTGTGAGCCTGCAAGGCTATTTCTGGTGTCCCCCCCCCCCCCCATGGATTACTGGGATTCTCCTGGCACCGAATGCTGGGGCCTGCCCTGCTCCTGAGTGACTTTGGAGCCCTGATGTGCCTTGTCCCAAGTGATGTTATGTTGGGGAATCCCTGAACACCCAAGGGTTCAGTGTAGTAGATCCCCAGAGCAGAGGTTGCCAAGGGGAGGCTGGTATGCTCCTGCTCTCTGCGGGTGTGCTCTCTCCCAGAGGTGGGGGGGTGTCCCTCTGCAGGGCAGATGTCCCACAGCAGAGCTGGTGCATAGGTTACCACAGACCTGCCCAGCTCTTGGGAGCATGGAGCACAGAAGCTGGCTGAGACCCAGGCAATATTATGCTTGATTGTCTCTGTGTCTGGAGGTCCCAATTGCCGTTACCGGAGCAAAGATGGCGGAGTGCACTCTCAAGTCTTCTATTTCTTGATTTCTTTCTTGAACCACGGATTATTGAGTAGCTATTGAGTTTCTATGAGTTTGTAGACTTTCTATTTTTTCTGTTGTTGTTGAAGTCCAGCTTTAATTCATGGTTGTCTGATAAGATACAAGGAGTTATTTCAATTTTCTTGTATCTCTCCAGATTTTCTTTTTGACCAAGAATATCGTCAGTTTTGGAGAACTTCCTTTAGGTGCTAAGAAGAAGGTATGTTCCTTTGCCTTTGGATGAGATGTTTGGTAGAGATCTGTTAGGTCCATTTGTTTCATCACATCTGTTAGTTTCATTATTTCTCTGTTTAGTTTCTGTCTTTATGAACTGTTCATTGCTTAGAGTAGGTAGTGTTGTCTCCCACTATTAATGTGTGTGTTCCAATGTGTGATTTATACTTTAGTAATGTTTCCTTTATGAATGTGGGTATCCTTACATTTGGAGCATAGATATTCAGAATTGAGATGTCATCTTGGTGGATTTTTCCTTTGATGAGTATGAAGTATCCTTGTTAGCCTGTATTGTTTAACTGGGGAATTGAGTCCATTGATGTTGAGAAATATTAATGGCCAATGATTGCTATGTTAAAAGTCCTATTATTTTGGCCATGGTGTTAGTGTTAGTATGTTTGCATGCACGTGCGTGCGCGCGCACACACACACACACACACACACACACACACACACACACAAGCTTCCCTTTCAGTTTTTCTGGTGTAAATTGTTTCCTCTTTATTTTGGGGGAGGGGTGTAGTTCACTTCTTTGTGTCGGATTCTTCCTTCTAGTATCCTATGGAGGCCTGGCTTTGTGGAAATATATTGTTTAATTTTGGTTTTGTTGTAGAATATCTTGTTTTCCACATCTATGATAATTGAAAGTTTTGCTGGTGTCAAAATCTGTGCTGACATCTGTGGTCTGTGAGAGACTGCAAGATATCTTCCCAGGCAGTTATGGTTTTTAAGATCTCTGTTGAGAAGTCTGGTTTAATTCTACCAGTTTTGCCTTTATATGTTACTTGGACATTTTCTCTTGTGGCTTTTAATATTCTTTCTTTGTTTTGTACATTTAGTGTTTTGGTCATTACATTGCAGGAGGATTTTCTTTTATTGTCCAATATATTTTGTGTTCTATAAGCTTCTTGTACATTTATAGGCATCTTTCTTTAGGTTAGGGAATTTTTTTCTATGATTTTGTTGAAAATATTTTCTGGTCCTTTGAACTGGGAATCATCTCCTTCTTCTATTCAAATCTCCGTAAGTTTAGACTTTTCATAGTATCCTAAATTTCCTAAATGTTTTAGTGTTAGAAACATTTTAGACTTAACATTTTCTTTGACAGATGTATCAGTTTATTCTATTGTATTTTCTATGCCAGAGATTTGAATTCTGTTGTTGATGTTTGCCTCTGTGATCCCTGTTCTCTTCCCTAGGCTTTCCATTTCCAGGATTTTTATTTTTATTTATTTTTTTTGTCATTCTATCTATGTCCATTTTCATATCTTGAACAGTTTTAATCATTTCCTTAATCGGCTTGGTTGTATTTTACTGCATTTCTTCAAGAGATGTATTCATTTCCTCTTGAAAGGCTTCTGTCATCTTTATAAGACTTCATTTAAGGTCATTTTTTTTGTGCTTCTACTGTTTTAGGAGATCCAGGGCTAGTTGTAATTTGATACTTAGGTTCTGGTGTTGCTTTATTGCAGTGGCTCTTGATTGTGTTCTTATACTGGACTCTAGCCATCTTCTTTGCCCCTGGTGTTGGCAGGTCACCAGTAATGAAGGCAGAGCTATGGACTAGAAAAATGGAAAACATGGGAGCAGGAAACTAGGGGGTGGGGGTGGGGGGTGGTCATCACCTGGTAATCCCTCATGACTACAGGCTTCTGGGAATGCAGACAGGGTAGTAAGCTGAGAAATGGAGAGCACAGGGTTACCAGATGGAGCTCACCACTGCTGAGATTGCCTGTGGGGACCCAACTGGCAGGGGATTAGACTAAATGGGGTCCCACTTTGACTTCCTTGGTGGCAGTAGGCCACCAGGGGACAGGCAGGGCTTTGGGCTGGGAAATGGAGTGCCAAAGTTCCTTTTTAGACCGAGTTTTTCCCACTCCCAGAATCGGACGCATCCATGCTGGAACTACAGAGGGAGCTTTTGAAGATTTTAAGTGTATATACAAAGTAGGAAGGAACTTCATGCTACTCAGGCTGGAGTAAACCAAGGCAGCATTTGCACTGAGAAAAGACACACTGACTCAATGCTGGCACAAAACTAGTTTGCAATTAGACTGAAAAAAAAAGTCCAATCTCAGCTAACAACATATAATGTCATTAATAATATTTGTGGCCTTTAATACATCAGACTCTTCAGTGTTTTTGCTGTTATGGTTGTTATCTTGTGTTGTAGCATTTTGTTCTTTCTCAGAAGAATGAACTCAGAATATTCACAAGAAAATTAGTAATAAATATTTATTTTTATTGATTTTCTTTCTTTTATCATTTCTCTAAAAATATTTTTCATTATTTTACTGTGTATGTGTGTGTGCCTGCCTATGTGTTTGTGTGTCTTCTGAGTATGTGTGTGTATCAATGATGGCCAGAAGAAGCAATCAGATCCACTAGAGCTGGAGCTATACATAATATGTTATTAGATGCCTTACATGTGTGCTGGCAACCAAACTTGAGTCCCTTGGAAGACCACAAAGTTGTCTTGAATATCTCACTAACCTCATCTTCAATTCCTGAATATTGAAATACAGATGATATTTATGCATATATTTTCATTCTTGTTTTTTTGAGTAAGTAGCCATTTTTTGCACATTTATGTACATAAACTGCACAGACAAAGGTGGCAAAGGCATAAGAGCTATAATTTCTTACCTTAGTGATAAACCAGCTGAAAAAAAGCAAAAACAAAATAAATCTTGATTATAAAAGTAATATGGTTAAATTTTAGAATATAACTTTGTGAGCAAAAATGTCCAGGATCATAAGAATTAATAATATATGTCAACAGTCTTGGTTCATTTTATATTTTCCTCTGAAAATTTATGGTTTTCTAATTTTGCATCAATAGGTACCTTTGTTCTTTGACATATTCTGAAATACCATCTCTATGATATGATTTTATTTGCCATGAAAACTATTCTTAGTTTGTAGTCTGGAGCACTACAGAATAATCTGGAAATTCTGACATTTATTCAGAATTGTACAGCTACTGAGTAGTTTATTTTAGCTTCCCTGTGTCTGCTAAAATCATCCTAAAACCAAGGAAAATACATATGCTACCAATGTAACCTATTACCAAGTCATACTATTTTTGAAACTACTGAATCAAGACAATTTAAATATTAGACATGATAGATAACTAGCACACACTATTAAATCATTGCAGAACTAACAGTCATGAGTCATTTCAAAGTACTTTCCTTATGCATTAGATTATGTGTATGTGTGTGTGTTGGGGGGTTGTAAGCTGCTTATGTCTGACTGTGTGTGTGTGTGTGTGTGTGTGTGTGTGTGTGTGTGTGTGTAGAGACCAGATGTTGATGTCAGGTATCTTTCTCAGTTGCTGTCTAGCTTCCCACCTTATTTTTTTGAGAAAGAAATTCTCACTGAACCTGGAACCAGTTAGATTTGCTGGCCATAAAGTTCTAAAAATGGCCTATCTCTGCCTCCCCAACTTCAGACTTAGAGATATGTCACTATGCTGTTTTTTTATAAGGAGTGCCAAGGCCTTGAATTCATGTCCTTATCTTGTGAATTGAGCAGTCTATAAACACAATCATATCCCTAGCTTCTCCTTATAAATTAAATTTGAAGTAAATAAGAATTTATACAACAAAAGACAATATTTTACATAAGAATAAAAGACATTTAATTGCTTAGCCTATATCCTATATGTTCTTATTGTCTTTCCTTTAAACACTCTAATTCTCAAATCCATCTCTACACTGGAGAGATCATAAGAAACCACAGTATTGACTCCAGAGAACCAAATAAAATGGAGAACAGAGCTAAACAAAGAGTTCTCAACTGAGGAATACTGGATGGCTGAGAAGTACCTAAAGAAATGTTCAACATCCTTAATCATCAGGGAAATGCAAATCAAAACAACCCTGAGATTCCACCTCACACCAGTCAGAATGGCCAAGATCAAAAACTCGGGGCAGCAAATGCTGGAGAGGATGTGGAGAAAGAGGAACACTCCTCCATTGCTGGTGGGATTGCAAGCTGGTAAAACCACTCTGGAAATCAGTTTGGCAGTTCCTCAGAAAATTGTACATAGCACTACCTGAGGACCCAGCTATACCACTCCTGGGCATATACCTAGAAGATGATCCAACATGTAATAAGGACACATGCTCCACTATGTTCATAGCAGCCCTATTTATAATAGCCAGAAGCTGGAAAGAACCCAGATGTCTCTCAACAGAGGAATGGATACAGAAAATATGGTACATTTACACAATGGAGTACCACTCAGCTATTAAAAACAACAAATTCATGAAATTCTTAGGCAAATGGATGGAACTAGAAAATATCATCTTGAGTGAGGTAACCCAATCACAAAAGAACACACACAATATGCACTCACTGATAAGTGGATATTAGTCCAAAAGCTCAGAATATCCATGATACAACTCACAGACCACATGAAGCTCAAGAAGAAAGAAGACCAAAGTGTGGATACTGTGATCCTTATTGGAAAGTAGATCAAAATACCAATGACTCACAACCAACCAATAGAATGAACGTAGGGTCCCCAATGGGGCAGCTAGAGAAAAGACCCAAGGAGCTGAAGAGGTTTGCAGCCCTGCAGAAGGAAAAATAATATGTACCAACCAGTACCTCCAGAGCTCCTAGGGACTAAACCACCAACCAAAGAGTACACATGGTGGGACCCATGACTCCAGCTACATATGTAGCAGAAGATGACCATTCAGATATCAATGAGAGGAGAGGCCCTTGGTCCTATGAAGGCTCAATTTCCCAGAATAACGGAATGCAAGTCAGGAAATTGGGTGAGGGGGTTGATCAGGGGGATGGGATGGGGGTTTTCGGAGGAGTAACGTAGAAAGGGGATACCATTTAAAATGTAAATAAAGCAAATATCTAATTTAAAAACACAGCATAGGGATATGATAAAGAACCTTTTAGATTTGTATGTTTTGTTTAATTGTTTAATTAATCCATACATGTTTGAACACACAAAACATTTTTAAATGATTTTTTTATGATTTAACAACTTTCACAGCTTAAAACTTTAAAATTGTATGTGATTATGTTAGCAAATACTTTTCTATTACTTCATCTCTCTTGTCTTGATCACTCAGCAAACTTGTTTTGGCACAAATTAACACATGCATGCTAGAGCTCAGTTGTAAATATAACTCACAGAATGGTGTCATGGTAATGATGCCGTCCACAACAGGCAGGGATTCCAAACTCAATAAATGCAATCAATATAATCATATAGACATGCCCACAGAGCAACATGATCTAGACAGTCCCTCATTGAGACCAATTTCACATGGATTCTAGACAATGTGAAGGTGACAATTAAAACTAACCATCTCAATGATCAAGATGTGTATATTTCTCTCTACTGGCAAGTAATCAACAGATACCAATCAGATGTCTGCTACTTTACTCAGTTTCCACATTCTGTTCCTGAATAAAATCTTGTATCACAATGAATGCCAACTCCTGGGTTATTACTCCCTACTTTAGATGCCAACTGTAAACTTTAGCTTGTTCCTGGACACTTAGCTCAAAATTGGGAAACTTTTTTTCCATAATTGGAAAACTTGCTAGTACAACTATAAATGTCTGGTCTACATTTTCTAGGTATTTCACTGTTTATTACAAAGGTCATAACAAACCCTGTAAAGACCACGAAGAAAAAGTACACAGGGAAATAAATGTAGGAAAGTCACCCTCCAGAAGCATCCACATTCAGCAACTGGAAACTCTCCAAAGTTTGTCTTTTTTAAAATCTGTCTGTCTGTCTGTCTGTCTGTCTGTCTGTCTGTCTGTCTGTCTGTCTGTCTGTCTGTATGTCATATCTATCTATCTATCTGTCTGTCTATCTATCTATCTATCTATCTATCTATCTATCTATCTATCTATCTATCTATCTATCTATCATCTATAAATTATTTACTGAGACTTTATTATATTATGTAAGTATGATTGATTATGGCATTGCGAAATGCTTTTCCACTAGATACTGAAACTCTCTTTTCTTCACCATATTTGCAGATTGAAGTGACGCAGTCTCAAATCTCTGAAAAGTTTTTGGTCATTTTGCCACCCAATTCTCTTTGTGAAGCTATCTAGATTCATATACCCCTTATCCAATAAGTATATAAAACAGCCCTTGTTATTCCAAAGACTGCAAGGGTTTCAGGAGCTTTGAGTCAGGAAACACAGATACCAAGTGTGTTTTCCTTCTGACAGGCTTCAATTGGAAGTTTCCATTCATGTTTTGCCTCACTAACAATTACTGAAAGTGTCAGGAATCACTAGAAAATATGTTGGAAAAATTATATTAGCTACTATAATATCTTAATGAATATTGAGAAAAATCTCTCTTCCTATCACTGACCTGTCATGTTTAGATGGAATCTGAGAAGCAAATATGGTGTTTTGTCTTTGGTTTTTCTCTTTTCAGGGTTACTGACATATGAAATGATTCTCCTCTTATAGACAGGCATGCTTAGAATATAGGGCAAGTTTTGTGTTATTGCAGTAGATTCTATTTTTGTTCAAACCAAGTGCCAGAGAATACAATTAAAGTAAGTGGAGAACAGGTGTCCTTTGGTTCTTCCAGCAGAATGGAATTCCAGTTTGCTTTTTGTCCAGCTTCTGATTTATGGCTTCTGCACGCTTGTCTTTATGGCTATATGTCTCTGTTCTCCTTTCCTCTCCACACTGTAAGAGTACAGTGAATTTATCTTTCCTCAGTGTCCACGGGTACTTGAAAACCAACGCTTCCCATTTTTATAACTCTGGACAAGTATTTGCTCTAGAATTGACATACTCACATAGAAGTCTTTTGATGCTTTGTAGATGACTTAAAGAAGGAGAAATCATTTCCTCACTCCTGTTTTCATTCAACAATAAATATTCTCTACCTATATAATCTGTTCAGAATGCATATAAAGTATCATTGATTCTTTGTATACAATGAATTACACATTTTCTCAATTCATATAAATTCTATTACCTCAATTTCCTGCACAACTTCTTTTCTCTGAGTCATATAATCACTGCTGATTCTGACAATGGGCGTACTTCACTTGACACAGAGCAGAGCTCCCTCCATCCATTCCTGTCTACCCTGTCAATTAGGTGGCTTCACTGATGTAAGGTGAAGGGTTTTTGTTTGGTTTTTGTTGTTGATGTTTTTGTTTTTTAAAGGTATGAGATGACTTCGCAACTTACTTTCATGGGGTACAAAATCTGTCAGAAAGAATACTTAAAAGATATCTCATAGCTGGCCATTTTTGCTCTTTTCTGGCCTTAGTTTCTGCCCCCTATCTAGCTAAATACACCCCCCCTACTCAAACTATATGATAGTTTTCCATTTACTATTATTCACCATACCTTCTGCTTAATATAATTTGATTCTATGTGTATGTGTGATTTGTAGGTATACTGGCTGGGACTCAGTCACTGTTTGGTATCTTCTTGAGACAGTTTCTCATTGAACTAGGGGACTAGGTAGGTGGTAAGCAAGCACCAAGTTCTTGTTGGCACTGCCCACCGAGACTTATAAACATGCATGTTTTTGTCTAGCTTTTATTGTGGGCATGGGAATCAAACTCAAGTTTTTGCACTTATGGTGCAAGTACTGTTAATCAGCTCAGCCATCCTTCTGGGAAAGATCCCATCCCTGTCACCAGTGCCTTCTTCTAGCTGTTATTCTAGGATCTGCTGGCTCTCCTATCTCCACATCACCACTCATTTTTCATTCATTATAAACATCAGCTCCTTTATCATAAGGTCTTTCCTTTTAATTTTTCAAATTCAGAATCAGGTGTCTATATGGGATCAACAGTCCATTTTAGTCACTGCTGAGATATTTCACACTCTACTGTCACTTCTGCATAGTTAGTTCTCCACTACTGCAGTCCCTTACCGTTTGGATTATGATGAAGTCAACATCAGTCACTGCTTAGACTAGAAAACATTCAGACAGTTATGTTATATAGCTAAAAGTTATTATCTGAATGAATAGCATTGTCCCCTGCATACTAAGGTTCTGTGACATATACAACCTAATATATGCAATGCTTTTGTTCCCCTTTTAAAGTTTAGTTTTCAATAATACTTTTATGATTATGTAGATATAACCAAAAACAAGTTTTGGACTTTTTCCAATAAATTATCTACCATTTATCTATTCATATATAATATACTTATCTGGCAGCAGGGAAGCAGGGAGCTCCACAGCCTTCTGTGCTTAGTCCACCAGGAAAGAATGATCTCCCAGCAGCGATTTCACTAATGAGTGCAGAGGTGAGATCTCCACCTTTTCTCTGGAGGGGTACAGCCAGGAGTGCACAGGGCATGTGATCAGTGGAGCAGCTGAGACAGGAGTCTTCCCTTCTGGCCACCTTTTGCATCAGGGAACGAGACAGCTCCACAGCTTTCTGGGCACAAACCCTGCCAGAAGAGAGTTGGTCTCCCAGGAGTGCAGACACAGGTTTACAGGCCCATAGGAGGGACAAGCTCCAGCCAGGGACAACAAGACCAACTAACACCAGAGATAACCAGATGGCGAAAGGCAAGCGCAAGAAACCTACCAACAGAAACCAAGGCTACTTGGCAATATCAGAGCCCTGTTCTCCCACCACAGCAAATCCCAGATACCCCATCACACTGGAAAAGCAAGAGTTGGATTTAAAGTCTATTCTCATGATGCTGTTAGAGGACATCAAGAAGGACATAAATAACTCCCTTAAAGAAATACAGGAGAACATGGGTCAAATGGTAAAAGTCCTTAAAGAGGAAACACAAAAATCCCTGAAAGAATTACAAGAGAACACAAACAAAAAAGTAAAGGAACTGAACAAAACCATCCAGGATCTAAAAATGGAAGTAGAAACAATAAAGAAATCACAAAGTGAGACATCTCTGGAGGTAGAAAATCTTGGAAAGAATTCGGGAGTCATAGATGCAAGCATCAACAACAGAATACAAGAGATAGAAGAAAGAATCTCAGGGGCTGAAGATACCATAGAAAACATTGACTCAACAGTTAAAGAAAATGCAAAATGCAAAAAGTTCCTGAGCCAAAACATGCAGGAAATCCAGGACACAATGAGAAGACCAAACCTAAGGATTATAGGTATAGAAGAGAGGGAAGATTTCCAACTTAAAGGGCCAGTAAATATCTTCAACAAAATTATAGAAGAAAACTTCCCTAACCTAAAGAAAGAGATGTCCATGAACATACAAGAACCCTACAGAACTCTGAACAGACTGGACCAGACCAGAAAGTCCTCCCAGCACATAATAATCAAAACACCAAATGCACTAAACAAAGAAAGAATAATAAAAGCAGTAAGAGAAAAAGGTCAAGTAACCTATAAAGGCAGGCCTATCAGAATCACATCAGACTTCTCACCTGAGACGATGAAAGCCAGAAGATCCTGGGCAGATCTCATACAGACCCTAAGAGAACACAAATGCCAGCCCAAACTACTATACTCAGCAAAACTCTCAATTACCGTAGATGGAGAACACAAGATATTCCATGATAAAACCAAATTTACACAATATCTTTCCTCAAATCTAGCCCTATAAAGGATAATAGATGGAAAATGCCAACATGAGGAAGGAAACTACACCCTAGAAAATGCCAGAAAGTAATCTTTTTCTAACAAACACAAAAGAAAGAAACCACACAAACATAAAAAGAACATCAAAAATAACAGGAAGCAACAATCACTATTCCTTAATATCTTATAACATCAATAGACTCAATTCCCTAACAAAAAATGTAGACTAACAGAGATGCTTTTCATGTGGATCTTCGATTTTATCAGAAAATGTTTGTGACTTCTCTTTCAATTTAGTAATGCTTTTTGTGTCTACCATTTTGACTGTATTATTTTCCATGATAGTCTTTAATTTTAACATTTTTTCTGTGTATTTCTTCGATTTTGTTGGAGGTGTTTTTCATGTAGATCTTCGGTTTCATCGGGGGTAGGGGGTGTTTGTAGTTCCACTTTCAATCAATTTAGGAATGTTTTTGTTCCTACCATTTTGTCGGTATAATTGTCCATGATAATCTTCAATTTTAATGTTTTTCTGTATTTTTCTTCAATTTTGTCAGAAGTATTTTCCATGTGGATCTTCAGTTTTATCAGACAATGTCTATAATTTTACTTTCAATCAGCTTAGGAACATTTTTATACCTTCAAATTTATGTGTATAATTTTCCATGTAATAGTTTTAATGTGTTTTTCTATATATTTCTTTAATTTTTTCAGGAATATTTTCCTCATAGATCTTCAATTTTATCAGAAAGTGTTTGTAATTCTACTTTCAAAAAACTTAGGACTATTTTTATGCCTACCATTTTATCTGTATAAGTTTTCCATGAAATATTCAATCTTAATGCATTTTTTTATATATTTCTTCAATTTTATCAGAGATATTTTCCATGTAAATCTTCAGTTTTATCAGAAAATGTTTATAATTTCACTTTCAATCAACTTAGAAATATTTTTATGCCTACCATTTTATCTGTATAATTTTCCATGATAATCTTCAATTTTAATGTTTTTCCATATAGTTTTTTCAATTTTATCAAAAATATTTTCCATGTAAATCTTCAATTTTATCAGAAAATGGTTATAATTCTACTTTCAATCAACTTAGGAATATTTTTATTCCTACCAATTTATTTGTATAAATTTCTTCAATTTTATCAGAGATATTTTCTATGTAACTCTTCAATTTTATCAGAAAATATTTTTACTTCTACTTTCAATCAATGTAGGAATATTTTTTATGCCTATCATCTTATCTGTATAATTTTTCATGAAATAGTCAGTTTTAAATTTGTTTTTCTATATATTTTTTGAGTTTTATCAGAAATATTTTCCTCATAGATTTTCAATTTTATCAGAAAATGGTTATAATTCCACTTTCAATCAACTTAGGAATATTTTTATGCCTATCATTTTATCTGCATAATTTTTCCATGAAATAGTCAATCTTCACGTGTTTTTCTATATATTTCTTCAATTTTATCAGAGATATTTTCCATGTATATTTACACAATGGAATACTACTCAGAAATTAAAAACAATGAATCCATGAAATTCTTAGGCAAATGGGGAACAGGGGGAGGGAAGAGGGCTTATGGGTCTTTCAGGGAGGGGAGAACTGGGAAAGGGGAAATCATTTGGAATATAAATAAAGAATATAGAAAGTAATAATAATAATAATAATAGTAATAAACAATATACATATCCACACATACAAATACATTTTATGTTTTAGATAAAATTCTCCACCATATTGTCATATTGCTATTATATTATCCTTGCCAAGATAATTTTAAATAAATTCTTAATTGTTAATAAAATCACTCTTCACTTACAGGAATGAATATCTTCTTGTGTTAAAACATTTGTATAATCAACATATTGGAAAGCAGAAATTTTTAAAGATAACATTCATTAGTCATATAAGGAAATTGGAAAATGTCTTCAAATTTTTTTGTGAAAATACAATTAAATTTTCAAAAACTAAGAAATTATTAACATTGAAATTGATAATCTTTATTAGCATAATTTTTGGTGCTCTATGCTTGTAATCAACCTCCTCTATTGCTTATGTGTTGTGTGTGACCCTGTGACCCAACTTCTGTGTCACTTATATGGTAATAATCTCCTTTATTGCTTATGTATATCTATGTGTTTGTGTGTACTGCTTGTGTGTGCGTATGAGACACACACACACACAGAGAGAGAGAGAGAGAGAGAGAGAGAGAGAGAGATCTTCTATTGCAATTCATTCACAGTAAGAGTTGTATAGGTTTATTAGTTAGGGTTTTCTAGAGTCACAGAACAAATGGGTAATCTCTATATAGTAAGAGAATTTGTTGATGACTTACAGCATTCGAAGAAGAGAGAGCAAATCTTCCTTCTTCCAATGTCCTTTTGTAGGATTCCAGTACAAGGTGTTGCCCAGATTAAAGGTATGTGCCACCATGTCTAGATCTGGGACTTGCTTTGTCCCAGATGACCTTGAACTCAGAGATCTCCATGTCTTAATCTTCTGAGATTCATAGCCACTATGCCTCAAGATCTCCATGCCAAGATTCAGGTCAGAAACTTGTATCTCCCAGTCTCCAGATTAGGATCACAGGTGAGTCTTCCAATTCTGGATTGTAGTTCATTCCAGATATAGTCAGCTTGACAACCAGAAATAGCCACTACCCCTTGTTAACGCGAACCAAATAATATCTCATGTCCACACGAATACACCTAACATGATATAACTGTTCCTTGTACAATTGCAAACACATTTGTAAATTTATAATGGGACAATGTATCTTGGGAACATTCTTTTACTGTCTCAACTTAAATACCAATTTATGTTAAAGAAATTAGAAGATAGGCAAATGTATTCTTAACAAAATAAAACAGAAGCATTCATATTACTTTATAATCCTCGTTTCTGCAACTGGTTATGTGGCCTTAGCTGGTATTTACCAGCACCAAAAATTATGCTAATAAAGATTATCAATATCAATGTTAATAATTTCTTAGTTTTTGAAAATTTAATTGTATTTTCACAAAAACACATTTGAAGACATTTTCCAATTTCCTTATATGACTAATGAATGTTATCTTTAAAAATTTCTGCTTTCCAATATGTTGATTATACAAATGTTTTAGCACAAGAAAATATTCATTCCTATAAGTGAAGAGTGATTTTATTAACAATTAAGAATTTATTTAAAATTATCTTGGCAAGGATAATATAATAGCAATATGACAATATGGTGGAGAATTTTATCTAAAACATAAAATGTATTTGTATGTGTGGATATGTATATTGTTTATTATTATTATTATCATTATCATTATTATTATTATTTTCTACCTTCCTCTACTAACCATTCTGTATTTTCTCCACCTTTGGCAAGCACCTCAGTAAGTCTTGGCTTTTTTCCTGGAGGACTGACCCATACCTTTATTCCTGACAGGTCTGCATCCTTTGTCATCCTGCTTGGATTAGGCTGTTGTAGTTTCCCTTTGACTTTAAACACAGGACATGGTAGTACTAAGAGATGTCCTAAGGGACCTCCTGCTCTCCAGACATAATCCTGCTTACCTCCATTGTGCAACCATGGTAATCTGGATCTATCACCTCTCTTAACACTGTTATTCCTTTCTTAGCCTGTTGGTTTAAGGGCATTAGAAGCCCAAAATATATCTTGGGTATTCTGAGCTTTGCGACTAATATCCACTTATCAGTGAGTGCATACAATGTGTGTTCTTTTGTGATTGGGTTACCTCACTCAGGATGATATTTTCTAGTTCTATCCATTTGCCTAAGAACTTCATGAATTCATCATTTTTAATAGCTGAATAGTACTCCATTGTGTAAAAGTACCACATTTTCTGTATCCATTCCTCTGTTGAAGAACATCTGGGTTCTTTCCAGCTTATGGCTATTATAAATAAGACTGTCATGAACATAATGGAACATTTGTCCTTGTTATATGTTGGAGAACCTTTGGATATAAGCCCAGGAGTGGTATAGCTGGGTCCTTAGTTAGTACTATGTCCAATTTCCTCAGAAACCACCAGACTGATTTCCAGAGTGGTTGTACCAGCTTTCAATCCCACCAATGAAAGCTTGGAATACACAAGAGTCAGAGACCACATGAAGCTCAAGAAGAAGGATGACCTAAGTGTGGGTACTTTGGTCCTTCTTAGAAAGGGGAACAAAATGGAGACAAAGTGCAGAGCAGGGACTGAAGGAAAGGCCATTCTGAGACTGTCCCACCTGGGATTCATCCCAGATAGTCACCAAACTCAGACACTATTGTGGATGCTAAAAAAAATGCTTGCTGAAAGGAGCCTGATATAGCAGTGTCCTGAGAGGTCCTGCCAGAGCCTTACAAATACAGAGTCAGATGCTTACAGCAAACCATTACATTGAGTGTGGGTTCCCCAATGGAGGAGTTAGAGAAAGGACTTAGGGAGCTGAAGGGGTTTGCAACCCCATAGGAAGAACAGCAACGTCAACCAGCCAGACCACCCAGAGCTCCCAGGGACTAAGCTATCAACCAAGGAGTACACATGGCTCCAGCTGCATATGTAGCAAAGGATGACCTTGTCAAGCATCAGTGGGAGGAGAGGTCCTTGGTCCTATGAGGGCTTGATAGATGCCCCAGTGTAGGGGAATTGTTAGTGGGGAGGTGGAAGTTGGTGGGTGGGTAGAGGAACACCCTCACAGAAGCAGGGGGAGGGGGATGGGATAGTGGTTTGGGGGAAACCAGGTAAGGGGATAACACTTGAAATGTAAATTAAAATAAATAAATAAATAGATAAATAAATAGATTAATTTTTTTTTAAAGAAAAAAACAGGAGAAGCCCAAACTGACCAGGGGAAGTCTAAGTTTCTAGTTCAATGGAATGTTTGTTGTGACTGTGTAAGAACACTCCCCCATCTGGAACCAAATCTTCTAGGCGAGCAGAACCTAGAGTTTTGGGACAGGAATCAAAATTTTTCCTAGAGGGTCACTAGGAGTGATAGTGAGTGGAACTATTCCCTTTTCCACCCCTTGATTCCTGGACCGATGGATCCTGGCTATGGGAGAAGTTGTACCATATATCAGACGCTGATTCAAAGCATATGCTGCCTTCTGAAGAACGCTGCCCCAGCCCTCCATGCTCTTGCCACCTAATTAGTGCTGTAACTGGGTCTTCAAAAGGCCGTTCCATCTTTCTATCAGACCAGCTGCTTCAGGATGATGGGGATCATGGTAAGACTAGTGAATCCCATGATCATAGGTCAACTGTCTCACTTCTCTGGCTGTGAAATGAGTTCCTTGGTCAGAAGCAACACCATGGAACACCATGACAATAGATATATAAGGCATTCTGTGAGTCCATGGATGGTGGTTTGAGCAGAAGCGTTAAGTGCAGGAAAGGCAAATCCATAACCAGAATAAGTATCTACTCCAGTAAGAAAAAAATCATTGTCCCTTCCACCTTTCTTGATGGTGGGAAGGGCCAGGTGCAATAACTTCTGTTTTACCTTAGAAGGAATATCTCTGCATGCCCCACACCTCTGGACTCCTAAGAATTTCACTGAGGTAGATGGTCCTTCAATTTTGGTTGGATTTATTTCCCATCCTTTGATAAACATATGTGTTACCAATGAGTCCAAAGTGGTTGATACTTCCTGCTCATGTGGTCCAATTAGTACAATGTCATCAATACAGTGCACCAATGTGATATTTTGTGGAAGAAACAAATGATCAAGATCCCTTCTAACTAAGTTATGGCACAAGGCAGGAAAGTTAATATATCCTTGAGGCAAAAATGTAAAGGTATACTGCTGGCCTTGCCAACTGAAAGAAAATTGCTTCTTGTGGTCCTTATGGACAGGTACTGAGAAGAAGGCATTTGCTAGATCAATAGCTGCATAACAGGTACCAGAAATGTGTTTATTTGCTCAATTAACAAAACTACATCTGGTACAGCAGCTGCAATTGGAGTTACTATCTTATTTAGTTCTTGATAGTCAACTGTCATTCTCCATGATCCATCTGTCTTCTGCACTGGTCAGATAGGAGAGTTAAAGGGAGATGTGGTGGTAACCATTACCCCTGCATTTTTCAAGTCCTTGATAGTGGCAGTAATTTCTGCAATTCCTCCAGGAATACGATACTGTTTTTGATTCACTGTTTTCTTTGGCCGAGGAAACTCTAAAGGCTTCCATTTAGCGTTTTCAAACATAATATCCCTCACTCCACAGATCAGGGAACCAATGGAAGAATTCTGCCAATTTCTGAGTATATCTATCCCAAATATACATTCTGGAATTGGTGAAATGACAACAGGATGTGTTTGGGGACCTACTGGAACTACTGTGAGTCAGACATCAGTCAAAACCCCATTAATCACCTGTCCCCCATATGCCCCTACTTTAACTGGCAGGTCACAATGTTTCCAATAGACCCTGGAAAGTCTGATTGTTTCTTTTTCCCCAGTGTACAATTACCCTTGTAAAAGGCCATAGGTCCCTCTGGGAAAGAACTGGAGAAAGGCTAATAGCAAAACTTTTAGGTGTCTTATCAAGATCCTCCTCAGGGGAACCTGGTCAACCCTTCATTCAAGGGGTTCTAGGTCTGCAAACTGGCTCAGGTCTGGAAATTGATTCATTGGCCAAGATTGCTTTTGCCACAATCTGATATAGCCTTTCTTTCATTTGTTTGAGAAATTTTCTGCTTATACAGATCAAACAGATAGTCAGTGGACTTCCTATTTCATACCTGGAAACACCATGATTGATTAGCCAGAACCAAAGGTCCAAATGAGTCATGCCCTAATAAATTTCACCTCTTCTATGCTGACCATTATGGGGTATGTCATTATAAACATTGTTTTGTCTATGCTGTCCATTATAATAACTAAGATCACCTTTTCTCTGGTGATTCAGTGCTTCTACCTGTCTCTTGATACCTCGGGGGCCCAATTAAATCCATTGAATTTAATTCATCTAATTGAGCAGCAGCATCTCCAACCCTAAGGTCTGGCACAAGGAAAAGGGCAACAACAAAACACTTCAAATGTGCTGGTGCCCCTCTCACCAATCTGAGTCTTATAGGATTGGTGAAGAGCATATCTTCTGGGCCTTCCCATTGGGAGGATTAGGTTTTACACAATGTATCCACCCTAGCATTGCAATTTCCCTGAGCTTTAAAATCCCTTCATCAACACTAAGTCAAGGGATATCAGGCATCTCCAACTTCTTTTCAGTAGGCCATCTTTTGATAAACATTTCAACCAACCATTCAAACAATCTTCTGACACCTTTTCTAACTGTGCGAGGACCTATGTCAATAAACTCATCCAGATCTAGTTTTAAGTTCCTTCTACCATTATTCCACACCCTTAAAATCCATTCCCACACCTATTCCCCAGACTTCTGCTTGAATGAATTAGCAAACTCATTAAGCTCCTTAGTAGTGTAGCACATTTCCTTATGGACTACACTTTCTATATCCCCTCTAGGGGCCTGTTTTGCCTTGAGTCTGGTTAAAGGTCTAGAAGAAACTATTGGTGGGTCTTGAGAAACATCAGTATTGTCTTGTCTGGCATTTTCTTCAGCAAAAGTCATTGCTGGTTTATCAGACTCTGAGGGATTATTTTCTTCATGTGGAAAAGGCATTATTTCAAGAGGTGTGCCTGAGGGTACTGCTTCCTCTGGTGGGGTAAACACTTGAGAATCTGAAGATTCAAAATTCTCAGCTTCAACAGGGTCCTCCCACACATCCCCATCTCAAGATATAGGATCTGATTCTTTGCCAATTAATGCCCTTACTTTAACTGCTGACACCCTGTGAGGCTGAGACTTGAATTTTCAATGTAAATCAGTCAATCTTATAATGAGAGCTTCAGTTTGATTTTCTGTAACTTGAGCTCTATGGCTGCTGGAGAGAAGATTCTCTTCAAGGACCCACTTAGCAACTTTTAGATTGTTTACTTGCTTCTGTAGCCATTCTATTTTATCATACAATTCCATCTTTTCCTCCATTGTTTTTTCCAGTGATACTAAGAGCAACCAGCCAGCAAAATCATTTTCTGATTTTTTTTCCCCAACATGTAGAAAGTTTTGTACACCGAATCACCTAATTCATCAAAATAATCAAAGGCATTAGCTTCTTTAAGCCTGAAATATAGTTTCAACCACCACTCTTCAATATTCTCTGAACTCCCAAGAGAGAGTATCTGGAGGGGTTTCAGTAGTTGAAGGTTTTGGTGAATTATCAAACCAGTACTATATAATCTCAGGGAGTATTGTCAAGGTTCCATATTTGTAGTGGTTCTTCCTAGTTGTCAACTTGACTATATCTGTCAGATTTTTAAAGGATTCATCCTTATACTTCTGCTCCTCTAGAACCACTCCTAGTACGAAATTCTGTATTAGTCAGGGTTCTAGAGTCACAGAACTTATGGGTAGTCTCTATATAGAAAGGGAATTTGTTGATGACTTACAGTCTGTAGTCCAACTTCCCAACAATGATCAGCAGCAGCTGTCAATGGAAGTCCAAGGATATAGCAGCTGCTCAGTCCCAAAAGGCAAGCAGGCAAAGAAGAGAGAACAAATCTTCCTTCTTCCAATGTCCTTATGTAGGTCTCCAGCAGAAGGTGTGGCCCAGATTAAAGGTGTGTGCCACCATGCCTGGATCTGGGACTTGCTTCGTCCCAGATGACCTTAAACTCAAGAGATCTCCATGTCTTAATCTTCTGGGATTCATAGCCACTATGCCTCAAGATCTCCATGCCATGACCCAGTTCAGAAACTTGCATTTCCCAGCCTCCAGATTAGGATCACAGGTGAGTCTTCCAATTCTGGATTGTAGTTCATTTCAGATATAGTCAGGTTGACAACCAGGAAGAACCACTACAATAGAGAACCCTGACAATACTCGATGGGGTTATATAGTTAGGAGAGTATTGGACAATATCAAGTTTAAATTTATTTCCCCCAATTGGACCTCAGGCCATAGCAGAGATTCCCATACACACAGGGAAAATGAATAGATAAGTGACTGGGAGCACACGGTGAAGAGAAAAACCAAGGTGAAGCTTGGAACAGGATAATAGGTTATAACAGCAGGGAATGCCTCTGACATGATAAGAAACAAAGGAATAGCAGTGTGAAGGGAAAGTAGGAGAACTAGAAGCCAAAATTAACGACAGAAGAAAAGGTCTGTCAGAAAAAGTGGAAAAAAATAGAGCAAAAAGATCTCTCAATTATAAATTTAAGTTTTCATAGCCATGATTGCTGTCTTTTAAGAATGTCAGAATAGCATTTTTTTTTCCAACGAAGCACTCTTTTAAGATATTTTTCTAAAGTTTGAGTATTGGGACCTTTTAATCTCTGGTTAAAATTTTATGGTACAGAGAAAATCAGCATGCCCTTATCATAGTTTTACCTAACTGTTTTGACTGAGCACACTAGAAAACTTCATAGCAATTAGTGTCTTTCATGGGTAGCTGCTGTGTGTGACTCTAGGAGCCAAACAGATCTTCACTTATTCTTTTTTAACAGAGATGTTCTATTCAGTACTGTTATCTGATAGCTCAGGTCTCAACTAAGATTGGCACAAATGTTTGAAATAAGAAGAGCAGCTCTAACTTACAAATATCATGTACTCTGAATGCAGCACGCCATTTGTCAGCCTCTCAATGCATTTCCGGGGCAAAATCTATCTATTCTGAAGGCACGGAACAACAAAGAGAAGAGACATTAACAGCATACAGCTAATCACCCAAGAATTCAGAATATGGCAAATACCACTGGCAATATGAAGTCTAGAAGCTTCAAAGGAAGAAGGTCACATATTTACCACACCCAGGAGAGTTGGGAAAACTAAAGGAGATATGACTGGTCAGCTAGGTCCAGGTGAATGAGCAGGAAGTGGAAACTACAACTATTATTAATTCATCGGTTATCACACTGGTGTTGAAGGTTTCTTTCTGCATTTTAGCTTCCTTTGTGGCTTCTCTGCAAAATGAACTCCACTAAGAATTAATCAAGATGAATGAATTACTATTTCCTTGATAAGCAAACTTAAAAAAAAAAAATCAACCAACCAACCAAAACCAAAGGAAACAAAACCAAAGAATTTTGCCTGGTCCTTACTTTTCTGTTTTCTATCCCCTCTCTCACTTTAAGAAGGCAAAGGCCTGAATTATTTTCTTGTGTTTCTTGACCCCAGGAGAGGTGAGGTGCATTTATTGAGCTGCTTCCCTCCAGTGTGGCCCTGTTTTCATTATGGTCTTGTTCCTACCTACAAACTTTGAGACTCCTAAGTACTTGCTTTCCTGAGGTGCAGTTGGGCTGTGGCTGCTTCTGTTAGTGGGCACCCTGGGGTATTCGGTCCTAAAGGAAAAACCAATACTGTGTGCAAGGAGAGCAGGGTAGTGGGTATCAGAGAAGACCAGGAAGCTGCTGAGAAGCCATCTCTGGGTCCTGAATTCTCTTCTTCCTCTGACCTTGTGAACCTCTCCTGTAGAAGACACCAGCCCCAGGAACCCACACCACCCTCAGTTACTCAGTAGAACCCTGCTTTGCTTGGGGGGTGGAGGTGGGGTAGGGGCTCTCATTTAAATATTTCTCTTCAGCTGCTGCATAAGAGTACCCTGCAATTTTCCTCAGACCAGGGAAACACCTCCTTTTTCTTAGAACGAAGAAAGGGTGGGGGAGAGGACTTTCCTAGGGCTGAGAGCGGGGATTCCCTCTCCAGGAACAGACCATTTCCACTATGCCCACCGAAGCAGAAGGCCACCACATCCTGGGTGCTGGTGACACCTAGCAAGCTTCCTTGGACCCCTCATTCACTTCCCAGGAAGGGTCTGGAGCTCTGGAGTCTGCTGAAGAGCTCGCCCCCATTGGTTGTCCCCAAGGCACCCTCCTGCCGTCACTGTGTTATGCTAATGAGGGGGAGGCTCATTGGCTGGGCCTCCAGCAACTGCTAGGAAAGACCTGTGCGGGGGAGAGCCAGAGCCCACCGCCTTCGCCCCAGCCTTCTCCCGGCTGCGCCCAGTGCTTGTTCTCCCAGCGAGGGAGCTGCGGACGGGGATGCCCTAGTGGGAGGCTCTGGTCCTTGCCTTTCAGGAAAGTGTCTAGCCATCACGCGGTGCTCACACCCACCACCTGCCCTCTTTCTAGGCACCGCGCGAATTTTCTTTCCTTTCCTTTCCTTTTTTTTTTCTTTTCTTTTTTTGTCGGTGAAGTAACTTTTGCATTCCCGCCTCCCCCCCCCCCCCCCCCGGTCCCAGGGACCAGAGGCGGCGCCGAGCCTGGGGGTGGTTCCTTGGCAGCGCTGGTTCAAGTCGCAGCCAGACTTTTGCTCCTGGGCTCGGTTTGCATCATCCCCATCACACCCTCGGGGAAGAGGAGCCACCCCTTTACAGCCTCAGCTTCCGGCCGAACGACCCCTCCCCCTCTTGGCCCCCCCTATCCCGGTCCTTCTCCCACCCTCCCCAGCACAGCACCCCTCCGCAGTGCTCGCTTCCCCTCTCTGCCCTCCTCCATCCCTTGTTGGATGTTGTCTACTCCTTAAGGAAGGATGGTTGATTTGGAGAGCGAAGTGCCCCCTCTGCCTCCCAGGTACAGATTCCGGGATTTGCTGCTAGGGGACCAAGGCTGGCAAAATGATGACAGGTGAGTGGCATGGTGCAGCGTTCCACAAATACTGCTCTAAGTGGACAGGACTGGAGGGTTGTTGAGGGGATGGAGAGAAAGGGAGACCAGCACTGAGGGAGTAAAAGGGATTCTACATCTCTCCATTTTGACACTGCAGAGCAGTTGCTGTGGACAAGGAACTCGTTTTCTATCCACTTTCTCATTCTTGAGAATCATTTGTTGCATTTATTGGATATTCTTTGTCTAGCTGTGCTTCCCTGGTTGTGAGGCTGCAAACAGAGGTACAGTCGCATCCAAATGGCACGCAGTTGCAGTGTCAAATATTTCCCTGATGTTGTTAATCCTCCCCATAAATGTATCCAAGCGATTGAAAAAAACCACAGTAGAAACTTAACATCTCCTACCCCCACTTTCTTACTCCTTGTCAGTGTCGTCTCGACTAGATGTTTGCTTGCCACTGGGAATTTTCCGCTGTTTAAATATTTGGAGTTCAGGTGGGCAATTGGTTTAAATATGTAACAGGTAGTTTAGTGAAGCAAGAACGCTTGGGATAGAAAATACACAGAACAGAGGTTCTTGTAAACATGATTCCTATATCTTTTCACTTAAATAATGCATATCTCAAAACGATAAGTTTCAAAGCTGAAATATTTATTACTAGCAAAACATTGCTTGTGTGTTTTATCAATGGCACTAAAGCTTCATGCAATTTTGCTTACAAGATGCTCTTGATAATTTTTTGCACTCTTTGTGTTTCATTGAATTGTTTTTTAGAACGATAATTTTCCATATCACATGCCACATTTTCTTGTTTTAAGTATGTGCAACTAAGCTCTCAATGCAGATTAAATAATTCCCCGAAGTTCAGTTCTATTTGAACTAGACAAAAGATCCATTATTGGTCCAATCTAAAGTACCTTTTACATTCACTGGGCGTTATGACTTCTGCTTTTTCCTCACCTTCTCAATTCCTAATACTAATTCATATTGCAGCACTCCTGGGATTCTGTCTTGGGCTTCAATGATGAGCAGCTTTCTTGGCCTTATTTTAGTAACTTAATGTCATATCCGTGGATGATTTGTGGAGGGTACTGTTTACATAGAATCTCTTCCTAGGCAAACCTTACATATTGCTTAGAAATGTAAAGACCTCATTATCGGGTTATTGGCCATGCATCTAAATGAAGGTGTTAATTGGAGTTAACTGGAGTTAGCTAGGTAATTAAATGAATGTTTCCACCAGTTTACATTGCTAACTTGGCACCTATCAGGGCTTGGATTCTTAGTGTTGGTTCTTTTACATAAAATTCACAGTTGTACTTCTTTCTTCCTTGACTTTTTAGGATCTTAAACTCTTATGAGTAAGTAAGCCCTGTCATTTCTATTTGCTAAGAGCACATGCTCCTCTTTGCAATTCAGTCAGAGCCGCAACGGTAATCTACTCTGCTGTGTATGTTGATTTAATTCCTCAGGAGTTGAGGAAGCACCACTTCCATGACATAGTATGCACACTGTCTCCATCAACAGATGCACTGAGGCCTCTGTTCATATTCTTTAGACTTCCTTCTATGAATGCCTTCTGTATCCCCTCACCCAGTCATTCCTGCCCAGTAATTCTGGGAGCACACTGGACCTTGGGTGAAGAAGAGGGGGCCTGAATGACAATGAACAAATTGGGAGTTGGTTTGGTTTTTTTCTGTTTTTTTTTTTTTTTAAGTAAGTGTGATAGTACTTTTCTTCTTGAACAGAATAATTTAAAAGTTTGCTATATTGTGTCCAATAAAACTCTAGATGTTTACAGTAGTTATTGTCTTAATATGGTGGACTTTATGGCCCTAATTGACTGCTGTTATCAGTGTCCATATCCAAATAAACCTCTTTGTTGGCTTCTGGGGAAATCTGAATCAAGATGATCATCTTCTCTATTTAGAATGACATCTATTAGCATTATTATCTTTATTTTTTTTTTACAGTCCAGTTGTTTCCCCCTTCCCTGTATACCCTCTGACAGTTTAGAATGACATCTTAGAGATGGAAGATTTTGTTCTAGCTATAGGGTAATAGATAATTTCTACCCTTTCCCCTGCTTTAAGAATTTTAAGGTAAATCTTAGTAGCTTGTGGAAGTGAGGCTATGATAGATGTAGGAAGAGGTGTTCTTACAGAGAAAATAAAATGTTGGTGAGCCTATGTGGATACAAAGTGTAGCTCGGATTTGTGGCCTGAAACTCATCATATGGCTTAGGCTGATCTCAAATTCTTAATTTTCCTGACTCAGCTTCCCACATGGTGGGTTTTCAAGCAGGACCCATCAAAACCCACTTGAGAAAGTGTATATTCTGTATCATAGGTTTTCTGTGACATAAGGTAGGATAGGTTGGTCACCAAAATTTATATTGTGCAAACTCTTTGTAGGTGATCTTGAGCCTATGCTGCACAACATACATTATGCTATATATATATGTGTGTGTGTCTGTGTGTGTGTGTCTGTGTGTGTGTGTCTGTGTGTGTGTCTGTGTGTCCGTGTGTGTGTGTGTAGTATTGCATATACTATTTAAAGTGTCTGAATACATTCTCTAATGTCATCTTATATAAACTCCCCTTTCTCATCTGCTTGCAGTATCCTTTGCTCAATAGAATATGAGTTAGCCTCAGCAATCCTGGGCATAGTTGATGGCATTAGTCCTCTGAGCTTTTGAAATACATTTGAGAGTTGCTGAATGAGAACATACAATTTGCATTGAAAATGTCTGTTGTGTATACAATGTATATTTATTTCTTGAAACCCTGACTATAATATGAGCATCTATTTCAAATGATTTTGATAAATGTATTTATGGCCCACTTCTCCATGCAGCTGATATTTGAATGCTTGTTAGACATTGGGGTCTTATTAAGTTAGGTTTGGGAAAGATATACAGAGAAATATGAAACATTACTTTTTGTCATGGAAGTAATTATTGAATAATAAGAGGTGAATTTTCTCAAGTATAATACTAACAGGCTTATATATTTATATAATGTATATGTATACACACATATGTGTGTATATATATATATAAATATATATATATAACATAAACATGACATTGTTTATGTTCTGACTATGTTCTTAAAAAAATTTCATCTTACAGTGTGAAGAAAATCCAGTCCCTTTGTGAATAATATGTTACGCATTGCCTTGAAGATAACACAGATGATACCATACGAGAAATGGACTAAAGTCCTCAACACATCTGTAGTGTAGCATTTAGAATATTTTGTGTTTTCTTCTTTATTATGTGATCAAAACTCATACAAAGAGATTGGCTTCACAATGGAAGCCATTCTGTAATGTGTAGACTCATGGAAATGGTAAGAGCCTATGTTTTCTATTTAATGTTTCTCTACTTGTAAAGCAATAACAATTCAAAGTATTTTCCTGAAGTTAAACACTGGTAAGTCTCAACTTTTAAAGACTTTCAGCAAGTTAATTCTGGCCTTTCTCCTCTTTCATTTTGAATTATTCAATTTTAAAGTTAAGAACACTAGGAAGTTGATGTTGATAGATTAAAACAATTTCTATTACTGCTAATGAACAGATCTCAATTGTGGCCACTTATTTAATTATAGCTATTCTCATTTTCAAAAGTTAAGGTGGTTATTTCAACTACAGTAATTTCAAGTATGTCATTCCTGATTTATAGGTGACAAAATCAATAAAAGCAAATTCCTGGTGATTAGAACTAAAGGATTTGAACAAAGAATACAAGTCAATCAAAGAACAACTTAAGAGATATCTATAAAATAGGTAAAGAATTTGAATAGATACTGGATTAGTTTAAAATTATTAGGCATTATACCACAAAGTATATTACTGTATGTAATAGAATTAGATGTGAAGAATAGATTTCACAATGCTGTATGGAGCATTTTTATAAGCCACCAACTTATCTTCCATAATAAATAACATTTGTTTAGACAGTAGTTATTTATTGTAAGATATTTGATTTGAACTTTTAAATTCAGATTGTTTAATATACTTTAAGAATAGTCTAAGTTTCATCAAGTGCATAAAATGACTTTCTTTACTGTTTTAGTTATATAATGCAATACCTAATGCATATTAACTATATGTAACACCATAAAATGATTTAACATTTATTATTTTAAAAATTATCCAGGAAAACCTGTATTTTCTTAGCACCATGCAAGAAAGAAACAATATAAATAAGGCAAAAAAAGAAAAAAAGAATTCTAAGCTGAGGTAGATATTACTACAAAATCCTGACTGCTTTCCCACAGTTTGAATATATAAGTTTTTGTAGATGTTTGCACATTTGGTAAATGTGTGTGTGTAAGTGGGTGTGCAAATGTGTGTGCACTTGCATGACCATGTGTGCTGAGGCTAGAGATTGTCATCTAGCAGGTGTTTTACTCATCCATACTTCACTTTTACTTAACTGTGGAAGACCTCGAACTGAACCCAGAACTTGCCTTTTTGGTTAGGTAGTCATCACAAATGAGTGGCAGGTACTTACCCCACTGACCCATCTCCCTGGCCACAAATTTATTTTCTGTTTAGCATAGTACATGAAACACAGAGGAAAAACACATTGATATTATTGATTTTTTAAGTGTTCACAGGAATTGAAGCATCACACAATTTTTTTCTCTATGACAGAAACTCATACTGGAATTTAAATGCAAGTTTACAAATTATTTAGTCTGGGGCAGTTAGAACACAGCAGTCTCATTTTCTACACATGCTATGAAACATTTGGAAAGCATTACTTCTTCCACTGAGCAGTTATCTGCAGCTTCCACTCAGACTTGAAGTGGGGTACAAAACTATGTTTATATAAGCGACTAGGGAAATGTATTTGATTAACTTAACCACAGCAACAGAATTATTAAAAATACTTCCCCTTCTCCCATTTTTTAGTAGCAATGGTTCTTCTACAAAAGAGAGGTTTGAGGGTCAGCAAAACATGTTACATAGGAAGAAGCTGTTGTACTTAAGCCTGATGATTTGGCTTCAATCCCTAGGAATAACATGATGAAAGTAGAGAAGGAGTTCTTGCACCTTGTTCTCTGATGTCTAGCTGTTCTCTTATGTCTAGGTGTGCACACACACACTCCCATCTTCTACCTCCATCAAGAATAGATAAATACATGAAAAAAACAAACAAGTTTGATAGATAACATGAAAAGTACACAATACAAATGAAGGCTAAATATAATTTATTTATATAAAAGAAAACATAAAGTAAAATAATAACAAACATTCTTATAGGTACTATGAGTATGCTAGATTAAGGTTTCTTTCTCTGATGTTAGTAGTAAATGAAGTGCATCAGTTTGCTGCTGCTTCCATTCACATTCTTGTTTATAGGAATCTTTTTAGAGAGATGCATCATTTTTCTACATTCTTAAAAATAGTGTTTATGTTTTATTAGTGTCGTTTGTATGCCAGACTTTTTGAGGTTTCCTTTAGAAAATGAAGCACAAAAGTACTTTTAAAGACGTTTAATGAATTACTTTATTCATTTACACTCTGAAACTATTAGTCTTGACTTTTCTAAGTAATATTGTTCATTATTACTTCTTATACATCTTATTTCATTAAGATTTTAAAAATTTGATGCTTTCTTTGAGTTTTATGACTGATAACTTAAAATTTCTCTGCACAGCATCCAGAAAGACTATTATTTTTTAACAACTTGTGACTGAACCTGGGATATTTTGTGTGACATAGAAATACAAAAACAACTTACTTTCCATTAGGTCTTTGGTCTCTATAGCCCAGGTTGTCCTGGAACTAAGAATGTAGCCCAAGCTAGGCTGCACTTTGTTCCCTTCTTTCTATCTCTTCTCTCCAAATACACTGATATACTCAGTTTATAAGGATCTTAACCAGCAGACACTAGTTAAATTGTAGTTTAAGTAAAGAAATGAACAGTAACATTGTGAATTAGTGAAATGGTTCCTCGGTTGATAACAATAAAATACAATTATCCTCTGAACTCCTTTTTGAACGTAAAATGTATATTAACATCTGCCATATTATCAAAGAAGGAACATATTAGATATCTTGCGACAAAAATGAAATATGAGAAAATTTATCGTTTATGTTCTTTTGTAATCTAATGTGGCAGAATTTAATGGGTCAGAAAATTGTTGCAATTGATACAGTTCTTATAGCTGTCACAACAGGTTTAAACACCATCATGGTAGCTACAGAGGAGAAAATTCATTAAGTGCTTTGAGAATGTGAAATTGGAATATGTTGTTTTGTATATTAGACAATGAAAGGTTTTAAACAAGTTTACTCTGAGTTTAAGGACTAAAAATATGAATTAATAAATGGCATAGGAGGCTAAAATTTCTGGGTTAGGGGCACCTTATTAAGGGTGTCTGGAAGGAGAGATCAAGGGCTGTTTTAGGAAATGAAGAAAGTCAGGGCAGTTTGACTAAGGACCCAGAGTTCTGGAGACAAGTCTGAGCAGAGAAGTGTCAGTTATGACTTACATAGACTTTTTGTTCGAACCTACAGAAAACGGATAAAGGAGCCAAGAATGGGCAAGAATGGGCTGGAACACTGAAAAAATAAAAAAAAATTGATCCTTAAAGTGAGACTTGAAGTATCATGTAGGTCTGTTGTACTGCTTGGGTGTCATTTTAAAGTTATCCACAGAAAAGGAAATATCTATGTGTGTATTTATATATATGCATATATAAGTACTTTATTCTTGCAGTAAATTAAATATTAAATAACCAGTCAATAATTTAATCAGTATGAAATATTTGAAATTAATATATAGTAATAATTGACTGCAGTTGATTCTACTTTGAATGAAACCAAAAATCTCACCGCATTCACAATCATAAGTTTTTTCTCATCATCAAAACTATCTTATTAAATTTTATTGCATTAAAAAAGTCATTGATATTGGTACCTTTTCTAATAGTATTGTATTATGTTTTTACAGTTTTCTTAATCAAACGTCTGTGCATTAATGAATAGACACTATGGTTCTTTGGGAATTGAAGTGCACTCACATCTTGTATTGAATCACTTTTCTCTCTTATCTAGGATTGTTCATTGTCAGTTACTATTAAGACTTGGTATTGGCAGATATGAGCCAGTAGACATTTGATTCCCTAGAGTAGTGAGATTTTCATGCTTGAAGCTGAAGGATACGAACTCTGGCTCTGCCAAAGTCAAATACAAAAACCCAATACTAGAATGATATTGGGTCCTCTGAAACTTGTTAGACATAAATTGACCATGGAGCAGATTAGAAATCTGCCCTTGACTGCCCTGTAACTGGGGAGAGCTAGAACAAACTGTTTTTTTTTTTTGAAGAGACTCTGTGATGCAGGACAATTTCAAAGAAGGAACAAATAACTCCCTTCACATACATGGAAAAGGAACATTTATTTAAAGTAAATCATTTAGTTCCCTATTGCCATTCAATTTATCTTTTTCATTGGGATATGGGGATAGATTGAGAACAGGAGGTGAGGAGGTTAAAACCAGGGAAGTCCTAGTTCTCTAAAAGAAATTAAGTAGAATATTTAGGGTGTTGGGGCCTAGTATGATCAGTAGGAAAGGGAAACCTAACACATATTTTCCCTTAATTTCGGATTGAACTTTGAATTGATCCCACTCATCTTCATCTTTTTTGACAAATAGCAGAAATCAGAAACAGAAACCCACTGTCAAGATTAGCTGGTCTCCAAGGGCAATGGCAAGCAGCAGATCAGCAATTCTTGATCCCTTTCCTGTTCAGAGTCAGCATGACCTCTCTTCCCAACTGTGTTTTTTCAGCTCAGCACTTTTGCAAACATGGTACTGATTTAAAACCAGCATCGTTTTCCTTAGACTGTGAGTTCTGTGAACGCTGAGTTGCGTTGCTTTCCACATTCACAGGATGTAGATATGTTTAAGATAGGGATTTTGCATTCAAAACCCAAACTTGGGAGGGGGGAGCAACAAAGCTGGGAAATAAAGGCCTGATTGTTCTTGGTTTTCCTTACATAGGACTTACACACAATCATAATGAAAGACTGCTATTACAAGGGCGCACTTAACCCATCTTGTGAATCACTGTGTAAGTAGGGATAAAGGCAGATTAACACATTTCAACCTTGTTTAACTCCCTGGGGAAAGAAACTCCTAGATTATCCTCATATTGTAAACAACCCGTTATTAACAACAAGGACCAGATGTGTGCTTTAATAATGGATAGCCTGCTGTCTCAGGCCTGTCAAAAATGGAAATGACCCCCACTCCCCTAGGAATCAAAGAGAGTGACCAGCAAGCTGCACAGATACCATTAACGAGTGATGTCAATAAATGCAGCTATTGCCATGCTATGTAGAAATTACATCGGCAAATTATAGATGGAATTTTTAGCATTTTGTACCTTGGCTATCTCCCTACAAATGAATTCACATGTTGTTTCACCCATTTCTCCTGAAAACAGAAGCTATAGAAAGAAAATGGATGGTAATACTAAAGTTAGTATTTGCTAAAAGAATGTGAACATTTACAAAGAGCTTAATACGTTTAAGTATTGTTCTAACCATACTATATACATTATTTATCTATATATGAATTGAGAGGAATTCTGTCTCATTTTTTCTATTTCACAGATAAGTCACAGATGCTACAGAAATACATATGTGATTTCAAGGTACAGGAAAAGAATCAGAATCTCACTCTCATGGTTGCAAAATATGCTTATAAGTATAGCTTGTGTTCTTCAAACAACAGGATGAATAAAATATAAAACAATGCAAAGGTGACTCAAGACATAGAAATTATCAAAGGTTTTCACTCTCATAGCCAATATTAAAATGGTCAGCTCCACTGAAGAGGTTTGAATCCCCACAGGGGGAACAATAATATGTACCAACCAGTATCCCCAGAGCTCCCAGGGACTAAACCACGAACCAAAGAGTACACATGAGGGACCCATGGCTCCAGCTACATGTGTAGCAGATGTTGGCCATTATAGACATCAATAAGAGGAAAGGCCATTGGTCCTGTGAAGGCTTGATACCTCAGAGTAGGGGAATGCCAGTCAGGAAAGTGTGTGTGGGGGGTTGGTGAGCATGGGGAGGGGGGATGGGATGGGGATTTTTGGAGGGGTAACTAGGAAAGGAGGAAAGGGGATGACACGTGAAATGTAAATAAAGCAAATTTCTAATAAAAAGTATGTAAGTTAAAAAAAATGCTCAACTCCAGAAATGTTAGGGTATTTAGAAGTTGGTCCATTTATGTGCATGTGTGTATATGTGTGTGTGTGTAATCATATATCAGATTATATCAGATTATGCATTATATACATTGTATATCATATATAATACATGATAAATTATATATGGTTGATATGTGATATATCATCTATATTCTCCTTTTGCTTCTAGAGACAGATTGAAGAATGAATACTGAAATTAGAACAACTAAAACAATGATTTGTATGTCTTTATCGATTGATTTATCTTTATTTGAAATATGATAAGAGAAATTTATCACACAAAGAAAATGTAAAGATTATAACACCACAATAGGTAACATGAAAAAAAGTGAAAAAATGAAATAATACTGAGTATAGGTTAATAAAAATTTATTATTTAAGATCCTGTAATTAACTTTGTTCTGGCTAGTGTTTGCACTTTCCTTCTTTGGATAGTCTCCAGTGATTATTTTACTCTGATGATATTGGGCTTATCAGTAGAGATTTTGAGGGTTTCCTCTTTATGTTCTGTTCTCTGAAGTATTTGTACCATAGTAGAATTCATTCTTCTAACCAGTGTCTTTGTGATAATGAAAAATATCTTGCAGAGATGTGCTGGGACTTAATTGTGATCATGTGCGATTACTTGATTAGGAACTTAGTGCTTAGACTGATCTATTATTATGCTTCATCTGTTTTATAGGTTGGCAGTAGTTTCTAGAAATATATGTAGTAGCATTAAATACAAAGAAAAACATAGCATGACACCATGGACTATATTTGGTTGAGTATAGAGTACTGGTGCATTGTATGAATTCTGTGGGTTTTCAAATAGTTCCTGGAGATGGAGCACAAAGTTAGTCAACATTATTGTCAGTCTTATAGGATGAGAAATAAACTACTTCAGGAGAAATTCAGTTTTTCCTGGTGTTCCAATTTAAAGACAATTGCTTCATTGGAACATTGCTCCTCATTCTCCAATCATAAAAGAACAGTACATTTTATAAGATGCTTCCAGCATTCCCACTGCTAAGCCCTGATGTGACTAGAAAGAACTTTCCACTTAAAGTCACACATGTCTTTCACAATAATTTATAGCCTTTATTCACAAATTCCCTAAGTAAACTTTATATATTTTTACAGAACATTATGGGTTTGACCCCCATAATAAACAGAAAGGAAAGAACTGACCAAAAGTTGTTCTCTGATCTCCATAAATATAACATGGCACATATACACACAAGCACAGGTACATCATATAAATAAGTGCAAGCAAGCAAGCAAACAAACAAATGAAAAAACACCTGGTCACCGTTTGAATTTAGTTGTTTATATGACCCCACATATCTTTTTTTATTATTGAATATTTTATTTATTTCATTCCAAATGTTATCCCCTTTTCCAATTTCCCAACCCCCAGAAACCTACTATCCCATCCCCCCTCTTCCTGTTTCTATGAGGGTGTGCCCCCACCTACGCACCCACTCCTATCTCCCCACCCTTGCATTACCCTACACTGGGACATAGAGCCTTCACAGGACCAAGAACTTCTCTTCCCATTGATGTCCAACAAGCCATCCTACAGCAGCTACATATGTGGCTGAAGCCATGGGTACTCTTTTATGGTTTAGTCACTGGAAGATCTGGGGTTCTGGTTGGTTCATATTGTTGTTCCTCCTATGGGGCTGTGAAACCCTTCAGCTCTTTCGGTCCTTTCTCTAGCTTCTCCATTTGGTACCCTGTACTCAGTCCAGTGGTTGGCTGAGAGCATCTATCTACCTTTTGTCAGTCACTGGCAGAACCTCTCAGGAGATAGTTATATCAGACTCCTGTCAGCAAACACTTGTTGGCATCCACAATAGTGTCAGCATTTGGTAACTGTACTGGGAAGGATCTTCAGGTTGGACAGTCTTTGGATGGCCTTTCCCTCAGTCTCTGCTCCACATTTTGTCCCTATATCTCCTCCCATAGGTATTTTGTTCCCACCTTCTAAGATGGACCAAAGTATCCACACTTTGGTCTACCTTCTTGAGCTTCAAGTGGTTTATGAACTGTATCTTGGTTATCAGGAGATTTTGGGCTAATATCCACTTATCAGTGAGTGGATATCATGTGTGTTCTTTTGTGATTGGGTTATCTCACTCAGCATGATATTTTCTAGTTCCATCCATTTGCCTAAGAATTTCATGAATTCATCATTTTTAAAGTCTGAGTAGTATTCCATTGTGTAAATGTACCACATTTTCTGTATCCATCCCTATGTTGAGGGACATCTGGGTTCTTTCCAGCTTCTGCCTATTATAAATATGACTGCTATGAACATAGTGGGGCATGTGTCATTATTACATATTGGAACATTTTCTGGGTTTATGCCCAGGAGTGGTACAGCTGGGTCCTCAGGTAGTACTATGTACAATTTTCTGAGGGAACACCAAACTGATTTCCAGAGTTGTACCAGCTTGCAATCTCACCAGCAATGGAGAAGTACTCCTCTTTCCTCACATCCTCACCAGCATCTGCTGTCCCCTGAGTTTTTCATCTTAGCCATTCTGACTGGTATGAGGTGGAATCTCAGGGTTTTTTGATTTGCATTTCCCTGATGACTAAGGATGTTGAACATTTCTTTAGGTGCTTCTCAGCCATTCAAGTTTCCTCCGTTGAAAATTCTCTGTTTGGCTCTGTTTCCCATTTTTTAAATAGGATTATTTGGTTCTCTGGAGTTTAACTTCTTGAGTTCTTTGAATATATTGGATATTAGCCCTCTATTGAAGGAAGGATTGGTAAAGATCTTTTCCCAATCTTTTGGTTGCCGTTTTGTCCTATTGACATTGTCTTTTGCCTTACTGAAGCTTTGCAATTTTATGAGGTCCCATTTGTTGATTCTTGACCTCAGAGCATAAGCCTTTGGTGTTCTGTTTAGCAACTTTTCCCCTGTGCCCATGTATTCGAGGCTTTTCCCCACTTTCTTTTCTATTAGTTGCAGTGCATCTGGTTTTATGTGGAGGTCCTTGATCCACTGGACTTGAGCTTAGTGCAAGGAGATCAGACTAGATCTATTCTTCTACATGCTGACCACCAGTTGAACCAGCATCATTTGTTGAAAATGCTGTCTTTTTTTTTCTACTGGATGGTTTTAGGTCCTTTGTCAAAGATCAAATGACCATAGCTGTGTGGGTTCATTTGTAGGTCTTCAATTCTGTTCCATTGATCTACCTGTCTGTCACTGTACAAATAGCAGGCAGTAATGCTCTGTAATACAGCTTGAGGTCTGGGACGGTGATTCCCTCTTTTATTGTTGAGAATAGTTTTCACTATCCTGGGCTTTTTTTTTTTTTGTAATTACAAATGAATTTGCAAATTGCTTTTTCTAACTCTATGAAAAACTGAGTTGGAATTTTGATGGAGACTGAATTTTTTCTGTAGATTGCTTTTGGCTAGGTGGCCATTTTTTACTATGTTAATCCTGCCAATCCATGAGCATGGGAGATCTTCTGAGATGTTCAATTTCTTTCATCAGAGTCTTGAAGTTCTTGTCATACAGATCCTTCACTTGCTTGGTTAGATTCACTCCAATGTATTCTATATTATTTGTGAATATTGTGAAGGGTGTTGTTTCCCTAATTTCTTTATCAGCTCATTTATCTTCGAGTAGAGGAAGGCCACTGATTTGTTTGAGTAAATTTTACATCCAACCACTTTCCTGAAGTTGTTTTTCAGGTTTAGGAGTTCTCTGGTAGAATTTTTGGGATCACTTAAGTATACTATCATATCATCTGCAAATAGTGATATTTTGACTTCTTCCTTTCCAATTTGCAACCCGTTGACCTTCTTTTGTTGTCTAATTCCTCTGGCTACATCTTTGAGTACTATATTGAATAGGTAGGGAGATAGACGGCAGCCTTGTCTAGTCCCTGATTTTAGTGAGATTGCTTCAAGTTTCTCTCCATTTAGTTCGATGCTTGCTACTGGTTTGCTATATATTGCTTTTACTATGTTTGGGTATGGGTTTTGAAATCCTGATATTTCCAAGACTTTTATGATAAAGGGATGTTGGAATTTGTCAAATGCTTTCTCAGCATCAAATGAAATGATCATGTGGTTCTTTTTCTTTGAGTTTGTTTACATCATGGATTATGTTGATGATAGATTTCCATATATCAAACCATCCCTGCATCCCTGGGATAGAGTCTACTTGATAATGATGTATGATCATTTTGATGTGTTCCTGGATTTGGTTTGTGAGATTTTTATTGAGTATTTTTGCATCAATTTTCATAAGGAAAATTGGTTTGAAGTTTTCTTTGTTGGGTCTTTGTATGGTTTAGGAATAAATGTAATTGTGACTTCATAGAACCAACTGGGTAGAGTTCCTTCTGTTTCTGTTTTAAGGGATGGTTTGAAGAGTATTGGTATTAGGTCTTCTTTGAAGGTCTGATAGAACTCTGCACTAAACCCCTCTGGTCCTGGCCTTTTTTTTTGGTTGAGGGACTTTTAATGACTGCTTCTATTTTGTTAGGGGTTATGGGACTGTGTAGATCGTTTATCTGATCCCTGATTTATCTTTGGTACCTAATATCTGCCTAGAAAATTGTCCATTTGATTCAGATTTTACAGTTTTGTTGAGCATAGGCTTTTGTAGTAGGATCTGTTGATTTATTTTATTTTATTTATTTCCTCAGTTTCTGCTGTTATGGCTCCCTTTGACTTTCTGATTTTCTTAATTTGGATACTATCTTTGTTCCCTCTGGTTAGTCTGGTTTAGGATTTATCTATCTTGTTGGTTTTTCTCAAAGAACCATCTCCTGGTTTGATTGATTCTTTTTATAGTTCTTTTTGTTTCTACTTGGTTGATTTCAGCCCTGAATTTGATTATTTCCTGCTGTCTATTCCTCTTGGGTGTATTTGCTTGTTTTTGTTCTAGAGCTTTCTGATACACTGTCAAGTATATGCTCTCTCCAGTTTCTTTTTGGAAGTGCTCAGAGTTATAAGTTTTTCTATTAGCACTGCTTTCATTGTGTCCCACAAGTTTCTGTATTTTGTGGCTTCATTTTCATTGAATTCTAAAAAGTCTTTTTTTTTTATTTCTTCCTTGATCAAGTTATTATTGAGTAGAGTGTTGTTCAACTTCCATGTGTATGTGTGTTTTCTGCTGTTTTCGTTGGTATTGAAGACCAGTCTTAATCAATAGTGATCTGATAGGATGCATGGGATTATTTCAATATTCTTGCATCTGTTGAGGTTTGTTTTGTGACTGATTATATGGTCAGTTTTGGAGATGGTACCATGAGGAGCTGAACAAGGTACATTCTTTTGTTTTAGGAAGAAAAGTTCAATAGAAATATGTCAATCCCATTTGGTTCATAACTTCTGTTAGTTTTACAGTGTCTTTGTTTAGTTTCTGTTTCTATGATCTGTCCATTGCTGAGAGTGGGGTGTTGAAGTCTCCCACTATTCTTCTGTGAGGTGCAATGTGTGCTTTGAGCTTTAGTAATTTTTTTATGAATATGCTCCTTGCATTTAGATCATAAATGTTCAGAATTGAGAGTTCATTTTGGTAGATTTTTCCTTTGATGATTATGATGTATCTTTCCCTATTTTGTTTGATAACTTTAGGTTGGATATCGATTTTATTTGATATTAGAATGGCTACTCCAGCTTGTTTCTTGGGACTATTTGCTTGGAAAATTTTCAGCCTTTTCCTCTGATTTAATGTCTGTCTTTGTCATTGAGGTGCATTTCATGTATACAGCAAAATGTTGGGTCCTGTTTACATACCCAGTTTGTTAGTCTATGTGTTTTGGGGGTTGGGGGGGTTTGAGTTCACTGATGTTAAGAGATATTAAGGAAAGGTAATTGTTGCTTCCTGTTATTTTTGTTTTTAGAGGTGGAATTGTGTTTATGTGGCTATCTTCTTTTTTGGTTTGTTAAACGAAGATTTAAACAAGATTATTTTCTTGCTTTTTCTATGGTGTAGTTTCCTTCCTTGTGTTGGAGTTTTCCATTTATTATCATTTTTAGGCCTGGATTTTTTTTATTATTTATTTTATTTTATTTTTTTAATTTACATTCCAAATCACTTCCCCTTTCCCGTTTCCTCCCTCCCATAAGCCCCATAAGTCCCATAAGCCCCCTTCCCTCACTCTTTTCTCCATTCAACCCCCTCTCGTTACTCTGTCCTGGCGTTCCCCTACATCCAGCCTTTCCAGGACCAGGGGTCTCTCCTTCCATCTTTTTAGAAATCTATTGATATGCGGATAGTGTCTAGGGTATTCCGAGATTCTGGGTCAATATCCCCTTATCAGTGACTGCATACCATGTGTGTTCTTTTGTGATTGGGTTGCCTCACTAAGGATGATATTTTCAAGATCTGACCATTTGCCTAGGAATTTCATGAGTTCATTGTTTTTAATTGCAGAGTAGTATTCCATTGTGTAGATATACCACATCTTCTGAATCCATTCCTCCGTTGAGGGACATCTGGGTTCTTTCCAGCTTCTGGCTATTATAAATAAGGCTGCTATGAACATAGTGGAGCATGTGTCCTTATTGCATGCAGGTAAAGTCTCGGGGTATATGCCCAGGAGTGGTATAGCCGGATCCTCCGGGAGTGTCATGCCCAGTTTTCTGAGGAACTGCCAGACTGCTTTCCAGAGTGGTTGTACCAGCTTGCAATTCCACCAGCAGTGGAGGAGTGTTCCTCTTTCTCCACATCCTCGCCAACAACTGCTGTCTCCTGTGTTTTTGATCTTAGCCATCCTGACTGGTGTGAGATGGAATCTCAGGGTTGTTTTGATTTGCATTTCCCTAATGACTAAGGATGATGAACATCTCTTTAGGTGCTTCTCAGCCATTAGATATTCTTCAGGTGAGAACTCTCTGTTTAGCTCTGTACCCCATTTTTTAATAGGGTTACTTGCCTCTCTGGAGTTTAACTTCTTGAGTTCTTTGTATATCTTGGATATTAGCCCTCTGTCGGATGTAAGGTTGGTAAAGATCATTTCCCAGTTAGTTGGTTGCCGCTTTGTCTTTTTGACAGTGTCTTTTGCCTTGCAAAAACTTTGTAATTTAATGAGGTCCCATTTGTCTATTCTTGATCTTAGAGCATAAGCTATTGGAGTTCTGTTCAGGAAATTCTCCCCTGTGCCCATATGTTCAAGGTTCTTCCCTAGTTTCCCTTCTCTTAGTTTCAGTGTGTCTGGTTTTATGTGGAGATCTTTGATCCACTTAGAATTGAGCTTAGTGCAAGGAGATAAGGATGGGTCAATTTGCATTCTTCTGCATGTTGACCTCCAGCTGAGCCAGCACCATTTGTTGAAAAGGCTATCTTTTTTCCACTGGATGGTTTTAGCTCCTTTGTCAAAGATCAAGTGACCATAGGAGTGTGGATTCATTTCTGGGTCTTCAATTCTGTTCCATTGATCTACATATCTGTTACTGTACAAATACCATGCAGTTTTTAACACTATTGCTCTGTAGTACAGCTTGAGGTCCGGGATACTGATTCCCCCAGAGGTTCTTTTACTCTTGAGAATAGTTTTAGCTATTCTGGGTTTTCTGTTATTCCAGATGAATTTTTGAATTGCTCTTTCTAACTCTATGAAGAATTGAGTTGGGATTTTGATGGGGATTGCATTGAATCTGTGTATTACTTTTGGTAAGATGCTCATTTTTACTATATTAATCCTGCCAATCCATGAGCATGGCAGATTTTTCCATCTTCTGAGGTCTTCAATTTCTTTCTTCAGAGACTTGAAGTTCTTGTCATACAGATCTTTCACTTGTTTAGTTAGAGTCACGCCAAGGTACTTAATATGGTTTGTGGCTATCGTGAAGGGTATTATTTCTCTTACTTCTTTCTCAGCCTGCTTATCCTTTGAGTATAGGAAGGCTTCTGACTTGCTTGAGTTGATTTTATATCCGGCCACTTTGCTGAAGTCGTTTATCAGCTGTAGGAGTTCTCTGGTGGAGTTCTTTGGGTCGCTTATGTATACTATCATATCATCTGCAAATAGTGATAGTTTGACTTCTTCCTTTCCAATTTGTATCCCTTTGACCTCTTTTTGTTGTCTAATTGCTCTAGCTAGAACTTCAAGTACTATATTGAAAAGATATGGAGAGAGAGGGCAGCCTTGTCTAGTCCCTGATTTTAGTGGGATTGCTTCAAGTTTCTCTCCATTTAGATTGATGCTGCCTACCGGTTTGCTGTAAATTGCTTTTACTATGTTTAGATATGGGCCTTGAATTCCTGATCTTTCCAAGACCTTTAGCATGAAAGGATGCTGAATTTTGTCAAATGCTTTCTCAGCATCTAATGAGATGACCATGTGGTTTTTTTCTTTGAGATTGTTTATATAGAGGATTACATTGATGGATTTCCTTATATTGAACCACCCCTGCATCCCTGGGATGAAGCCTACTTGATCGTGGTGAATGATCATTTTGATGTGTTCTTGGATTCGGTTGGCAAGAATTTTATTGAGTATTTTTGCATCGATATTCATAAGAGAGATTGGCCTGAGATTCTCTTTCTTTGTCGGATCTTTGTGTGCTTTTGGTATTAGTGTAATTGTGGCTTCATAGAACGAGTTGGGTAGTGTTCCTTCTGTTTCTATTTTGTGGAACAGTTTGAAGAGTATTGGTGTTAGGTCTTCTTTGAAGGTCTGATAGAATTCTGCAGTAAAATCATCTGGACCTGTGCTTTTTTTGGTTGGAAGACTTCCAATGACAACTTCTATTTCTTCAGGGGTTATAGGACGGTTTAGAGGGTCTATTTGATCCTGATTTAATTTTGGTACTTGGTATCTGTCAAGGAAATTGTCCATTTCTTCAAGATTTTCTAGTTGTGTTGAATACAGGTTTTTGTAGTAGGATATGATGATTTTTTGAATTTCCTCAGTTTCTGTTGTTATCTCTCCCTTTTCGTTTCTGATTTTATTAATTTGGATACTATCTCTGTGCTCTCTGGTTAGTCTGGCTAAGGGCTTATCTATCTTGTTGATTTTCTCAAAGAACCAACTCCTCGTTTTGTTGATTCTTTGTATGGTTTTATTTGTTTCTACTTGATTGATTTCAGCCCTGAGTTTGATGATTTCCTGCCTTCTACTCCTCTTTGGTGTATTTGCTTCTTTTTGTTCCAGGGCTTTCAGGTGTGCCATTAAGCTGTTAGTGTATGCTGTCTCCCGTTTCTTTTTGGCAGCACTCAGGGCTATGAATTTTCCTCTTAGCACTGCTTTCATTGTGTCCCATAAGTTAGGGTATGTTGTGCCTTCATTTTCATTAACTTTCAAAAAGTCTTTGATTTCTTTCTTTATTTCCACCTTGACCAAGTTATCATTGAGTAGAGTATTGTTCAGCCTCCATGTGTACGTGGGTTTTCTTTTGTTTTTGTTGCCATTGAAGACCACCCTTATTCCATAGTGATCTGATAGGAGGCATGGGATTATTTCTATTTTCTTGTATCTGTTGAGGTCTGATTTGTGACCAATTATATGATCAATTTTGGAGAAGGTACCATGAGGAGCTGAAAAGAAGGTGTATTCTTTAGCTCTAGGATGAAATGTTCTATATATATCAGTTAGTTCCATTTGGTCCAAGGCTTCAATTAGATTCACTGTGTCCCTGTTTAGTTTCTGCTTTCCTGAACGATCCATTTCAGAGAGCGGGGTGTTGAAGTCACCCACTATTATTGTGTGCGGTGCGATGTGTGCTTTGACTTTTAGTAAAGTTTCTTTTACGAATGAGGGTGCCCTTGCATTTGGAGCATAGATATTCAGAATTGAGAGTTCTTGATGGTGGATTTTTCCCTTGATCAGTATGTAGTGTCCTTCTGTGTCTTTTTTGATGACTTTAGGTTGAAAATCAATTTTATCTGATATCAGGATGGCTACTCCACCTCGTTGCTTGGGGCCATTTGCTTGTAAAATTGTTTTCCAGCCTTTTACTCTGAGGTAGTGTTTGTCTTTGTCACTGAGGTGCGTTTCCTGCATGCAGCAAAATGTTGGGTCCTGTTTACGTATCCAGTCTGCTAGTCTATGTCTTTTAATTGGGGAATTGAGACCATTGCTATTAAGAGAGATTAAGGCATAGTGATTATTGCCATCTGCCATTCTTGATGCTATCTTTATGTTTGAGTGGTTATCTACTTTTGGGTTTGATTCAAGAAGGTTATTATCTCATTTTTTCCAGGGTGTTGTTTCTCTCCCTGTATTGGAGGTTTCCACCTATTATCCATTGCAGGGCTGGATTTGTGGAAAGATATTGTGAAAATTTGGTTTTATCATGGAATATCTTGGTCTCTCCATCTATGGTGATTGAGAGTTTTGCTGGGTATAGTAGTCTAGGCTGGCATTTGTGCTCTCTTAGTGTCTGCATGAGATCTGCCCAGGATCTTCTGGCTTTCATAGTCTCTGGTGAGAAGTCTGATGTGATTCGGATAGGTCTTCCTTTGTATGTTACTTGGCCCTTTTCTCTTACTGCTTTTAGTATTCTTTCTTTGTTTAGAACATTCGGTGTTTTGATTATTATGTCACGGGAGGTATTTCTGTTCTGGTCCAGTCTGTTTGGAGTTCTGTAGGCTTCTTGTATGTTCATCAGCATCTCTCTCTTTAGGTTAGGGAAGTTTTCCTCCATAATTTTGTTGAAGATGTTTACTGGCCCTTTAAGTTGCAAATCTTCACTCTCATCTATACCTATAATCCTTAGGTTTGGTCTTCTCATTGTGTCCTGGATTTCCTGGATGTTTTGGGTTACACGTTTTTTGCATTTTGCATTTTCTTTGACTGTTGAGTCGATGCTTTCTATGGAATCTTCAGCACCTGAGATTCTTTCTTCCATCTCTTGTATTCTATTGTTTATGTTTTCATCTATGACTCCTGATTTCTTCCCAAGGTTTTCTATCTCCAATGTTGTCTCCCTTTGTGATTTCTTAGTTATTTCTACTTCCTTTTTTTAGTTCCTGGATGGATTTGCTGAGATCCTTCACTTGTTTGTTTGTATTTTCCTGTATTTCTTTAAGGTATTTTTGCATTGCCTCTTTCAGGATTTCTTCCTGATGACCCACATTCTCCTGCATTTCTCTGAGTGATTTTTGTGTTTCCTCCTCATGGGAATCCATCTGTTGATCCATTGTCTCCTGCATTTCTTTAAGCAGTTCTCGTGTTTCCTTTGTAAGGGCATCTAACTGTTGATTCATTTCTTTAAGCAATTTTTGTGTTGCCTCCTTATGGGCATCCGTCTGTTGACCCATATTCTTCTGCATTTCTTTATGCCAATTTTGTGATTCCTTTGTGAGTGCATCTACCCGTTGATTCATCTCGTTAAGCGATTTTTGTGTTGTCTCCTTGTGCGCCTCCATCTTTTGATCCATGTTCTCCTGCATTTCTCTAAGCGATTTTTGTGTTTCCTTTGTAAGGGCTTCTAACCGTTGATTCATGGTCTCCTGTAACTCTTTATGAGATTTATTTGTGTCCTTCTTGTCATCCTCTAATAGCATCATGAGAAGTGATTTTAAATCCAGATCTTGTCTTTCGGGTGTGGTGGGGTATCCAGGATTTGCTGCTGTCTCTTCAGTGCAGTCTGCGGGAACAGAGGTCGAGGAAGGAAAGCTGGTAGGCTCCCGCCCAGTGCGGGGTCCCTCTGCCAGGCAGAAGTCTCACAGCAGAGCTGGCACGCTGGTTACTGCAGATCAGCCCCGCACTTGGGAGCTGCATACACACAAGCTGCCCGAGACCCAAGCGATATTATAGGCCTGGATTTTTTGAAAGATATTTTGTAAATTGGTTTTTGTGGTGGAATATCTTGGTTTCTCCATCTATGGTAATTGAAAGTTTTGCCAGGCTAGCATTTGTGTTCTCTTAGGGTCTCTGTAACATCTACCCAGGATCTTCTGGCCTTTATAGTTTCTAGTGAGAAATATTGTATAATTCTGAGAGGTCTGCCTTTATATGTTACTTTATCTCTTTCCTTTACTGCTTTTAATATTCTTTCTTTGTTTTGTCCATTTGGTGTTTTGACTATTATGTGATGGGAGGAATTTCTTTTCTGGTCCAATCTATTTGTAGTTCTGTAGGCTTTTTGTTTGCTCATGGGCAACTCTTTATTTAGGTTTGGGAAATTTAATTCTATAATTTTATTGAAGATATTTACTGGCCCTTTAAGTTGTGAATCTTTGCTCTCTTCTCAACCTATTATCCTTAGGTTTTGTCTTCTCATTGTGTCCTCGATTTCCTGGATGTTTTGAGTTAGGAGCTTTTTGCATTTTGCCAATGTTTTCTATGGTATCTTCTGCATTTGAGTTTGTTTCTTCTGTTTCTTGTATTCTGTTGGCAATGCTTGCATTTGTGACTCCTTATCTCTTTCCTCAGTTTTCTATCTCCATGGTTGTCTCTCTTTGTGGCTTCTTTATTGTTTCTATTTCCAGTTTTAGATCTTGGATGGTTTTGTTCAATTCCTTCACCTCTTTTTTGTGTTTGCCTGTAATTCTTTGAGGGATTTTTGTGTTTCCTCTTTAAGGACTTCTTCCTGTTTACCTGTGTTCTCTGTATTTCTTTAAGGGAGTTCTTTATGTCCTTCTTAAAGTCTTCTATCATCATCATGAGATGTGATTTTAAATATAAATTTTGCTTTTCTCATGTGTTAAGTTATCTAGGACTTGCTGTGGTGGGAGAACTGTGTTCTGATGATACCAAGTAGCCTCTGCTCCTGTTGGTAAGGTTCTTGTGCTTGCCTCTCGACATCTGGTTATCTCTGGTGTTAGCTGGCCTTGCAATCTCTGACTGGAGCTTGTTTCTCCTGTTTGCCTGTAAGCCTGTGTCAGCACTCCTGCCAAGACCAGCTCTCTCCTCGTCCGACCTTGAGTGCTGAGAGCTGTGGAACAGCCCCAACTCCTGGATACAGATGGAGACCAGAAGGATCTTGTCCCAGCTTCTCCTCTGTTCCTGTGCCCTATGAGTTCCTGGCTGGTCCCACTTTGGACAGTTATTGGAGCGAAAGTGGAGATCTCACTTCTGAGCTTAGGAGTGAGAGCACTCCTGGGAGACCAGCTCTGTCCTGGCAGGCTTTCTGTACAGAGGGCTGAGGAAGTGCCCCAGCTTCCGGGTGCCGATCTCCCCATGTATCTTGATACATGCATATGTATACACATCTACTTATGTATTACAGCCAAACCATTTCTTCATCATCCAATGTTGTTCACTCATTAACTTTTCTTCCCATATACTCCTCCAAATGTAATCACTACCTTTCTTCACAGAAACCACCCCTTCTCTCACAGGCCAATGTCTGTTTCAGGGTTCTTGTGTTGTATCATGGGTGGAGCTTCTCTTACATCTCTGGCTCATATTATTGTGCTTCATGATTTGACTTCCAACTGGCTGTAGAATTAGATTTTCTAATAAAATACTTGAAATTAATTCTCCATATTTTGAGTTTTATGGTATTCTGTAAGGCATATAGTTTTGCTTATTCTTTATAGACGTGACATATGAATTTCTAGGGGAAAAGCCACACCTTCATTCCATTTTGGATTCTACACTAGTTAACAAAATGGCTTATCCAAAAAGCACCAGGGGTTGCAATTTTATAATATTAGCAAGAATTTTACCTAAACAAAAGAATCTAAGTCACAGCTGTGAATATCCGTGTGCACAGCATAGACACATTATTATAATGGAAATAAAAGGTCATTTGAATTCAAGGTTTTCTTTTTTTCCCATCCTGTAGAAATAAAGTAGTTTTAATGCTCACTTTGAATCTAGGTATTGTAGTTTAAATCATTTGACTTGAAAATGTCTTTCCAACACCCAGTTTAATATTCACAAGGAGCTTTCCTTCAGAAAAAGCAAAGTGGGATGTGCTTCAGTCCATAATTTATACTGTGACAATTCAAATGACTGTTAAAGTGAATTCTGAAATTTACATGGGGAGCTTAGCAGCAGGCACTGCCTTTGTCCCAGAGAATGTGGAGGTGGAGTCCGTAGATGATCAGCCATGTCTCACAAGGCACTATGTAGTGGTCATAATACTTTCTTGGGACAATCAGGATGTTATGTGTTTTTGTGCCTCCAACCTTAAAGAAATCTTTTTTTTTCTTTCTTTTTTTTTTTTTTTTAGTTGAAGAACAGTGCTTATAGTAGTTTAAGGGTATGGTTAGTTTTGTATTGTTAGTATGGATAGCAATTATCTTAGAGAAAATTATGCAAACATGTTTCAAGTCCATGGAGAGAATGCACATTATCTTCAACCATGTAGCCCCAGTGGTATACAGCTATAATCCCAATGTTCAGGAGATTGAGAGAAGAAGATAACAAGTTCAAGGTAAGGCTGGGGTGCACAGAAGTGCTTAGTCTTATAAAGAAAATGACTCATTTGTTTCAGTTCTTGTTCTAAGTACCAAGTTAATTCTTTCCTGTTTATTTTAGCCACATAGGGTACAACTTCTGCTGAAGCAGCACCATGTTTTTCAGTCTCAGGAAGAAGCTTCTTATATCTCTTTGCAGTTGCAACTTTTCTACTATACAGAAGTTAGTCAGAAACTAGTCACTCCCAGGAGTATACAATTAAATTTCTTTCCAAAAAATGAATGAACGAAACTAATCTTACAGCGCTGTGTTGTCTTGCTCATACTAGTCTTTCTAGGGTGTTTTCTAAGTATTTATTTTGTAGTGAATATGTATGAAGAAAAAAAGGAAGTCCCTCTGTGCTTACTAAGCTATGCTCAAAGTTAACTTAATCCTACTATAGCATGAGTTATGGTGCCTTTTGAGATGGACTGGAAGGACAGGAGCTCACACTTATGGAGCCAAAATGGACAAATGAGAGGAGTGACACAAACTGGGATGCCCTATACCAGGTGACATGACAGCACAGATGGAAAAGACTCTTGGACATAGTACTCCAGAAGGAAATTAATTTTTACATTCATATGTTGAGATATATTGATTCAGACAAAAACTATACTAGGTAGATCTTTTGTAGGATGTGTCCTAAGACAAAACTTTGTATATGTGCTAAACTATAAACCAAAGTATATGTGAAGATGAATATTCCTTGTATCTTAGGGGAAGATTATAGAGTAATTTCAATTGAAAGAGTTTGAATATTTTCATCCATAGATGAATTGGCAGAAGATTCTGAATAAGGGGATTACATGCTCGAAGTAGTATCTTTAGTGGAGTATTTCTAAAGTATGTGATCACTTTACAAGAAAAAAGAGTGAGCTGTACCAGTGACTCCAGTGAACTGTAAGGAGGTTGACAGTGACAGGGAAAAGGTTGAAAAAAATATCCAATGAGTGACTTTGCTAATGTTGCTAAGGCTTGAGAGAGGAGTCACTGCCAATTGGTATCCAGTCTCCAACAGAATGGGTCTGTTTAGTCACTGGCTTTCAGTATTGACTAAGTTTAATTCAACTGAACAAGCAAGAGGGAAAACCATGCTTTCTGTTTAATGACTTTGAAATCATGAGGTATTATTATGCTCTTCTTATCAGAAAATATAAATAGGTAAGTATTGAACGTTTTACTATAGACCAGTAGAAAGTCTGAACAGATTCTGGAGCGAGCACAGAGGAAGTGAGTGTATGATGCATGCATAGTATATAGGATACCCATATGTATTTGATATGTGAGAGCTAAATATTGAATTTAAACCCATTTAAATAGATTTCTTTTGCATTATTCACACTGTGGGTGGGTTATTAAAGAAACTACTTAGCACTTTACTATGTAAATTCAAAATTCAACTAAATGGAGTCTAAATGCTTTTCATAAGAATCGAAGTCTTTATGATTCTTTTGTAAGCTCTAGCAAATTCAATTCAAACAGAATTACTAATTAATACGGTCATGAATATGCCGTGCTAGAAATAGTGGAACAATTTTCTATGTTTTCAGTGTCAGGATTTATTGAAGAACAGTAAATTCACAGAATAGATTGGTTTTAGTGGTAGCAATCTTCTAGATAATCCCTTAAGTTGATGTAAATGGGTGTTATACTATTTTGATATTAATAACTAGTATTAACTCTCACATCACACACCACCCATCACACAATTAATCTTAATAAATTAATCAATTTATCTCTCTGGCCATATACCTGCATATGTACCATTACAAAACATATTCAAGTGGAAGAGACTACAGCTGAGATGAAGAGGTTTCAAAAATAGGCTGATGGAAATGTAATAGAGCCTATGTTAAGAAGTGGATGCCAACAAGTGCTTGCTGACAGGAGCCTGATACGACTCTTTCCTGAGAGGCTCTGCCAGTGCCTGACAAATACAGGGGTGGATGCTCTCAGTCAACCATTAGACTGAGCACAGGGTCCCCAATGGAGAAGCTAGAGAAAGGACCCAAGGAGCTGAAGGGCTTTGCAGCCCGGTAGGAGGAACAACAATATGAACCAACCAGTACCCCAGAGCTCCTAGGACTAAACCACCAACCAAAGAGTTCACATGGAAGAACCCATGGCTCCAGCGCATATGTAGCAGAGGATGGCCTGGTCAGACATCAATGAGAGGAGAGGCACTTGGTCCTGTAAAGGCTCAATGACCCAGTGTAAGGGAATGCCGGGACAGAGAAGTGGGAGTGGATGGGTTGGTGAGCATGGGGAGGGGGGAATGGGATAGGGGGTTTTCAGAGAGCAAGCCAGGAAAGGGGATAGCATTCGAAATAAAGAAAATACCTATTTAAAAAAATATGCCGAATAAATCAGCTGCAGGAGGAAGCATTTGCTATAAAGATCCGTCTATGGGAGTCATGTTAGAGAGGGAAGATGCATTTAGCTCTTCAAACAAAAGGACAGGACTATGTCTACAGCAAGAACTGGAGGTTCAGGTATACATGAACAAGCAGGTGGATGGATCCTCAGTTTCAGCTGCTTAGGTTATATTAGTAGCAGGGTGTGTGATGTGCAAGAACCTAGTGAGAGTCAAGGTTTTCTCCCTGTGAGTCTTTGACACAGACTCTTGAAATCAGATTACTGGCCAGCATTATGTGGCCTTTCCCATTGAACTTGTAGGTACCAATCATTTTATGGTGCAGAGTTACTCCATTTGGTGGGTCTGGCACATCCATTATGTTCATGGCTTAAGCTGCTCTGATAAGTTTTTATGTAAATTCACATGTCTCTATACCCTCAATTTCTATTTTCAGGAATAAATTGTTTGTGGGTTTATGCCAAATCCTATTGTTCCAGGTTGACTTCAGAAATGGCTGGCCTATTTTGTGGTTCTTTTTCTCTTTATTTCCAGATTGTCTCATGGTCCAGATATGTCAAACAATAACAGAAGTGTGGATGGGAAGTACTCCCATGTTAGCTCCTTCATGACAGAAATGTTGAGCCTGATGTATCCCGACAGAGTTACTTTCATGTTTATTGGCTAGAATTCTGTTAGATTCCTAATATCTGCCCAAACCTAAAAGCAGGGAGTTTGGTACAGGTTCTTAGAGCATCATTTTTCCACCTCCGAGACTGAGGTGAACTTAGAGTCTATGGAAAATTTGATGACTTTGGGAAGTGTGAATAAATTTGGTTGGTTTATGGGATAAGCATGCATGGTCTTCAGAGAGGAGATTGCCAGAGAATATTACAACTGTTGAAAACCCAGCTCTAAGTCAAAGTGCAATTCTTTAACTATTTGACTGATTTCTTTTATTTATGAGCAGCTTTCTAGGGAAAGTATAACATCACTAGGTAGGCTAACATTTGTTTGAAGAACAGTATATTTCTTTTTGATGATAGCTTTAGGAAGATTTGTAGGGACACAATTAACTGATCTTTATGTAAAGTCTAATGTAAAAGGACATTCTCAGATTCTTTCAGAGAACTTACAACATAACAAATATTCTACCTTCTTTTACCCAGGCCCTGTGGAAAGGGTAAGTAAGCACTTAACCTTTCCCCTGTGATGTGTGATGTGATGTTTTGATTTGGGGTTGAAAAGCAAAGCTGTTTGTTTGTTTTTCAAGAAATTATGTTCTGTAGCCCAGGCTGTTACCAAAATCTTCCTGCCTCAGCCTTCTAAGCAACAGAATTACTGAATTACTGGTATCTGTCACTATACTTTACATCCAAACATTTTCTTCACTTCACCACCAAGATTTGAAGGGGCTTTGGGATTTTTGGTGTTGGGATGGATTGCATAAAGTAGCTTATAAGCTACAGCTGTCTACAGTTTTCATTGCTGCCCAGGTGACATCAAAATCTCAATTTAGAAACAATAGTCATTTGTCTACACTATTTGAAGTACACCAACCATAGGATTTTGAAGGGTGAAGTTCATGTGAACTCACTCTACAGGTATTTTTCATCTGGACCAGGATATCCTAAATTATTTAGAAAAGAGGCAGAGCTTGAGGGTTCTGATCTTGGGGATGTGGAGGAGAGAGCTTCAAGGATACTCATGTAACACCTGTCCTCACCCCTAGAATTCTATCTATGTGTATATCTCATTTTTAACAAATCATCTGACAACAGAGGTTGTTATGCAGATTAATAGTCATAATATCTTCTGTGAGTTACAGGTATCTATTGATCATTTATGATACACATAGGATTTTTATATATTGATTTTCCCTTCATCCTTTTATAGTTTTGGTCAATACGTTTAACGTGGAGAAGGCCCATAGTCAAATAAAAGTGTGGAACTATCATAGTACACTTTGCTTTATTCCTCTTGATACTTTAATATTTTAAAGATGTCCCAAAATGTAGAAGCCTTCATTATTTTCTAACCACAAATAACTACATATCTTTTTCTGGTTTTGGGATGACAAAATCAAGAGGAAAGCCAGTATATTTGTTTTGATGACAGCTTTAGGAAAGTTTGTAGGAACACAATTAGCTGATTCTGAATAATAATTAGATGTCCATTCCACCAAGATAAGGAATTTTTTTTTTAAGTATGAAATATGACTGACAGGGCATGAGTTCAGTAACTGACTTAGTGGATAAGAAGACTGTTAAATTTCTTCAAAACACAAAGATAAACTCAAGAATATAAAAAATACCTGATAGCATATGCCAATGAACATCACTAGTATAAACATACATAATTATGTTTTTTTGTTATCTTTAATCTTTTTTACAGTCCAGTAATTGAGCCCCTCCTGTTCTGCTCTCTGACAGTTCCTCATCCCATATCTCCTCTGCCTCTGAGAGGAATTCCCTAAACCCTTACAACCTGCCTGGCTTCCCCATTCCCTAGGGCCTCAAGTCTCTCAAGGTTAGGTGTGTCTTCTTTCATTAAGGCTAGACCAGGCAGTCCTATGCTGATTATGTGTTGAAGGCCTCAGACCAGCTAGTGTATGTTATGTTATTTTATTTATAAAAGGAAGATACTTCTTAGAATACCTGTGCTGTTTACAGGGGGTATTGTTTTTTATTTTTTATTTTTATTTTATTTTTTGGCTAATGGTAAAGATACTTTTAGAACAGAACCAAGTCAGGCAAAATATTATGATTAGGTTTAACAAAACATGTATTTGCTAATAAAGCATCTGATTTTATTTCTTTATTCTAATGAGGTTTTGACTTTATCCTAGTATTTCTAGTCCATGCGTACTGTACTACATGTGATTTGTTCTCTGAGATGGATTCTGGTATATTTTACTCTACTAAGAACTCTCTAGCTTTTGCAAAAGACCATTTTGATAGTAAGATAGATAGTTCAGAGTATGCCACTCCATGTTTATTTAATCAGGATTTATTGTCATTGGTAGGTCTTCACTCTAGTGCTGATACCTTACACTCTTGCCTTTAAATATGTATCTCTGGGATCTTGATGAGGATTCTAAAAAAATTCCTAAATGCCAAATTACCATATTCCTAGATACAAGCATGAGTGTATGCTTCTAATGTGTGCTTCATTATGGTAAGTCAGAAATATGCTTAAATTGTATATTTACAATAGGCTTTTCATGTGCTATTATTTGGCTGAGTTGACTGGCTTCCATAATTACCTAGCTTCTAGATAATTTCAATGTATAAGTTGCAGCAGGACGGAATAGCGTCACTCCTTTCTTGTTTCCACATGCAGTTTTATGCATTTGTGCATTTGTATCCTTGGCAAAACCGGAGCAAATGAGCAAGAAAACAAGGAAGTTGACATAGCACATGTGCTAGCAGTAACAATAAAAACCCGCTTCTTTAGCAATCTCAACAAAATGCTGCAATAAGCCAATGTTCTTATTTTGCTCTCAGAAGTTTGCTTTGTGCTATTTGAATAAATGAAGGAAACAAATCACACATGAACATTGTCCTCTAGGCAAAGCTAATAAGGTAAATAAGCAATATTCAGATTTTTTTTTAATTACTCAAGTAAGTAATCACTTTTTTGTCTACTACACCAAGGGGCAATAATTTTTGCTTTATACGTTTATTTTCTATGTGTGTGTGCACAATTAATCTTCTTTCAAGTAGTAGAGACTATCACATTTCATTAAAATACTTCGAGTACCATCATGTTCAAATAGCCTGCAGAATGTACACTGTAAAATTCAAAGTGCTTAAAGTCACTTGCTCTTGAAATGGAAGTTAGGTTAATGAAGAGAGAGTGCACTTCTTACTCTCTCACAGCTGATGTGCAAGCTTTTCAAAGTATTGATTATGCTGATTATGATGATAGTAATTCTCCATACTGTTTTCTCAAGGATGAGCCAGACAAGCATTGAGCCAGAGACTTCCAGTATGTTTTTGAAAATAGAAATCCATTTTTTTTCTAAAGGAAGGTAGATATTTAGGAGTACTGAAGCATGTATGTCAGCACATTGAAGCAGGATACTTCCAGCTCTTAGCTTTGTAGTGAGCCTTTATTTCATTCATCTTGTACCTGTCCCTTAAATTGAAATTAAAGAAAGAATGGTCTTTTAAAATTATAAAATTAGTATTAAAGGGCTGGAATTGTATATTTGTAGGTCATTCATGACACTTCTTTTTGTTACAATGAAGTCTAAAATTAAAAAAAAACCTGAAAATCCTACATCAGTTAGTTATATAAACACATATCCATAAATTATTATAATCAAAATCTGCAAAGTTAAGTCATATACGCATCCAGCTAAATTAGGACTCTGAAATCAAAACATAACACTTAGCTACCTGAATAATGATACGGAATGTTAATAGATGATGATAGTTGTTGGTTTGTGGCATTATGGTAAGCAATTAAATAATTAGAAGGAAAAGGTCAAACACTTTTGAAATGTTAGTAATGTAGCACTGCCAGAGCCCAGTATTTCAACCAGATCTTACTACTGATCTAGCTAGTGCTTCACATTTGCCAGCTGTGTAACATCGGCGAGTTGTTTCATCTCTTGGGTTGTCAGTACACTCATCTGGAAAATGGAGTTAGTGATAACATGTAATTTTTGAAAAGCACTTAGCTTAGTACTTGGCTATAATTGCTGCTAAATAACTATTATATGCTAGTGGTAGAATTTTGTTCTCATCCTCCCCGTTCTATGATGACACTTCCTTTGGCTTGAGGTTGGTTTGAGTGGATTGAGTTCAACTGACTTATTGTATCTAGAAAACTGTGTATAATTGTCCATCATGTCTGGCTTTTTGTGTCTTTGCACTCTGTCTTCTACAGTGATCCCTTAATTTTTGGAGAAAGGGTTTGATCTAGATGTCCCATTTAAGGCTGAATACTTTGAAGTCATTCATTCTGTGTACCTTAACCAGTTGTAGTTCTGTGTTGATTACTATATATTACAAAAAGCAGATTATTTGGATGAGATCTCAGATAATGGACTAATCTATGTCTATTATCAAGAAGTTATTGAGTCAGTTTGATCCTATATCCCATTTGCAGAGTGATAATAGTAGGTTCTGCCATAGGACCTGTGATCTGTAAAATTACAGGTCCGTGTTCCAGTAACTATGCCAGCAATGGGTTCCCTCTTGTGGAATGAGTCTTAAAACCAATAAAAAAAAGTGGTCACTTTTGAACATGTGCTACTATTGCACAGCAAACATATTGCAGGCAGGCTGATACTGTAGGTTTCAGGGCTCTCAGCTGGATACAATTGATGATTGCTTTCCCCGTAGTAGTCTGTGTAGCTAGTTAGTAGTGATGAAGTTCCAGGCTAAAAGCAGCTTGAATTCTCCATGTCTACTACACAAGTTCATGGTGATTTCAGAAATAGGGCCTCACTGACCATTTGCATCAGTAACTAGGAACAATGACAATAGCTTTTCATATTTGGAGTCTGTGAGACATCCTGGTCAAGGACACCTCTAAATAAAAATCCTTGCAGTCTTTATTTGTTAACCTGTATTGTAGAGACATATTGTATAGTAGTTTAACCATATTTAAATTGCTTATATGTATATATGTTTATAATTTAGGAATCTTCTCCTATAGTAAATTTTCACGTAACTTTTTCATAAGTTCTTTCATGTAAGTTAGCCCTTCCCTTAATCCTTTCTCTATCATTACTCCCCTCTCCCATAGTCCGTTTAGTTCTTCATGGTCTATTGTTTTTCTTTAATACTGTATATCAATGTGTTCTGTCTTTCCTCCTTTGAAAGCCCTTCATATGGTTTCTTATTAGTTTCCCAGTCTCTGTGCTATTCCAAATGCAACACACATATCTATGCATTTAAAGCTAATATCCACAAATGAGAGAAAACATGCTACCCTTAACGTTTTGGGTCTATAGTACCTAAATCACGATTGTTCCCAGCTTCATTCATTTACCTGTGAATTTCATTTGTGTTGATGTACTGTATTTATTATCCATGTTTCCATATTGGTTGACTTTCTCAGCTGTTTCCATTTCCCACTATTGATAATAAAGTAGCAATAACAAGTATCTCTGTATAGGATATTTAATCTTTTGAGCATCTGCACTAGAGTGGAGTAGCTGGTTCATGCAGTAAAAATATTTCTAGATTTTGGAAGAGTGTCCACACTGATTTAATAATACCTGTACTCCCACCCAGCAGTGAATAAATATTCCCATTTAGGGAGTTAGGTTTTTTGGTTTTTTTTTCTTTTTTTAATGGTATGGCTCCTGTGATCTAACACAATCCTGTTGATGGCCACACATCTAAGCATACATCAGCTGCACTAATGGGACTCAACTGGGTTAAAAATAAAAATTAAAAAAAAAATACAAAGTTGAGTGGGTACAGAATGGGGATATGTCTGGTAGAATTTGGGGAAGGGATTGATATGATCAAAATGGAGTAAATTAAGTTCTTGCTGAGCTATTACAAATATTTAAAAAAACTAAATAAAATATTAATTGCTTTCATAATAATTCTGTTAGATATTTAGGATGACCTGTCAAATTGTAGAGGTTAGCAACATGCTATTTGATATTATTTTTGCTATGATGTAGAAAATTATTTTGTTTTTTTTTCCTTGCACTAAGCTCAATTCCAAGTGGATCAAGGACCTCCACATAAAACCAGACACACTGAAACTAATAGAAAGGAAACTAGGGAAGAACCTTGAACATATGGGCACAGAGGAGAATTTCCTGAACAGAACTCCAATAGCTTATGCTCTAAGATCAAGAATTGACAAATGGAACCTCATAAAATTACAAAGTTTCTGTAAGGCAAAGGACACTGTCAGAAGGACAAAGCGCCAACCAACAAACTGGGAAATGATCTTTACCAACCCTACATCCGACAGAGGGCTAATATCCAATATATACAAAGAACTCAAGAAGTTATACTCCAGAGAGCCAAGTAACCCTATTAAAAAATGGGGTACAGAGCTAAACAAAGAGAAAATTATTTTGAAAGTGAAGTTAAGTCTATGATATGTTAGCTTTCGTTAAATTTTCATTTGAAAATTTCTGGGCTGGAGAGATGGCTCAGCAGTTAAGGTCACTGACTGCTCTACCAGAGGCCCTGAGCTCAAATCCCAGCAACCACATGGTGGCTCACAACCACCAGAACTAATGAGTTCTGGGGTGTCTGAAGACAGCTTCAGTGTACTTACATATAATAAGGAAATAATTTTTTTTTAAAAAAGAAAATTTCTATTGTAAAAATAGTTCGTGTATTTTACCAGGTTGATTTTAGGAAAGCAAAATACCAAAGCAAATGTTTATTGCAGTTCATACTTCTTTGTCTCGATGTTCGTTTTAACCATGTTATATGGTGATTGTGTTGTAGATAGCCCTACTCGGAGTTTAAGGATCTTTTTCTTGTCATATTATTTATGTAGAGAAGAAACATACTGTTGTTGTATATGACAGTATTTATTGAATATTTCAGTATTCCATGCAGACACATTTCATCTGTGGAAGAAGCCAAAGCCTTAGGAAAGCAGATTTAATTTTTTTAAGTTTTTTTTATAAGATTTAATTATTTATTTTATGTATGTGAGTACATTGTAGCTTTCTTCTGGCATCAAAGAGGGCACCAGAACTCATTACAGATGGTTGTGAACCACCATGTGGTTGCTGGGAATTGAACTCAGGACCTCCGAAAGAGCAGTCAGGTACTCTAAACCACTGAGCCATCTCTCCAGCCCCCAGATTTAATGTTAATTGTAGTAAAAGGAATTATAAATTGGACCACATAGGATTTGTAGAAGTTTTCTCTTCAATTTCAACTTTAACAGCTTCTAAACATTTCCACCAGTCACCTATCTATTCATACCTATGTTTCTTCTTGAATACTCATGCTGTATAAAAACGAGTATTGGGTTGGTTCTCTCCATAGTATGGTGAAGAGGTTGTCGTATTGAGTTGAAATTCTGCCATCTTTTGGGATAAAAAAGAAAAGCACTGTACATAGGAGATACTGTTCCTCCAGCAGTGTGAAAAGCCTTATCCATCACCTCATATTGACTCATGAGAAACTCCAATATAATTAAATCCTTAAGAGATTCACAGATTTAAAACTTTAACAGGTTCCATAGTATGTGCACATGTGCATGCACATATTATATATTATATACATTATATATGTATATATGATCCCTTAAATGCATATATCATATTTTAAATTAAATGATATTAAAAAATAGATATTAGATATATTAAATAAAGGGACTAGAGAGATAGTTCAGTGATTATAGGCACTTGCTCCTCTTGCAAAATATTTGGGTTTGATTTAAGCATCTTCCTGGCAGCTCACAACTTTCTGTGAATCCAGTACCAGATGATTGGGAGTCCTCTTTTGGCTGCTGTAGGTACTAAGCATATACATACAGCACATATATAAATAGGGACAACTTATTTATACAAAAAAAAAGTCTACAAAATCCTTCAGAAATAGGAACTAAGTATTAAGAAAAGAAGGCTCTAATTATTTTGTCAGTTAAAAAAGAATTTAAAAGCATTGAGATTTACACACACTTCATTGAAAAAAAAAATCATTGTATCCTTGCCAGTATCAACTGATATTGATGGTCTTTAAAAGTGCAATATATGTGTTTGAATGTATCCAGAACTCAAGTAAACAAGCTTCTTCTCTTCCTTTCTATGATGCTACTAAGGCTCTATCCATCCAAAGAATTGAATTAGTATTCAGTTCAATTGAGGCTGGGTCCTGTAAATTGGATCTTCAGTGCCATGTGGTATATGTTTTTAATCAGCTTCTGTATATAGAGAGCTGTAGAACTTTAAGGAGGAGAGACAGAGGTGGAGCCCTGGCCTTCCTTTTTCTCTGCTTTTCTTTCTGGAAATGAAGGAGTGGTTGTGCTCTGTTCCTGCTGCTGCCTTGATGTTGTCTGCTACAGGTCCAGAAGCAACCAGATCCATTTCTAAAACTGTGAGACAAACTAAGTTGTTTCTCTTTGTGCATATTTGCTATGGATGGAAAGCCGACTGAGACAAAGGTGAATGAATGCATATTTTTCCCAGTAAAGAAAGAAATAAAAAACTTAAATTATTCCATTCTCAATGTTCCATTATTCATAAGCTACCAAATTCATTTTGTGGTCTTTATAATGGGCTCTTTATCCTGATGACTGTTTTACAGAGCTCAGTCACATCCACAATATTGCCCCATTGTTTCTATTTATTTGGACAATTTTGCTTCCTGAGATCAGCAGAATGGCAAAGGGAATGTAAAACTTATAATACTTGTTCCAAATAAGTAAAATATTAAAAAAGCATATACACACACACACAAAAAAAAATCCCAGATTTTGTTTCGTTCCCTACCTTCAGAGTCCGTTTACACAGTACCTATGATCTGATATGCAAGTCAAATCTCTCCGTGTCTTTGAAGAGGTGATTCTGTAAAGTGTCTGGCCCATGGCCAGGGTTGCAGAGCAGCTCAGAAAGTTATTGCTGATTCTCATGCCTCCTCATGTTTCCCTTGTTTCCTGCCTTTTCCCCCTTGAACACTCTTCCTGGTCTATCTTTCTGGTTATTGCTTCATTTAATTTTTGTAACTACTCTCCAGAGTTGCCATTTTTCATAACTTTAATTTTCCTCAACTAGATTCCAAGTTCCTTTTACATATTAGCCTCATATTTAGAAGCACTAAATACTTGGCAAATACTCAGTTGTCAGCTTTTTATACCTGGGAATGATTGCTGATTCTGAGTAGAACATGCATTTTCTTAGTCTTCTCTCACAGGGTCCAGTCTTGGTGGAAACACTTTTTCTCCCTAGTGTTCATATTTTGCAACCTGCAGCTCTCAGAGACACAGACGATTATACAAGCATAATGTTCGATTTGGAACTGGGAGCAGTCTTCTGAATACTAGACTGGATGGTAAAGCACACATTATGCTTGTGCTTTGGCAAACTTATTCTGAACTCCATCTGGAATTCTGAAGCCAATTAATTTCATCCTTAATCCCAAGGTTCCTGGCCCAGTAAAATCTACAAATGTACTATTAACATTTTAGTAGAAAAAAAATATAATGGGGATTTTTTTTGACAACATTTCTAGTCACTCCGGTGTTTAATGATGAAATTTTATGACAGTAAGCTCATTCACGTCTCCTCGTTGTTTCATCCCATACTTTGCAAATTTAATGCTCTGAGAAGAACCCTCTGTTAATCCTCTTTTTTTTCTGTTGAGCCTTCGAGAATTCCCACATGCTTATAAACAAAATTCCTTGCACCATCCATTTTCCCCAGGGAGTTTACTATGTTCATGTTAATAGGAATCACGTGCTAACTTTAGGATCTTTTCATTGTGTTTACTTAATTATACTCAGCTATCATGTGTCATGCTTCTAGACATACACTGTCCTTCACAAGTCACACAGCAACACAGCTATTTCTCAGAGCATTAGTTGCTCTTCATTACAGCTTTTGATGATTCTTCCTGATGCATTATGGTGCATTATGTAAGGCTTATTTGATGCCTTTGCAGTCCTGGGGCGAGTGGCCGTTGAGGGCAAACGTTCATTCTTTCTACTTTTCTGTTCTTTTCCTTTCATTTCCATTCATGTGCCATGTAATGTGTGCTTGTGTGTGTGTGTGTGTGTGTGTGTGTGTGTGTGTGTGTGTGTGTGTGTGTGAACAGGTTGCTGACAAGGCCAGAAGAGAGCATGGAATACCCCGGAGCCTCCTTCTACTCTATGGATATTTAGAACTAAACTCATGTTCACCAAAAGAACAGGGAACATGCTTCTCCAGCAAGCCATCTTTCCAGCCTTCACACTTTCTTATGATCACATGATCACCTTAGTGATCGAATTGTTCAAAAGGCAGCTTTAACAGTGCACTAAGCTTGGTGGCTGTTATATCCAGGTCTGTCTGGCACTTCCTTGTAAGGCTAAGATTAAGTTAACTTCTTTTTTTTTATTTTTTATATTTTTATTTACATTCAAAATCATTTCCCCTTTCCCCTTTCCTCCCTCCCCGAAAGTCCCATAAGCCCCCTTCCCTCCCTCTTTTCCCCATTCAATCCCCTCTCGCTTCTCTGTCTTGGCATTCCCCTACATCCAGTCTTTCCAGGACCAGGGGTCTCTCCTTCCATCTTCTTGGAAATCTATTGATATGCGTATTGTGTCTAGGGTATTCCGAGATTCTGGGTTAATATCCCCTTATCAGTGACTGCATACTATGTGTGTTCTTTTGTGATTGGGTTACCTCACTAAGGATGATATTTTCAAGTTCTGACCATTTGCCTAGGAATTTCATGAATTTATTGTTTTTAATTGCAGAGTAGTATTCCATTGTGCAAATATACCACATACTTCTTAATGTGCAGTAAGCCACCCTGCACCTCTAATCTGTTCCTACTCTTCCTTACAGACAAGGCACTTCCTTATTTTACTTGCAAGCAACTCCTTCCCTTCCTTGTTTATTTAATGTATACTTTTTCCTACCATCTTTCAGCCAGAACTTTTCTTTCTTGCTCTTGTTTTCCTTATGTTCCCTAGACTTTATTTTTCCCCTGTCCTCTAGTTATAAAAGCTCCCTCTGAAATATCTGATTTTTAAGAGTCATATTAAACCTAACAATGATTTGATTTCCTTTTTTTTTTCTGACTGTTTCTTGCACTGTTTTTCTTTTTACTCTCACCATGACTTTCCCCTTTCCTCTATGAACTGTGAATATTTTTATTTCTACCTACAGCCTTGTCACCTTTAACTTCCTTCAGGAAGTACGTTTTGCCACAGATGCTTGCTCAGACCTTTGTTCTTTTCCCTCACTATCTTAGTTTTTTCAGTCAAATTGCAGCAGCCTTATGACATAACGATGGCTCTCAAACCTCAGGACTGGTTTTGACTCTTTATTCGGGACTGTAAAATTGTACAGGTTGCTTCCCATTTGGGGATCTTGGTGTGGTTACACAATAGATGCCTCAACCCTATCTGCCCCTAATTAATTTTATTACTTGTTCTTGAAACTGTCTTCTGGTATTTTCTCTTTGGGAAAATCGTACAAATATGCAGCGAGGCATCCCAAGCCTGGATCAATAATCTGTTCATCTACAAATTGATTTACCACTAGACTCTATCATTAACCCATGGACAGCTTAAATATAGGACTGGGAAATAGTTCAGGCTGCCACTAGTTTGCCTTGCTAGCACAAGGATATGAGTTCAGTCTCTTGGGACCAATATATATTAGTTAGTTTTCTGTTGTCATGACAGAGTACCCTGATTAAAACAAAACAAAACAAAGCAAAACAAACAGAAAACCCAACAACAACTTAGGGAAGAAAAGATTTATCTTGACTTAAAGTTCTAGAGGGCATTCTGGACCTCACTTTGGGGATGGAGTGTCAGCTGGAATGTGAAGCTGGTTGGTCACATTTCATTCACACTCAAAAATTCTGTTGGAGGCCAGGAGAGCAGGTATCAGAAAGAGTGATAGGGAGAAACAGGAAGTGGAGCCAAGCTCTAAACCCTCAAAGTTTGCCTCTAGTGACACACGTCCCCCAGCCAGGATCCACCTCCTGAATGGTTCACAACTTCCAGAACCCCTAGTTGGTAATCAAGTGCTTTAACATACAAGCCTGTGAGGGCCATTTCATGTTCAGACCACACCAAGGTTCTTTTTTTTGTTGTTGTTGTTGTTGTTTTGTTTTGTTTTTTAATTGATATTTTATTAATATTTTTAAATCAGTCAAGCCTTTGTAATTTGAGTGCTGGGAAAGTGGATATAGGCAAGTCCCTAGGGCCCTTTGCCCAGTCAGCCTAGCCAATTTGGAGAGTTTGAACACACACAAGCATACACACACACACACACACACACACACGTGCACGCACACAGCCATGCTTGTGCACACACATGCACAGATGCACACACAAATGTCTGTACCTACCTACACATGCATGTGCACTTATACACTCATGAATATACACATACACATACATGCACACATGAGAAAACAGGATGCCCTTGTGACTCCCCTTCATAAGAGGGACAGTCATTCTTACTTAGACAACTGAGAAGTGTCTTCTGTCCCTGGGTATTACTGTCTGGACTCTCCTCTGTCTGATATAAGCAAATATCTCCAAGACCTCTTACTACTTTCCTTCTGTCATTTCAAGGTCACCTTGTAACTGACAAGATACCACTTAGTTTTTGTGATAGCAGTCTTAGGAAGACTTTATTTTTCTGAAAAAAATTTATTTTTAAAATTGTTTATATCCTCTATGTTTTATTCTGTCCAAATTCTCATTATATTCCTCTTGTCAGCTATCTAGTTTCCAAAAGCTGTGTATGGTTCCTCTGCACTTTGATGTATTATTGAATCATAGAGGGGCAGTAACAAGAGAACCAAAGTCTCTGGTGTTTGTCGAGAGGTACTAAGGCAGTGATCACAGCCGAGGCAAACAGGAATTTGGCTGTCATCCACTAGGAACTCGTTTACTTGCCCTCTACCATTATACTTTACCCTCAAAAATTTCTAAAATACCCTATGTTTCTTTTTTCAAATGTCCTGCTCTGTTTACAGAAAGAGCAAGATAGCTCTCTTTATTTAATGCTAACAGTGCTAATATTAGGTTTTGTATTTTTAGTCATGCCATTAGTTATGCATGACCAGAGGTTGCAATTTATTTCTTCAGAGTCTAAACTGAGTGCAAAAATGTCAAATAAAATGATGTGCTTTTTCTTTATTTTCCTACTGACCCTTTCTTGCTTTTAAAAGTGAAAGACAACACAAATTTAAGGCAATAAATAGAAAAAAAGGATACGGGGCTAAAATTAGGGAAGAGCTGGACTGTCTTAGATCTCTGCAGCTGTTTTGGGGACACCTTGGATTGAAACTTATTCATGCATTTTAGCTCTGCCGTAGAATACTTGGGTAGCCTCGGAGACTGTAGCATGCTTTGTTATACTCTTATAGTCACTGATGCATATGATAATATTTATTCTTAACAGATGAAGACACTGTGGCATGGAGAGCTTAAGTAACTGATGAATGATCATAAAGCTAGAAAGTGGCAGAGTCAAGAACTCAAGCCTTCCTCTTTCTGACTAAGAGATTGTACTGAGAGAGAGAGAAGGAAGGTGGGCATAGGAAGGGATGATGACTGAGGATTCATGGGGACTTTCCCTTTCAAAATTAGTGATATATGACCATACAGAATATGCTTGATAAATAGATATTTTTAGAGAATGCTTTATTTGAATTCTTAAATTTAAAATTTGTTCTAAGTTGTAGCTGTTGATTTCCTGTTTTATGACATAAGGATTTAGAGCAGGCTCATTCAGTCCAGTCCTATGATATATACCTACTGCTTGCTGGTCCCCTATGTACGCATGGAGATTTCGTAGTGCACAAGCAAATGGGCATACCATTAATTATGACTATTTTGCTCTCAAAGATGAATAGTGTACTACAGTTTGATTATAATTTTCTGGTTTATATTTTTAATCTTAGGAGTTAGTCCTTTTCATTCTGTTGTTTGCCTGGTTTTCAAGTCATTGAAAGTGGGGCTACAAACAGTATCAGAACTGTAGAGACTTGTCAGTGCCTCATGGGTTCAGTCAGCTGGTATGGACCAAACCATGATACAAACATTGACCACTCCCTGTCCTCTCCAACTTGCTTTTTGGTCATGCTGTTTCATCATAGCAATAGAAACCCTAACTAAGACTGGGGTTGTGAATTAGGGAAACAGTCAAACCAGAGCAGTATAGCCTGACTCTGCTAATCCTGTGTTTCTTTCGATCTGAGCACAGATAATTCAACATGATTTGTTTCTAGCATATTTTGTGTAAAACATATTATATATAATACATATATATTTATATATAATATATAATACATATATAATACATAATACATAATACATTTATATAAAACAGTATATATAAAATGTATTTTATATGTTAACTCTTGGTATTCAATGACAATGTATCTTAAAGGAATTATTTTAATTTTATTTGTAAAAGTAAAAAGTAAGAAACAAAACAAAAATCTAAGTACAGCTTTAGGAATACATGGAATTTATTCAGTTTACTCTGCGTGATCAGGAGGGGGACTGAGAGTGTCTTTATACCTCCCTCCTTCTCTTTTAAGTCTCAGACCACATTATCTATTTTTTTTTTAGGTTAGAGATAGAAACAATAAAAACCAAATAAACAACAACAGCAACAACATTAAACATTTTTGTTAATGGATTGGATTGCAGTTCATTTTGAAGAGTAGTTACTAGTTTATCCCTCCATCTCAAATATCACCTGCCAGTATTCAGTTTCTTACCTTAGATACTCCAGACCTGACTACACCATTCTCCTGTCTTCTGCCCTGTTTCTAGAAGTTCATTGAAAAAGAGGTTTCTTACACTATGTAGACAACAGCAGGTGCAGCTGTGTAGCACTCCCGCTTAGTCCTGGACCTGCTCTTCCACTGTTTGCGTTGTGACCCTTTAAATCCTGAGATTTCTGTGAAATGATTGTTGCCAACTTCATGTGATGGAAAAAAATGATTTTGGTTCTAAACCTGGATTTCTATCTTAGCTTCTCTTGATGATAGAATGTGACTTCTAAGCCAAATGAACCCCTTTGTTCATGGTGTTTATTATGGGAACTAAATACAAACTAATACAATGATGGGTTTTAAGTTACATATTAGTACTAATATGTGAAAATTTTGCTTGAGCATTTGGTTGGAAATATCTATTTTACCCCAATGTGTGCTACTAATTACTGGTATTCTTAATGAGTATTGCCTGGGATGTTTGCTTGTGTGGTATAGGCTCTTCAGGGTACAGTAAATTCAAATAGAAAGACATTCATATTCCCAAGATATCTCTGCTTGTATCTCCTTGGGTACTTAGCCTAATTTCTCTGGAACTCCATTTTTCACCTCATAAAGTAGTAGTAAAGCCCGTAGAACTGCTTTGAATCAGTTATCTCTGTGTTTATAGTGCTCTGTTTGTGTTTACTAGCCTTGAGTTAATTCATCTTGGGAGTTTACTTTTCTGCTGTTGTAGCAGGACAATAGCTTTATATATTTTGCACTGTTGATGATAAGAATATTTAAAAGGTTGTGTAAAAATAATTTGATGCATTGCCTGGTACTGTATGAGCATTTGCCTAATGTGGGTTATAAAAACCTCTGTTGAAACTAACAGAACAGTTATCATATTCAGTTATGATAATGAGTTTTAGATTGCATATATGAATATATATTATGAAAACAATAAAATAGTCTATATATTAAACATTGTGATTTTCATACCAGTCATAGCCAAATTATCTATAGGGTTTTAAATATAAATCTCTTCATTAAAGGGGTCAGCTCAACTGATAAACTTTTTCCCTGCAATTTTATTTATTTTTTAAAAATTATCTGTGAATGTGTGCATCTGTATGTTGCTATGCACATTCCTGGAGTGCTTCTGGAGACCAGCAGAGGATGTAGATTCCCTGGAGTCAAAGGAAATCGTGAGCTGCTTCTGGAATGAGAACCCAGGTCCTCCGTAAGAACAGTGTATATACTCTTCACCTCTGAGCCGTTGCTTTAGCCTTACACAACTTTATCTGAAAAGTAATTGAAATGCTTTCTGCCTAGTGGTTAGGTCCCTTAGCTCTCCTAGAATCTAGAGTTTAATTTTAAGTTATGGATATTTTTCTTATGTGTCCTTTTCCATATAACTATAGTATACATTATGTGCATTATTGTATTAGTGATACTAAAAGGAAACAGGAAAATAAAGTGATGCACGTACCACTGAACTGTCCACAGAATTGTTCTAGGTACCAAAGATCTTAGGGTAAAAGGAAGATTTGAGAAAGTGTTCAACATTTTTCACACTTTAAAACAGTTTAGACTATGGATCTTTCAAATGATCTTTTTTTTTTTTATTTTCTAAGTTTTTTTCATTTACATTCAAAATCATTTCCCCTTTTCCGTTTCCTCCCTCCCCGAAAGTCCCATAAGCCCTCTTCCCTCCCCCTGTTGCCCATTCAACCCCCCCCCACATCTCTGTCTCGGCATTCCCCTACATCCAGTCTTTCCAGGACCAGGGGGTCTCTCCTTCCATCTTCTTGGAAATTTATTGATATGCGAATTGTGTCTAGGGTATTCCAAGATTCTGGGTTACTATCCCCTTATCAGTGACTGCATACCATGTGTGTTCTTTTGTGATTGGGTTACCTCACTAAAGATCATATTTTCCAGTTCTGACCATTTGCCTAGGAATTTCGTGAATTCATTGTTTTTAATTGCAGAGTAGTTCTTTTTTTTAATTAATTAATTAATTAATGCAGCTAGTTTGCTGCTTCTTGAGGGGTAAGAAAATATTTACTTAAAACGAGCTTGGGCTTTGAAACTTAGTGATTTTGAAAAGATGCCTTGACGTTATGGCTCCCTCAAATGATCACTGTGATTCAATATAGAAACTGTCATCATGTGAACTTGCTCAAGACATTATGTTACTTGCTGAAAACTCTAGGAGAAAATAAATCATAGATAACAATGGCTCTTTATTGCATTAAAATTATAAAAGTATACGTATCATTTTCCCATAAGATATAATAATAATAATTTTATAGAAATTTATGGTATAAATCTGCAGATATTTTGCTATGGCTACTATGAAAATAGCATTTCCATTTAATATATAGAACATTTAAAAGTTTCAATCAATCATAATCAAATAATAAGAAGAAAACTATAAATTGTGTGTGTGTGTGTTTGTGTGTGTGTGTATGTGTTTGTGTATGTGTGTGTATGTGTGTGTATATAAATGCAATAGATCCAAAATTTTAGACAGGATGACAAATACTACATTTTATCTCATTTGGGAGTAGAGGAGTGATGATGTGTTAAGTAGAAGAGAGATTTCAGTTACTAAGGATTGGGATGGGACTGAGAAAGAGAGGAGAGAGAGATAGAAGGCCGAATGCATAGTACGATGTGCATGGAAACATTTTAATGTATATATAGTATTATCTTGTACAACTGATAATTGTTCATAATTTTACAATACATATAACAGGTGTGATGTTTATACAAATACATAATAAATTTAGGAATAGTCTTGATCTACCAAAAGGGATATATTTTACCTGAAAGAGCCAAGAGTCAATGAATGAATTGTGAGAACAGTCAGCAGTGACAGACACCACAACTACTGGGGGATAAGACAAAGCACATCTAGTTCCCTCAAGTGAATCACAATCACAGAAATGGACTCTACTCAGATGTGATAGAGAAAGTATCCATGTCCTATGTCGTTATTCAAATGGCCAGCATAGCCCATGTAATTTAGGTAAAATATACTGTGGTGTTTATGTTGCATAAAATGGCAAAGTGATCAATGTATGCCACATGTTTCCTTATTTACACAGACAATTTTTTTATTGTATCATCATGACAATTTGGGACTTTCAAAACGTTACCTGAGATACAGAAGTGTGAATATCATGTTGTGATAACACTTTAGAGCAAATTTTCCAATGTCTCAGTGTTTTGAATTGAGCAGCTTATCACCGACATCCACCAGCCACTTGTACCAAATAGCACACTGTCTCCACACATCTTCTTCTTTTCTCCCCATTAAGAAGAAGTTCACATTCTCAACTGCAACATAAATGTTGCTCAAGTTACATTAAAAACCCAGAGAGTGCTAATTAATCAATGCTTATTTTGATTTTATAGATAGTGTTGAAATAATTATGACAAATACCTTTGGGAAAATTGATTTTATAAAATTGTTTATAAAATATTTTTGGAATTTTGTATAGAAACCAATGAAAATGAAGTTGCTATTTCTTTATCTCAGGGTGCCTATTGATGCTCTATTTTATTTTCCTTATTAAACTTTGAACTAGTAAAGTTTTTTATTTTATCGATTTGCTATATACTTATTAAAAGGCAAATACAATGGACAGATTATTTTTAACAAAACTAAGAATAGGATATTAAAAATAAGTTATTAGACTAATGTTTTGCATATGATTTTGAAAATCCTTTACACTATACAGAAAAATTACATTTAATGGTAGCATGCACTCACAAAAAGAAAGTCGTATGATTTTGTTTGTGTAGCTGACTTGGTCATCTCAACACATAGTACTCAGCAAGCTCAGATGTTTTAGTGGTTTTCTATTATGTCTTGAGACCCTTTTCTTCGGTTTATAAAATATCAGTGTGCAAACTATCAAAGTTATAAGGGCTTACTAAGTTAAAAGTCCCCACACTAGCCCTTGCCTCTGGGCCTGTCAAGCAATATGACAAAATTTCAGCCCAACCATAAGAACAGTGAAATGCATTTTCCTCTGAGCTTCTTTATGGAGCTGAGGATTGAGCTTGGTGGTGGAGTATTTGTCAAGCATTCTGATGCTCTCATTTCAATGTCTAGTAACAAAGAGAAATCAATCATAAAAAAATCTAATTTGTAAGATTATCTGTTAATAACATGTTTTCTTTTTAAGTATTATATATGCTCCTTAAACCTTAAAGGGAGCTGGAATGTATCCTAATATCATGTCAATTCTTATTATCTCTCAGTTGTTTTGAAGTTGGAGTGACAGGAGGTGAAGGCTGGGTCTGGCAGCCTTACCTATATTTGCACAGATGTGTTGACTATTTCATCACGGCACTTAAAAGCCACTAATGAAGTTAAAACAAGAAGGATGCCTTTTTCATAAAACATGTTTTCAAATGCCAATATCCATTTATCATAAAAAATAACAAAGAAGATTTTACTCACATCATAAATACAATCTATTGATATAATCGCATAGATTGGAATACTCAATTTAAAATTAAATTGGATATTTCTTGTCAGAATCTTTTTATAGTTTTAAAATTTTCTTTTCAGGAGTGTATCATTGTTGTACATGGATATGTCTAATAGAGACATTTTATTCCAGTACAGCCTGTGCTTGGATTCTTAAAAATAAATCTTAATTCGAAGATCACATTAGGAACTTATTTTCTTTAGACAAACTATTTAAATTTAGAGATTGCTACTTACTCTATTTTAGGTTTGTGCATGTTGTCATTGTTTTGAAGAAAGAACTGCTTGCAGAGTGTAGTGGCTGGTTTTGTGTGTCAACTTGACACAAGCTGGAGTTATCACAAAGGGAACCTCCCTTAAGGAAATGCCTCCATGAGATCCAGCTGTAAGGCATTTTCTCAATTAGTGATCAAGGTGGAAGGGCTCGTTGTGGGTGGTACCATCCCTGGGTGATAGTCCTGGGTTTTATAAGAAGGCAAGCTGAGCAAGCCAGGGAAAGCAAGCCAGTAATCAGCATCCTTCCATGGCCTCTGCATCAGCTCCTGCCTTCAAGTTCCTGCCCTGTGTGAGTTCCTCTCCTGACTTCCTTTGGTGATGAACAGTAATGTGGAACTATAAGCTGAATTAACCTTCTGCTCCCTAACGTGCTTCTTGATCATGATGTTTTGTGCAGGAATGCAAACCCTGATTAAGACACAGTGTGTCGAAGAACTGAAATCCACAGGTAAACTCTTGTGTTCGAGCCTTTGCATCTTCTGCTATAACCTGCTTCCTACTTGCTAGCACTACTTAAGTGAGCCAGAATATCTCTTTTTGAGGTGAGACAGAGCAGTGGCAATCTCAAAGACTGTTGTGAAAATCATATTAGAAAATGTTTTAAAAGAATTTGTTTAAAATCCCATTATACATTTATGCATTTCTGAGAATGGATATGTGTTCTTAAATTAATACAGAATAAAACAGAAAATTCCATGTGCTTTTATCAATGGGACCCTTTTTCTATGTATTCCTCCTGTACCTTTTAAAATGTCTACCTACAATTTATCTATTTTATTTTTTCATATTGAGACTAATAAAATAAAAAATAAGTTTATTCCTTAGAATTACTCATGGTGGGGGGCTTACAGGGGAGATATCTCAGTGATTAAAAGTGGTTGCTATTTTTCATTAGATCTGAGTTTGTTACTCAGCACCATACATCTGTGAAGTAACAGGATATTGAGGATCTAACAACTTATCTGGCCTTTGTTTACATCCACATAGACATATACAAATTAAAAAAATAAAGTTTTATTATATATCAAAATGATTTTATACACACATAACCACACACACACACACACACACACACACACACACCTACACCTAGGAGGAAGAGAAGAAAGAGCATTCCTATGTTTTATTCAAGAGTCAGTGTCCTTGGAGTTTAAAAGCTCTGAGATGAGTTCTTCAGGCATTACTACACAAAGAATGAGTTCATTCATGTGTTGATATGTGTTTTAGGTGAACAGCATGAACACAGGAGGAGGCTGAGTACAGAGATAAAACATACCATCCCTTGCCCTACCTTGCGGGACTAACGTGCTTTCCAACAACTGTAATAAAATTGTAAATGTTGTGACAAGGGTTAATATCCAATATATACAAAGAACTCAAGAAGTTAGACCCCAGAGAGCCAAATAACCCTATTAAAAATGGGGCACAGAGCTAAACAAAGAGTTCTCACCTGAAGAATATCTAATGGCTGAGAAGCACCTAAAGAAATGTTCAACATCCTTAGTCATTAGGGCAGTGCAAATCAAAACAACCCTGAGATTCCACCTCACACCAGTCAGAATGGCTAAAATCAAAACCACAGGAGACAGCAGTTGTTGGCGAGGATGTGGAGAAAGAGGAGCACTCCTCCACTGCTGGTGGAATTGCAAGCTGATACAACCACTCTGGAAAGCAGTTTGGAGGTTTCTCAGAAAACTGGGCATGACACTCCCAGAGGATCCTGTTATACCACTCCTGGGCATATACCCAGAAGCTTCCCCTGCATGCAGTAAGGACACATGCTCCACTATGTTCATAGCAGCCTTATTTATAATAGCCAGAAGCTGGAAAGAACCCAGATGTCCCTCAACGAAGGAATGGATTCAGAAGATGTGGTATATTTACACAATGGAATACTACTCTGCAATTAAAAACAGTGAATTCGTGAAATTCTTAGGCAAATGGTCAGAACAGGAAAATATCATCTTTAGTGAGGTAACCCAATCACAAAAGAACACACATGGTATGCAGTCACTGATAAGGGGATATTGACCCAGAATCTCGGAATACCCAAGACACAATTTACATATCAATAGATTTCCAAGAAGATGGAAGGAGAGACCCCTGGTCCTGGAAAGTCTGGATGTAGGGGAATACCAGGACAGAGATGTGAGAGGGGGTTGAATGGGCAACAGGGGGAGGGAAGAGGGCTTATGGGACTTTCGGGGAGGGAGGAAACGGGAAAGGGGAAACCAATCGGAATGTAAATAAAAAAATATAGAAAAGAAAAAAAAAGAAAATAAAATGACAATCTTTCCTCAAAAAAAAAAAAGAGCAAGCTTGTCAAAATATAAAGTGGAGGTGATGAGAGACTTGGTAAGCTTTAGTTCTTTATCTCTTAATACTATAGTACTGAATCGAGACATTCTCCTCTAGGCCCTATAAAGCAGTCAATTCTCAATAAAAATTAAATATTATTATATGTATTGTATACATATATATTTAATACAGAATTAAAAGCATTCCCGTGGAGAATGAGTAAACTCTTCAATGAATAGTGCTGGAAAAATTGGATATCTAACACAAAAAATAAAATTAAGTTTTGTATTTTATATGAAACAACTCTAAACGGTTCATGTAGTTAAACATAAAATATAAACAAAACAAAAACCCATAAAATCAGAAAAAGATAGAGAACTTATTAGGCAGTTAGTACTCAGATCTGATAAAGATGCTTGTCTATAAAGAATAGAGATGAAAGTGAAGTTTGTCATCAAATTTGAAGCTTTTGCTGTGCAGAAGATCCTGAATGGAGGAGGAAAAGATGTTTTTTTGCAGGCTATATTTTGACAACAATTTTTTGTCTAAGTACAAAAAGAACTTACAGAACTCATCATTAAAAAAGGCATGAAAAATAGATGAAACACTAGAAGATAGGAGCACAAACAGGTGAATAAAGAAGGCATACAATTTCCTATTCTTGCAGCTTGAAAAGAATCTACCCATAAGCTTTACGAAGGAGGTGAGAGACCTCTACAGTGGAAACATTAAGATACTTAAAACAGAAATTGGGAAAGACACTGGGTGATGTAAATTGCTTCCATGATTTTGTGTGGGTAAAATCAATATTATAAAAATGCTACACTACTAAAAGTAATCTACAGATTCAAGGTTAGCCCTATCACAGTTCTAGTGACAGTCTCCATACTGGAAAGAACAATCCTGAAATTCCTATGAAAACACAGACAGTTACAGCAATTGTGTTTGGAAATGTGTTACTTTCATTTACTTGTACGTGTGTGAGGCTGCATGAGTTTATGTGTTCCACTTATGTCCAGGTTCCTGCTGAGGGCAGAATAGGCAGTTGTGAGCCACCTCATGTGGGTGTTCATAACTGAACCCAGATCCTCTGCATGAGTCATAAGTGAGCTGTCTTCCCATCTCCACTCAAAGCAATCTTACATTAAAGAACATTCCTGAAAATATCTACATACTTGATTTTACAGTATGTCATGATGACAAGGGTGACTATAGTGACATAAAATGAGAGGTGTAGTCCTGTGGAGTGTAATAGAGGACACAAATGTAAATTGACAATGTGATGAACATCTGTTTTTTGACAGTGTCACAAAATGCTAGACTAAGGCCTATCGAATACGTGGTGCTGACAAACAGAACATTTACAGGCAGAAGAATGAAGTTAGAACAATAACTCTTACCCTGCATGAAATATAATTTCAAAATGTATCAAATAACTAAATATAAAATGTGGAGTTCTGATAATGCTAGGTAAGCCATATTTAAATTGCTTACAGATATAGGTAGAAATATGAGTTTTCCAAATAGAATTCCATTAGCTTAGGAAGTAGCCCCAGGTCTTGTCAACTGAGAGCTCATTAAATTCAAAAGTCTTTGCACAGCCTTGTGGATAGAGAGCCTCTCTGGGAGAAAAAATGATTGCAGGTGAATATATACATACATACATTTCATATATATATATATGCATATATATATATATATATAAAATATATAAGTGCAATGAAGGAAATCTCTAGAAGGGTATTCCACATCCTTCTTTACTTTCTAGTTTGGTTATAGAAGTATTTTTTCCTTGTGGATATTCTAAAGCAACTCCCTCCAATTCAGTAAAGTCTTTGAAGGAGAAGGCCTATCCTAATTAGTGCTATCCTGGCTATATTGTTACCAGAGTTTTTGTACTTCACATTTGCAGATGTATTTGCATTTTTCTCTATTATCCAATGTTACTTTGTTTTCTATTGGAATAGAGTGAAACTTATCTTTGTGGCCTTTTGAGAATCAGGGAAGATTCTCCTTGTATCAAGAAGCGCCTGAGATGCTGTTAGACATTTCTGCTCACAAAGTCTCTGTGAAATCCTGTATGGCAGCTCTTGTCTTGCTTCCTTCCATTTGTCCTCTATTTGACAATGTGCTCAGCTTCCCATCTTTTAGTAAACTTCATTCCCTTTTCTGGATGCTGTTATTGAATGCCTATATTTGCCTATTAAAATGCAGTCCATTGATTAATGAAACAAAATTACTTTGGAATAACAACCACTCCAATAGAGAACATTAGCATTTCACAACAATTATGCCCTAGATACTTCCAGTTTTCTGACAATATGGCAAATATATCCTTTCCTTCCTTGGAAGCTTCTTTTCCCCTACTCTGCTTTATGCCATGTCTGTCTTTTACTCTTTTTACCTTGTGGAATGCCTAGATTAAGGTATCCCTATCCCTTTTGCATGTTGTTACCTAGATTCATTTGTCTTGTCTTCTTTTCTTTCCTGTTGGGAAATCTAGTGTTTTTTTTTTTTATTATTAGTAGGTTAGCACAATGCTTTCCACTATTTATGTACTAATGCTCTGCCTCTCAACAATATTTTATCAAAATGAGCTTTGCCCACATGGGGAGAAATCCCAATTGTTTGCAGATTTTTTTGTGTCCTAGGTTGTGAGATAGATTAGGAATGGTTTCCCTTTGACTAAGATGTTGAGTAAAATCTCCAGTATGTCACACTTGTCTACCTTTGTCATCATTATTCTGAAGCTATAAGCAAAGTAAAGATTTATTTAGTTTATATTTTTGGTTGTCCATAATCCAAGATTACTTTGGGTACCTGATTTCTTGCTTCCTATTGAGATTGGTAGATGATAGCAATTCAGGGTGGGGAAAAGTCACATTCTAAAGTGACTGGGGTAGGGCAGGAGGAGAGGAGGGGAGAATGTAGGAGGGAGAGGTGGAAAGAGAGGGGAGGATAGGAAAGGAGAAAAGGAAGAAAGGAGGAAAGGAAATATGTCATCTCTTCCCAACTATTTCCTAGGAGTTTCACCCAAGGGACAAAACCAAGCCCTTTCTTTACCATCAAAGGTGTTGTCATTCTCCAACCTTATAAAGATAAAGAGTAAAAACATATATAAGCCAAGAAAATCATTGAATATGCTTTTTCATTTTGTTGAAAGGTCATGCCATAGGTTCAGCTTTTTGTTTTAAAATCTCCTTTAAGTATGTTTTCTTTTTTAATTGCAACAATCAGACTCATGATTTTAGCTGGGGTGCCCATGACTAAAAATATATACTTTTTCTACTACTAAAAATAAAATAATTGCCATTTCTGTTTTATAAAACTTTAAGCATACACCCCATTTGATTGTAAATGTACTTCATTCACAGCTGAGTTGGATTCTTCACATGGAAAAGAATGTCTCTAGGGAAACTGCCAAGTCACCAGACCTTTCCATTCATGGGTCTCAGAAACACCCTGCCTTTCCTTGGCTATCCATTATGTGGAAATTATTTTTCTAGGTAGTGAGATGTGATTGACCGCAGCTGCCTCATTTATGGAGAATGACTGCAATACATGCAGGGGAGTCTGTGTCCTCCCTGACAGTAACCTGGCTCTCTTTTGAGGATTATGTGACTTAAGAAAAACTAGCTGAACTAAACTTTCTCAGAGAATAAAGTTTCTATATCCGAGTGTTAAATAAATTCTGTCTTCCCATCTTTCTGCTCTTGATGTGTGGATCATAGGCCCATGCCACTCTACTAAGAGGTCTGCTATGAGGACAACCATAATATCTTGAAATATTTTTTCTCCCAAATTCGTAACTTTTGGGAGGATGCAGTGAACTTTATTGATTTGAGAAAGAATATTTCTCCAAGCCATTCCTCCACTTCTAGGGATCTGGAATGGAAACTATGTGGGTCAATAGTCTGTCTATGGAAGCATAGGCTGCCCTCTTTCTCTGGGTTCTTGCTGGGATGGGTGCTTCAGTGCTTCTTATTTCTTGGAGACAATATGAGCACCACACCATTGTTATAACCAGATTTATTGTTTTATCATTTTGAGAAAGTGGTTGTTGAAGGCAATGCCAATCCCAGTGTCACAGGTAGAAGGATGATGTCACTGTTTAAGTAACAGGACAATCTATTCCTCCACATAGTCCACTATGCCATTTAGGGTACTCTCTGATGACTGCAATATATTTGGACACTTTCCTCATGTGTAAGATCAGATCGGCAATGAACTTTCCATGCAGCTGTGGCATAAACATGCTCACATCCATGCCTTGGATATTATGAACAGTATACATAGCATATTGTATAACAGTATTGTAGATGTATAACAGTACAGTATGTATTATACAGATAGTGTAAGACTTTGGGGTAGATGGCTTTTTAACACAGTGACTCATTTTATTTAGATATAGAAGTGGGATGGTTGAATTACATATAATTTTACATTTAATTGTTAAGAATTCTGCAGAGTGTATTTTTCTAGGTACATGCTAATTTACATGCCCACAGGCAGCATGAAAGCTTTCTCATTTTCCATATTTTCTTCAGAACCAGCTGTCAGTTTTTAAGGTACACATAATGAGAGAGAGGAGATAACATTATTATACTTTTGTATTTCGTTGCTCTGTTCATTAGTAACACTGGGTATGGGTTACTTTTATGTATTTATTTAATTATTTATTTATTTTTTACAGAAATAGATGTCTTAAGTTTCCTTGCTTAATAAAATTTTAGTGGAGAAAATTTGTTTGTTACAACTTCCTCCATGTAAGCAAAGTTCTTTATGCAGTTTGTGTCAACTTTATTATAGCTTTTTCAGCAATGTATCTCCATCTTCACCCCAAAAGTTATTCATCATCCCATATTCTCACTGGATATATTAGCCACAATAACCACACTTAGGGGAGTCCTCATGCCCAACAGGAGAAGGTCAACAGAAAAAATCTCTATCATATTTTTGTAAACATTTTGTCTGATGTTGCTTTGTTTGTTTTTGCTTTGTGTTTTTTTTTTATCCCTGGTATTTTTCTTGCACGTTATCCTTTTTAATTTTGTGACTTTTCCGTGTGTGTGTTTGTTATATTTTATTCTTTATATTGTTTATTTGTCTGTTTCTAATGAAAGAGAAAAAAGAGAAAGGAAGAAGTTGGAGTTGGGTTGAGAGGGAGGTAGAAAGTTTCAAGGAAAAGTTTGAGGAGGAATTACTGTGATCAGAATATATTGTTTGTTTGAATATTTAAAATAATATATATAGTTTTATTTGTTGTGTTTTTTAAAACACTTTACCTACTTGTATGAATCATTCTTTTTTTCTTTTTTTGCTTTTGCTTTTGCATGTTTGAGGTTTTTATGTACTGTACTTTGGAAATATTTCCATTCATGATAGATGTGTGGGGTATATTATTTTTAAAGTTAAATTTATTTGTTTATTTGTGGAAACTAACATAATATTATAGAATGGGCACAGACTGTTCCATGGTTACTGTACAGAAGCAGATTAACATATTTGAAATTTCAGTTACATTTTGTGTTTGACAGTGAGAATGAAACCTGCTTATTTAACAAAAAGAAGAGAAATGTGAAGAAAAAGCCATAAGGATAGTCAAGGAGGTTGGAAATCTGTGTTGATGTCAATGAAGGGAAGTGAATGTCTCAGGAATGCAGCATTAATAACAGTAACTCGAAACCTCTTTGATTTTTGCTTCATTTCTAATGTTGCATGGGAAATCACCACTAGCAGACACATCAGTACATTCTGTTCTGCAGACTGTTAGTCCTTTTGACTCAGAGCTATGGATTTGTTGTATTCCAAGCAAATCATCCCTCTAGCAAGTGTTGTCTAATGTGGTATTTGCTGCAATTATGATGGAACCTGTAAGAAGAAAAAAAAACAGTCCATTATGCAACAGAAGAAAGCACTTTAATTTGTGGTAAATGTGGGAAAATATTACTCCTGGACATCAAGGAAGAATATAAAAAGGGTTATTTTAGTATTTTTTTTTTGTTTTTTTTTTTGTTTTTTTGAGACAGGGTTTCTCTGTGTAGCCCTGGCTGGCCTGGAACTCACTCTGTAGACCAGGCCGGCCTCGAACTCAGAAATCCTCCTGCCTCTGCCTCCCAAGTGCTGGGATTAAAGGCGTGTGCCACCACCGTCCGGCTATAAAAAGGGTTATTTAACCAAAGTAAGAACTATATTTCAGAGTGTTCTCTCTCTGTCTCTCTGTCTCATATATCATCTGTCTGTCTGTCTGTCTGTCTGTCTGTCTGTCTGTCTGTCTATCTATCTATCTATCTATCTATCTATCTATCTATCTATCTATCTATCTATCTACCTTCTATAATCTATTATTTATTTATGCTGGCCTAGTGTCTTCTATGGTGCAGTGTTAGCACTGCTAAGAATTATGTACAGACTTATGACCATATAAATTAAAATTTAAAACTAAAGACAGGGTTTTCATAAATACAATCTATGTGCTGGATGAAATAAAGGTTTGGTCCTGTGAGTGGTTAAAGATGTTATTGCCACCAGCTATGCTGTTAGTTTCTTGTTAGTCACTGACCATGCAAGCTACATGAAACTACTCACAAGCTTCTCCATGCTCATGAAAAGTCCTTTGCTACTTCCAGCTCTTTCTCAATGGATTATCTCACTTCTCAATTCAGAAATCAGATGCTATCACTGAGTAGAGTTACTTGGAGGGTTTGCCTTCAGAATTTTGTTTTAGTTGTTGTTGTTAAGTAAAATTTTCCTAAACAAACATTAATTATTCATGACATCAGGGAGGAGATTCTCTTGCAGATTGTGAAACAAGTCTCAGGAACTTGTACATTTTGATGGGTTTCTCCTGTTAATTGTCAGCTTGAATTCTAAAGTTGCATAGAAACACTGAGAATTCATGAAGTATTTTTAAAAATATGTTTATTATAACTTTTTTTTGTAAATGTGTGTTTGCCAGTGGGTATATACACATGGAGTATGATTTATATGTAGAGGAAAGATGTGTCTGATCTCCTTGAAGCTGGAAGTGTGTGTCATCTTTTCTTGGATAGTGCCATGAAAAGCAGTATATATTCTTAAACATTGACTCATCTCTCAAGACCCACATGAAGGCATTGAAATGAAATGTTATCATACAGTGGTTAAACTTGGGGGAAAAGATATTTGGACTTATTTTTTACAAGCATATTCCCTCCTGGTAGGTAATTTTTTCCCCCTTGCTTCTGTAGTCTCCTGATTTAAGCAATAAATGATCTATAACTCTTAATTCCACTGTCTGCTCATTTTCTTTTTAAGGATTAGTTGTTTACATTGACAATTTAGTGTCTATGTGTGTGTATGTGTTCATACATACTATGGTGTGGTATATAAATTTATGTGTTGTGTGCATTCATAGACAAAGCTAGAGATCAATGTCAGTTGCTTTTCTAACTTCCTTTCCACCTTATTTTTTTTTGAGAAAAAAAAACTCTCATTATACCTGAATCACATTTGTTTGTCTAGGGTGGTTTTCCAGTGAACTTCAGGGATCTGCCTGTGACTATTCTAACTCCCCAGCAATAGATTCACAAGTACACAGTCATATCTGGTTTTTGTGTAGGCTGTGGGGATCCAAACTCAGATCTTAATGCATACAGAGCTGTACGTTCTTGAATGAGCCATCTATCTCTCTAGCCCTTTGCTCAGCATTTAGGCTTGAAATGGTAATTCCTAGATTCATCAGTTTTGTCAATGATCACAAGATGTCCTTGATTTCAAGGCTACATAGTATCCAGTTGACTATAGCTACCATACAGTCTTCATCCATCCACCCACTGATAAAGATTCAGGTTGACTTGACCATTTGGCATTGGAAATTTGATGAACATGAGAGTTTAATCATCTTTTCACCATGCTAAATTCAGTTCGTTTGGCTGTCTATCCATTGGAAGGGTTATCAGATTATATAACCATTCTATTTTGATATTTTGAGGAACTTCCATGCTAATTTTCAAAGTAGCAGCAATAATCTGTGTTGTCAGAAACAGTTTTTTAGAATTCTTTTTTTTTTCCTTCTGCTATGCCACCACTCTTGTAATTTTGTCTTTTTGATAGTAGCCATTGAGCCAGTGCCAGTAATATCACCTTGTGGCTTTAGTTTGTATATTCTTGATCGATAGTGTTGGTCATTTGTAAAATGTCTCTTGAGAAAAATCTGTTCAGACCATTGTCCTCTGATCAGACTAGTCTGTCTTCTTACTAGTGAGTCCTTTAAACGTTTTCAGAAGATGTGGTATATTTACACAATGGAATACTACTCTGCAATTAAAAGCAATGAATTCACGAAATTCCTAGGCAGATGGTCAGAACCTGAAAATATCATCCTTAGTGAGGTAGCCCAATCACAAAAGAACACACATGGTATGCAGTCACTGATAAGGGGATATTAACCCAGAATCTCGGAATACCCTAGACACAATTCGCATATCAATAGATTTCCAAGAAGATGGAAGGAGAGACCCCTGGTCCTAGAAAGACTGGATGTAGGGGAATGCCAGGACAGAGAATCGAGAGGGGGTTGAATGGGGAAAAGAGGGAGGGAAGGGGGCTTATGGGACTTTCGGGGAGGGAGGAAACGGGAAAGTGGAAATGATTTTGAATGTAAATAAAAAAAACTTAGAAAATAAAATAAAATAAAATAAAACGTTTTACACAATACCATTTATATGTATGGTTTGCAAATGTTTTGTACCATTTGTAAACTTCCTTTTCACTTTTCCTCTGTGAATGGTTTTCTAGTCTGTGCAGAGATACTTTATTTGATAAAATCCATTCATCTAGTTTTGATTTTATTGTGTGTGTTTTAGGTTCATATTTTAAAAGATAACATCAGGAAGTTTTTCTCTCTGCTCTATTGTAGTAGTTTTATAGTTTTAGATATTTTATTTAAAATGTTAATTCTTTGCGTTTACTGAGTATACAATATGAATTAGCATGAAATAGATTCAATTTATTCTTCCGCATATGGAAATAGAATTATTTTAATAACATTTACTGAAGAGATTGTCCTTTGCCGAAAAAAAAATCAATGGAATATTAACACACTAATTTGTTTCTAGGTACTTATTCTGGTCCATTTGTTTGCTTGAATGTCCATATCATGCTGTTTGACTAGTATAGCCTTGCAATATTCTTGAAGGTATTAAAATTCTTTTTTTTTAATGTAAATAGTCTAGCATAACCTATTTCACTGAGTATATTGTCTTCAACAAGCCATTCAAGAAAAGACACTTTCCAATATCGTTAAAATTATGACTTTTGCATATGACAAAACACTGTTAGTACATGCTCAGCCCATATTTCTAGAACAGACAGCATGCTTTGAGGAGACACAGCAAAAGTGAGAACCCTAAGGAGACATTTGTGGGTTACTCAAATAGAGCTGCTGGTAACTCGCCTTGCCATCTTATGGCTAACAGGAAAATGATCACGCTAGTATACACATACACTCCTCAGAGGTTTTGCTGTAGTATGTTTGGGTGTCAGGCAGGGTAACATTTTATCTCTTCCTTTTTGTTTAGTTACAAAGGGTTTAAATATTTGGAGTGTTTTGTAGCTCTTTACTACTTTTAGAGTTTTTTTTTCTCTTTCAATCTATCATTAAAATTTGCATAGCTATTGTATTAAATGGGTATGGTATTTTCTGTAGCATGGATATCATATTTTAACAATGCCACTCCTATCAACTCAGGAGATGATAGCTTTCCATTCTTTAGTGTCTTCTTCACTTTCTTTCATTAATACTTTATAGCGTACAATGCGTATTTCTTTCACATGTTTAAATTTAATTACATTTTTATTCGATATTATAGATGAGATTTTAAAAATCCCTTTTGATAAATCCTCATCCTATGAGTCTACTGATATTTCTTTTTGCTTTTCTTATTGCTTTTTTTATATCTTAGTACAATCTTTATGAATTTTTATTTATACAAATATCATCCATCCACATGGAAAAAATTATCTCTTTCTTTCCTTTTACAGATGGTTTTTGCTTATTTTTTTAAAATCTCATTTGCCATGCTTTCTTGGGTAGGTCTTCCCAGTGGTCTCTTAAATAGATGAGATTAGGCATCCTTGCAAACTTCCATCAGGAGATGAATGGAAGAGAGTATCTCTGTTTCCACTGTGATGTGTATTATTCACAAAGCTGAAGCCTGATGATGCCTCACAGTAAGCTGCACCCTATAGATCACCACATGGCATGCCTTTCTAGAAACTGGGAACCTGCTTTCTTTTTTTTTATTATTATATATATTCTTTATTCAAATGATTTCCTCTTTCCTGGATCCCCCATCACCGAAAGTCCCATATGCCCTCTTCCATCCCCCTGTTTCCCAATCAACCCCTTTCCGCTTTCCTGTCCTGGTATTCCCCTACACTGCTGCATAGAGTCTTTCCACGACCAGGGGCATCTCCTTCCTTCTTCTTGGGCATCATTTGATATGTGAATTGTGACTTGGTTATTCTGATCTTCTGGGCTAATATCTGCTTATCAGTGAGTACATACCATGTGTGTTCTTTTGGGATTGGGTCACCTCACACAGGATGACATTCTCCAGTTCCACTCACTTGTTTTTAATAGCTGAGTAGTATTCCATAGTGTAAATATACAACATTTTCTGTATCCATTCCTCTGTTGAGGGACGTCTGGGTTCTTTCCAGCTTCTGGCTTTTATAAATAGGGCTGCTATGAACATAGTGGAGCTTGTGTCCTTATTACATGCTGGAGAATCCTCTGGGTATATGACCAGGTATAGCAAGGTCCTCTGGTAGTATTATGCCGAGTTTTCTTTTTCTTTTTTCTTTTGTTTCCTTTTTTTTATTTTCTAAGCTTTTTTTATTTACATTCCAAATCATTTCCCCTTTCCCATTTCCTCCCGAAAGTCCAATAAGCCCCCTTCCCTCCCTCTTTTCCCTATTCAACCCCCTCTCAATTCTCTGTCCTGGCATTCCTCTACATCCAGTCTTTCCAGAACCAGGGGTCTCTCCTTCCATCTTCTTGGAAATCTATTGATATGTGAATTGTGTCTAGGGTATTCCGAGATTCTGGGTTAATATCCCCTTATCAGTGACTGCATACCATGTGAGTTCTTTTGTGATTGGGTTACCTCACTAAGGATGATATTTTCCAGTTCTGACCATTTGCTTAGGAATTTCATGAATTCATTGTTTTTAATTGCAGAGTAGTATTCCATTGTGTAAATATACCACATCTTCTGAATCCATTCCTCCATTGAGGGACATCTGGGTTCTTTCTAGCTTCTGGCTATTATAAATAAGGCTGCTATGAACATAGTGGAGCATGTGTCCTTATTGCATGCAGGTAAAGCCTCTGGGTATATGCCCAGGAGTGGTATAGCCGGATCTTCCGGGAGTGTCATGCCCAGTTTTCTGAGGAACCGCCAGACTGCTTTCCAGAGTGGTTGTACCAGCTTGCAATCCCACCAGCAGTGGAGGAGTGCTCCTCTTTCTCCACATCCTCACCAACACCTGCTGTCTCCTGAGTTTTTGATCCTAGCCATTCTGATTGGTTTGAGGTGAAATCTCAGGGTTGTTTAGATTTGCATTTCCCTGATGACTAAGGATGATGAACATTTCTTTAGGTGCTTCTCCGGGGGAATCAGTATCCTTGACCTCAAGCAGTACTAGAGAGCAATAGTTTTAAAAACTGCATGGTATTGGTACAGTGACAGGCAGGTAGATCAATGGAATAGAATTGAAGACCCAGAAATGAACCCACTCACCTATGTTCACTTGATCTTTGACAAAGGAGCCACAACCATCCAGTAGAAAAAAGCCTTTTCAACAAATGGTGCTGGTTCAACTGGAGGTCAGCATGCAGAAGAAAGCAAATCAATCCATTCTTATCTCCTTGTACTAAACTAAAGTCCAAGTGGATCAAGGACCTCCACATAAAACCAGATACACTGAAACCAGTAATCATGTAAATTAAAAAAATAAAATAAAATAAATAATAAACCCCCCCCCCAAAAAAAATTGGGGTACAGAGCTAAACAAAGAATTTTCACCTGAGGAATATCAAATGGCTGGGAACCTGCTTTCTGCATCCTATTGTGCCTTTGATAGTCCATAGAGAAGAGAGATAATTGTGCTTATGTTCACTGACCTGGGGACTTGCTGATAGGGATTGTGAATGAGGTACAGGTTCTTTTCCACTATGGCTTAATCTTGAGATGTAATTACTGTTGAAACAAATCTGAAGACATCAGTTCAGTCATAGCTGTTTGAATGTCAGCAGAGTGAAAATGTTACTCCTCCATTTCAGAGTGCCAGTGTTATTCTATCTTTATGATAAGTGATGAGAAAGTAATTTTAGGAAACAGTTCATGAACCAAGGGGATTTTCATGTTATAAACAATTATCTGGGGGTGGGGGGCTGTAGAGATGGCTCAGTGGTTAAGAGCACTGACTACTCTTTGGAAGGTCCTGAGTTCAAGTCCCAGCAAAAACAGGGTGGCTCACAACCATCCTTAATGAGATTTGATGCCCTCTTCCGTTGTGTCTAAAGACAGCTACAGTGTACTTACATATAACAATAAATAAATCTTTTAAAAAAACAATTATCTGTTAATTCCAATATAGAAAGACATTTTTTCTTTCTCTTCTGTATTTTTGATAATAAATCAGTTTCTTATCTTTTTGCACATACTCCTAACTTTTAAGTTAAGGATTTATGTTTTTGATGTGCTGTATATGAAATATTCATGCTCTTTAACTTGATATTGTAATATAATGAAGACCATTTTCCTACTAGGATATTTGTACACAGTTACAGTTTTTATTGTCTCAATGAAAGTAGAATTAGGAAGCTCTCAACTTCTTTTGCCAAGCAGAGATGTTTAGCTCTGAGTTTGATATGGCTGTGTTGAGCTTCGTCGATTTAATAACATTTTTCTTGAGATTTGTGTCTTAAAATTTTGCTGGATTCTATGATGTGTTTTGCCCACATGTTTCACACTAAACATATGGTCTTGCCTTTCATTCTCTCAATGTGGTATATGCCATTTATTAATTGCTACATATTGAACCATCCTTGATTTATAGGAATAAAACAAATTGGACCACCATGATTACTAGGCCATTTAATATGCTGTTCAGTTGGATGTATTAGTATTTTGTTGATGATTCACATTCATCAAGTGTATCTGCTTTTGATTTCTTGGATTCAACTGTTTGTGTGATTTTAGTATTATGGTCACACTGACCTAACAGTATTACTGTATTAGACTGAGGTTTTTGTTTTGTTTTTGTTTTTTTTTTAATGAAACTAATAGAAAAAGTGTGTATTATACAGAGACATTTGTTGAATTCAGTTACACAAAATGAACTGGGTAGTTCAACAGAGTCACAAAAGACAGAAGCAAGTAATGTGGTTCTGATCACAAAGCTCAGTACCTCAGTTTCCCAATCTGTCACTGAAGGCCTGGATATCCCTTCAGAGTTACTGGTATTGTGTCTATTCTGGAAAGCTGAGAAAGTTGGCGTCTGAGGTAAATGGAGGATAGTAGGAGTGGAGATAGACTCTTTCTTCCCTATTGGGTACACACTAAGGAGAGGACGTGATCCCTGTTGCTCCCTCTGATCTATGCTTGTCTTGGTTCTCTTTTGGAGAGTGTTGACCATATTTCAGGTATGTTGTTCCCTATTAGTAAAACCATTTTGAAAATCTCCTCAAAGATATGCCCAGTGGTGTGTTGTCAAGTTGTTTACTAATCCCCTCAAATTAACAATTACAAAAAGGATCATCATGGAAATATTCTTCCAAATGACAAAGGCAGAGTTTGCAGAGATAGCAACTCACATAGATGATTTCATCAACATGGGGCACACCAACGTTGTTGGTTATGTACACATAAAAGTGATCAAACTACCAGCAAGTCCAGTCCCCGGGAATCTTCTGAACTCTAGCACAAACACAGATATACATATAAAATGAAAAATAAATCCTAAGTTTTTTGAGCTAGATGCACAACACAGGTGATCTACCAAGATACTACAAAGCTAGAGCTGAATCTTGTAATTTTACAAGCCAAATGCACATGATGGCTCTGTTTTCAATATAAAAAATAATTTTCTCAAATTGGAACATTTTGAAGCACTATTTGTCACAACTACTTAACTCTAACAGCCTAGTAGTTATGGTGACCAAGTATGTTAACTAATTGGCATCACCAGAGGATAAAGACATCTCACAACAAGCTTATCAGCACTTTTATGGGCAATTTGGTCAAATGAAACAAGTTTTCACTGGAGTTAAAACTTCCTCTTACAGAAAGTGAGAAATGTGGACATTATCCCCTTTGATGTGTATAGTTCAAAGAGATGGCCCCCGGGTTCTTCAGAAAGACAGGACTAGATCATAAGTCCAAGAAAAGCCTACCTAGCTTTCTAAACGATGGTATGCATTTTAATGAGAACAGGGTAGAGTGTAAATACACACACGAAAAGTGGAAAGGGGAATCACTTCACTTATTTCCAGCATGGATAATTAAACTTTCTGTTTTCATTTGTAGTTTTGCTTTCAACAGGAAATACTTCCTATATTCCAGTCTTGCTCAGAAGTGGGGCTTTTTTTTTATTATTATTTATTTTATTTTATTTTTTTAATTTACATTCCAAATCACTTCCTCTTTCCCGTTTCCTCCCTCCCTGAAAGTCCCATAAGCCCCCTTCCCTCCCTCTTTTCTCATTCAACCCCCTGGGGCTTTTAAGCATGACACCCTTCTCTCTGGCTCACTGTGGACTGTATTGTTGCTTTAGTTTTCTGTTGCACTTCAAACTGTGGTGCTTTAGCAAAGGAAACAAAACAAATACACCTTGTGTCTCATCCCCCTCTTTGGCTAACACACTGCCTCATCTTTCAGACTCAGCTCTGTCATTCTCTTTTGTGTTCACGTTTCCTCTGCTGTATTTTAAGGAAGATGAACTATTTGATAATTTCACAATTGACTCTCACAAGCATCCGCATATGTGTGATGTACACGTGTAGGCAAAATACATCAAATACAATAAATAAATCTTTAAAAAAATCAGCATGAAATCTGAGTTGTTTAAAAACATAAATTAAAACACAATTAACTTGTATTAAGTATGTGGATGAAAATTATTTTCTAAAACTAAGAAAAAATAGACTTTAGATGTGTAGTGTCTTTAAGAAAAACAATAAAAGAATTGTTTAACATATCCCACATTAGTAATCACTTTTAGGCATAACTTCAAAAGGCAGAAAATATGCTAAACTATAATTATTTTGGAAAAGAATTAAGTGGAGAATCTAGAAGAGATAAAATGTAAATTCTATTCACAGAAAAATATACCAGTTATAAATGAAAAAATGCACATAAAATGATCTGTCAAATTTAGCCATGGTGGCTTTTTTACAGTTATACTCTTTTGTATGAAGGAGCCTGTCGTATAACTGGAGCTTCCTTACTTTGTCAACAGATTACAAATTTGTGTAATCCTTTACAAAGCAATTTGTCAATATTTTTCAAGGGTCCTGGTATGGTTATATGGATTGATGATAGTCAAAAACTGACAATGATCTACATCTTCCAAATTGCAAATATGGCTTATTAATTTATCACCTACAATATTCATAGGTAAATTATTGTATGAACATAACATCGTTTAAGTAATATAGGAAATAGGATCATTGTGTTCTTATTGTTGCCAGATTACATGTAATATTATACATTAATTACAGAAAGAATCCAACTTAATCATTGTGACTGACCTAAGTCTAAGATTCTTGAAAGTCTTACTGTTCTTGTAGAGATGTATAAGTGGTCGTTAAAAAAAATCTCCTTTTTATGTGAAATCACATTAAGAAAATATTGCCATTATACCTCCCTCAGTAAACAGCTAAGTCATTTAAAAAACAGTTAAGTCATTTAAAAAACATTTAGGCATTGGTTTTGTTATTCATATTTTATTTTTGTCAAGCAGATGTGTCTCTCAAGTTGTCATTTGGCTCTTTAACAAAAGCACTATGCTAAAACACATATGGTAGAATTGATAATTGTAACAAAATGTTATACATATTAAAAATTCTAATCTTATACATCTGACGCAATATGTATTTTCTAATTATGTGATATTTGCAAAATATTTTAAAAAATGAAATTCAACTCTTTAAAATCATGAATCTTAACTGTAAAAAAGAAACCAACCTAGGAGACAAATCAGCAGTCTATTTCTTTCAGTATTTAGGTGTGTGTGTGTGCGTGCATGCATGTGTGTCTGTGTGTGTCTCTCTGTGTGTGTGTATGTATGTGTATGTGTGCATATTTTTGAACATGTATGTTAATCCTCTGCTCACAGTACATTTGGTTTTGGTTGTGTCCCTGGTAAATTATTCAAGTGGTTCCTAAAGACATTAAAGTTTCTGATAGTTGCTGGGTAGTGGTGGCACACGCCTTTAATCTCAGCACTTGGGAGGCAGAGGCAGGTGAATTTTTGAGTTCGAGGCTAGCCTGGTCTACAGAGCGAGTTCTAGGACAGCCAGGGCTACACAGAGAAACCCTGTCTCGAAAAATAACCAACCAAACAAACAAACAAAAAGTTTCTGCTAGTTTATATATTACTTGGCACTGCTTGTGAAAATAGTAATCTCTCTATTGTCTTACAAACAAAACAAAGCAACAAACCCCCAAATCCTCTACTACCCACTTTCAGTAAAACAAATGAAAAAAACAAAAAATGAAAAGGAGAAAAAAGATAATAGGAAAAATGAAGTAGAATACAAACAAAAACCTGTCAATACTTGTGTGTGTTCCAGATTTTCAAAAGTTATATTATAATTTTATTTCATCTTCTTTTAAATTGCTTAGAAAAAAATTCACATTTCCCCTTTAATTCTGTTTGACTTAAATGACTTGTTTGGATATTTTCCTATGATCTATGAGAACTGCATATGCCATCCCTTTAGCATTGTTAAGCTGGCAATTACTTCAACAAGAAATTTCTTTGGTCTTATTAAATTATATTGTTTTTAGTTAGACATGAAAGTCAAACCCTCACAAGCATGTAATATGAAATTCTACATAAAGTATTTTTGTCGTCATTGTCTTTGTTATTCTTTGTCTTTAAAGTATAGGACACTATCTACCTTGCCTGGATTCAGTTCTGTAATGTCTTTAAGACAACACTGACATAAGAGAATTAATAGATCCTTTTGTCTCTTCTTATTAATTTTGAAGAACAGTTTTGATAAAGAAGTTTAACTTTATTGAGACCAAAAATGTCTTATGAATCAGTGAATTCATATCCATCCAATGAATGTAAATAACTAAAAAGTTGATCATTGACTTTCTTGCTGGAATAGGTTGTATGGTCTTGTTCATAAATAGGTAATCAAAGTTATTTTCCCCTCCCATTTTAAGCCTTTTTTTGCTTCTTAGTTCATTTGGATGAGATTAAATAGGCATGTGAGAAGCAAAGTGTAATTACCTTAATTAAGAAATGAGCTCTGTGTGCTGGGCCAGACTGCAAGTGTTTCTTGTCTATGTAATGATCAGTCATATGAACTCTGTATGAAAAGAATATCCCCAGGGACCATGGAGAATTTCATTTTGACAATTAATTAAAACCAAGTTGCTGAGCTTACAAGGATTGTTATATTTCTCAAGAGAAGGCAAGAGATGATATTTTCTGTTTTCAAAAATTGTCATTCTTAATTGTTATAAAGTCAAAATATTATTAGAATTTTTTTAGAAATAAGATTCCATTCTATTTCTGAATTTGATAAAGAGAAGTGCTTAAGCATCTATGAACTATTGGGCAGATGCTTAGGAAAAGGAAGGAACTCATAAATTTAGGAATTAAATTATCAGCAATTTTTCTTTTTCAAATGTAATATCCTTGGAACACAATTATCTATGTCATTGAAGATAGTTATCTTAGAATTAGAGTTCCATCTTTGTTTTTCCAATTTGCAATAATGTTGACACTATATTTTTCATACTCATGCTATTTAGATTTAACCAAACATGTTGTGTTGGAGAAGCATCTCTTCAGTGGCTTGATAGGGCATATAAGACAGTCTGTACATTTGCTAAGGTTTTGAAACTTCTGTATTTATTAGTATTCTGACATGCCATGAAATTGCAGTATTTTTATACAATGGGCATCTCCCTATTACATACTACATGTCTCAAAAATAAGGGGCAGTGAGTGGGATGTAAAGTAATTAAGTATAAATAAATTTAAATAAAAATAAAAAATAAATCTCATACATTTTTGATGACTTATTCAGTTAAGCAGATTACATGGAAAAGTGAATGTTTAATAGCTGAGCTGCTTGCAAATATCTAAGCATCTCGGGGAAATGACTGCCATGTTTATCCAACTTGTGCTAGCATCCATGTTCGCTGGTCATGATTCAGAGCACATTAAGAAGGTGAATTTCAGCCGAAGAAATGCACAGAAGCCACTGTTCCCGGTTGATGCTGGGTCTCACTCTAATGAGCTGGGCTTTCTGCCACTGCCCCTCCCTGCTTCTGACAGCTGGAAGCCCACATTAGTAAGTGACTTGGCATCTTTCTAAACAGCATTAGAACGTAACTTCCGAGAACATGGCTGTTTTAACTTTGTGCCACGATACTTTATTAGACTCTGGCATGCAAAATCTAAGAGCCACCAGTGTCAACAACACAGTACTATAGTCAAAATGAACTTTTGTAATCTCGCTTCTCACTAGAAATCCACTCTTGCCATCTTCAGCATCTTTAAAATCTTCACATCGTCCTACCACAAACTAGTTCTCTCATTCTGTCTCTTCATAATCTTTACACAAATAATTCCAAACATCCCATTTATGTTTTGTTACACAAACCAAAATAAAATTAGGTCCCAGTGTGCAGTATTTTCATATGAAATATGATACAAAGCCATACCACAAAATTTATGAATTTATGACAGAATTAACTTTCGCTGCATTTGCTCATCAGTTACTCTACGTTAGTATGTACTCAAAAGGCATTTAGGAGGTGAGTGTTCTCCAAATGGAAAAGAGGTCAAGCTGAGCCTCTGGCATCTTCCTCTTTGGAGAAGTGCTGCAATGTCATATATCATGGACTTATACGTGGGTATCGTTTTGTGAAATTCTGTGTATACTAGGGGTCAACATCAGGTCTAAGTATATTAACATGAAACTTTTTTATGTATAGAACATAATGATCTCCCCATATAACCTTGAAACTTTCCTTGGGGTTCTCATGAGTTCTCCTGTTTACTGTCTCCACTGAGCATCTCCTCTCTCTCCTCTCAAGGCCTTCACAGCCTTTGGTTCAGAAAGCTGAAGCATCTGCCTGGAGGGAGCAGGTTCCCATGATAACAAGGCAGAAAGGGAATAGAAGTGAGAAATAGAGCTTGTTCAGTTTCCTGGTGTCTGCCTGGTGATTTATTTTAGAACCTCTTTGACTGATCTGTGCTTATTTTTAAGCTTGCATTCACGGGTAAAATATAAATGTGTCTAGGCTTAAGTTCCTACGTGGTGTCCTATATGTTCATGCAACAGATAATTTATTGGGCAAAGGCTGCTATGATGGGATATTTCTTTGCCTTTGATATTCATTTATTATGATATAACAGAAAATACTTCAACGTAATGGAAAATTCCACACTTTCTTCTGTCAGTGATCAGAAAAATGTGTGTGTGTGTATGTGTGTGTGTGTGTGTGTGTGTTTTAATAAACCATCTTTACTCTGTATTTTCTTACACATGAGACTTGAAGGAAAATAGTTAAGAATGTAGAAAAATCTAAATGTTTAATATTTTAAAAATAATTTTGCCAGGATCTTTTTAATTTGTTCTCTTCTCCTGCTTGTGGAGAAAGTGCATTCATTTGGAATTCAGAGCATTTCAGCAGTGAGTGTATCTTCTTTTCTGTAAGCTGGTAATGAGCATATGGGAGCAAAGCTGAATGGAAGACAAGCTGTTGATTTCTATTGAACACTCAAAAACATAAGATATATATATTTTTTTAATTTTAATTTTGCTCTCCAGTGATGGCCTGAAATGAAAAAGAAAAAAAAAGAAAAAACAAAGAAAATAAAGAAAAGGAAAATAAATGGGCAAACAAATTAAATATCATTCTGATGTGAGGCTTAAAGAAATTTTTAAAAAAGTAGCATTGTAACTATTTTCTTTATCATTTGCATAGAGTTTCAAGAAAGGTATCAAAACCACAAAGGAACCTATAACTCTCCCAATAACTACAAAAGAAGGAACATCAGACCTATCACAGGGCCCCACTTTTTATAACTTTTGCTTTTTTATTTTTGGAATCAGATAATTGGGTATAACACATTTAGAGCTCCGAGCATCTAAGAAAGATTTTAAACACATATAGAAACTAGAAATGTTTTACACAGCACAACCTACATTTTCCTGTATTTTTTTTTTTGAGAAAATGCTATCAGAGTGATTGATGTATTTCTTTAGAAGCTGGGCAGGAATTGAGAGTTCCATGGCATTTCCATTTTTATGAAATGGGGAATCACAGACATCTCTCATAGCTGGATCCTGTTCTCTTTATGAATCTCTTAGACTGGATGGGAAGGCTGTTTGTTAGTAGTTTGGAGTAGTCCTGTTAGAAAAAGGAATAAGTTAACTTTAAAGCATTTGTCCAAGCCAAGTTGCCTTTCTGGGGTTCTGCTCACTTTTACCTGTATTTGATTAAGGCATCTAGTTTAGGGACCATGGGGATTCCAAAATGTCTACGGGTAGCAAAACCACATGGCTCTTTGTATAATTTCTGTGGCTATCAGCTGAAGCCTACAATAGAACTATGTTCCTAGAGCCTGTGCATGTTGGGTTTCCGTAACTACTTCAACAAGACTCTGATGGCAGTTCAGAAACACAACTCTAGTATCATAGTATAATGCAAGAATGTTAGAAAGACTTAATAGAGATCAGAAATATTGCTGGCAGGGCATTATTCGTTGTTTATGATATAATGTGCTAAATTATATAATAAAATTATATTTGTATATTCCTTTAATATCCAGTGAATGAATCCATAATAAAATATAATGTGGCTTTATACCTTAGTTTACTCATGCTTTCTTTGTGACTGTTATATATTCAATGTGTCTCCTGGAAGCATTGTGTTAGGGACAGGAACGCTAATGAAAAGAGAGTTGGCAGGTGGGGCCTACTAGGACACAGTTTGGTCATAAGTGCCCCACCCTCCGGAATGGACCAGTGGAGATAACAACCATTGAGTCTTCAAATTTGATCTCATGTTTGCTAACACAACATTGTTTTTTCACATTCTGATATGCATGGGTCCAGAATCTGGGTCCTGACAGTTTGAAGTCAGCTCTGTTGCCAGATATACTACATAAGCCTGTTAGACAAATAGCTTACAGGGAAAAGCAGCAAAGTAGATTTATTCAATGTTAACATGTTGTGAAGTGGGACAAATTGATCATTCGTGTCTATCTTTGGGGTTATGACATGAATGTTATATATAAATGAGGGATGTTGTCCATAACTAAGCAGTGATAGTCAAGCTGTGGTCCCGCCCGTCACTGTTTTAGCCCCTGGAAGTTCAGTGGTCCTATAATGTTGTCTGTCAACTTGCCAAAACTAAGTGTGAAATTTCTTTCTAGGATATAAATTCTCGTGTAACTATAACTGGTCTTTTTCTTTTGCCCAACCTGAGAGTCTTGTGAAAAATTCCAGTTTTTTTTTTTTTTTTTTTAGGGCAGGGGAGGGTGTCTTTTGTTTTTATAGTTTGATAGCCAAAATGAAGGACACAAAATTCTTATTAGAATTTTCTCAGTCCTTTCAGTTACTGTTCTTTGGCTTTGTTTTAATACCTCAGTCTTGAAGTTAACATAGCTGAGTCTGAAACAAATACATATAATGTGAATAGGAGTGAATTTTAAACCACATAGTTGATATCCTACAACTACACATTAAAACCATTTCTCTGAAACTACTTGGCAGTTAGTCACTTTGGAAAGGTTGGTCTGAATATTTGTTGACTTATATTCACTTTGTAACTCACAAGTATTCTAAGATTTTTCACAGTGACCAAAAGATGAAATAAGCAAGCAAGCAAACAAACAGAAAGACTATTTTGTAATGGCAATCAGATAGAAGTTTTTAATTAAGTCATATTCTTTATATAGTTTTGGCAGAACAAAACAGTACAAAATTGGTTAGTCACTTTCTAATCTCTGTTAAATTTAGCTAAATCATAGACACATTGAGAAGAGATTGGAGCCATTCAAGATTATCACTGTTTCTAACAATTTCACAGGCCAAAAATTCTAAAAAAAAATTGTATTTAATTCCTGGTGGTTTAAATTTTTTAAAAGCTTCCTTTTAAAGGGGTTCTGGAAGTCTTTATACCCCATCCCTTCTGTCCACCATCCTAAGCTAGGGGAGAAAAGATGGTAAATAGGACAAGCGAGTGTGGACTTGTTTAGAAGTATAGTTCCTTGTGGCAAGTCTATTCTCCATTGTCAGGATACAACAGTGATCAACATGGTGATCAAAGCATAGTTACATGGATTGTAGAGAAGTCATATAGAGGAACTTGCCTTTGTAAGCAATTGTTTGCTTCTCCTATACTAAGATACTTCAGACCTGTGTACACTGGAACGTTACAGTGTATTTCTTTTCTAAGTAATAGGCAGCATATTTTAAAGGAGAATGGGTCAAAGGGGAACAGGAGAGTACAGCTAGCTGTGTTTAAAGTTTACATATTACTTCATTTTCAAAGGACAACAGACAAATTTAAATTAAACTGTGCAGATTTTAGAATCAAACTAAATGGCACAGTGGAGTGCAAGATGAACTTTTCCAACAGACACAGAGATGTTCTGATTCATCAAGGTGACATAACCATTTCAACAAAGAGAAATTTGGAAGGATTTTCATGAAAGGAGGGAGAAGGAAATCTTTTATTTTTCTATGTAGTTTCTTTAAAGAGGAAAAATAAACATTTCTATGAGTCTGAGCCTGATTATTTAAAATGAACATGGGGGTAGCAGATCCATGGGACTTTTTAAATGATTTTAAGACAAGTGTTAATAAGAACATCCATAAGAGACATAAGGAACATTTGTGAGTAATGGCAGGGACCTCCGTTGCATATAGACCATCTGGTTGTGAAAAGCAAATAGGGAATTTATTTTATTTTATTTTATTTTATTTATTTACATTTCACATGCTATCCCTTTTCCTGATTTCCCCTCTGAAAACTCCCTATCCCATTACCCCTTACATTTCTTCTATGGGTGCTGCCCCCCCACCCCACCTACCCACTCCCACCTCACCTCCCTAGCATCCTCTACACTGGGGCATCAAGACTTCACAGGAATACTACTCTGCAATTAAAAACAATGAATTCACGAAATTCCTAGGCAAATGGTCAGAATTGGAAAATATCATCCTTAGTGAAGTAACCCAATCACAAAAGAACACACATGGTATGCAGTCACTGATAGACCTCTGTTCAATTTCCTGATCCTCTGTCCATCTCCTCCTCTTCCTCCCATACCTGATTCTGCCCCTCTTTGTCCCATCCCCCTCTTCTCTTCTTCCCATGTCCCTCCCACTGTCTACTTCCCTTGATTATTTTGTTTCCCCTTCTAAGTAGGACTGAAACATCCACTCTTTGGTCTTCCTTCCTCTTGAGCTTCATGTGGTCCCTGAGTTATATCATGGATATTCCACACTCCTTGTCTAATACCCACTTATCAGTGAGTACATGCCATGTATTGTCTTTTGTGACTGAGTTACCTCACTCAGGATGATATTTTCTAGATCCATCTATTTACCTGTAAATTTCATGAAGTCACTGTTTTTAATAGCTGAATAGTATTCCATTATGTAAATGTACCACATTTTCTGTATCCATAACTCTGTTGAGGGACATTTGGGTTCTTTCAAGTTCCTGGCTATTACAAATATGGCTGCTATGAACATAGTGGAACATGTGTCCTTATTACATGTTGGAGCATCTTCTGGGTATATGCCCAGGAGTGGTATAGCTGGGTCCTCAGGTAGTACTATGTCCAATTTCCTGAGGAACCACAAGACTGATTTGCCGGGTGGTTGTATCAGCTTGCAATCACACCAGCAATGGAAGAGTATTCCTCTTTCTCCACATCCTTGCCAACATCTGCTTACGCTTGAGTTTTTGATCTTAGCCATTCTGACTGGTGTGAGGTGGAATCTCAGGGTTTTGTTTTGCATTTCCCTGATAACCAAGGATGTTGAACATTTCTTTAGGTGCTTCTCAGTTATTCAGTATTCCTCAGTTGAGAATTCTTTGTTAAGCTCTGAACCACATTTTTAATATGGTTATTTGTTTTCTGGAGTCTAACTTACTGAGTTCTTTGTATATAGTGGATATTAGCCGAGAAGGAAATCTTGACATCTGTATTACAATGATGTGTTGGAATTTCTTTTATGAAAACACAGCTCCCAAATAGATATTTGATTTTTAAATTTTCTCATGTGCTGCTGGTAACAATAAAAACACATAAAATAAGTGAACAATATTTTAATAATATTTTCATCATGTTACATCTGTTGAAGTCACATAGAGTATGTCAACGTCACATATGAGAACATTCTGTTCACAAAAATTACTTTCAGTAGTCCAATGACAAGAGAGCCTAGACCTAATATTGCCTGAAAGTAATATTCTGACAAATGTAGCTTAAGTTAGGAACAGTTTATTCTCTTTCACAGTTTAAGGTTGAGTCTTTCATGGTGGGGAAGTTCAGGCAGCAGGTCTTGAAAGTAGTTTTTCACATTACATTCTCAATCTGTAATAGACAATGTTGATTGCATGTTGCTGCTCACCTATCTTTTCCCATTATCCATTTATCAGTATCCTAGTAGGGAATGGCCCCACCCTAAGTGGCTTGGCCACGTTCCATGAATTAGAACAATAAAGATAATGTCTCAGAGAACCATCTCCTAGATTTTTCTAGATGATCTAGATTCTCAGAATATTCTGTTAACAACACTTTCATTTAATTTGAGATAGTGTCATCATCATAAAACATTTTAGATGTTATTTTACTTGTTTCAGAATTTTAGCCATCATTTTCAATTGTGTAATTTATTTTTTAGATTAGATTTCCAGCATTAACATCTGAAAGCATCAGGTAATAATCCACTTGCAAGGAAGTTCATAATTAGCATTCAGTTATTTTTTACTTACTTTGTCATAACTAAACCAATCTCCAGCTTTTTGTTTTGTCTCAAATTAAAATTCTCCTAATATTTGTTTTCAAAGGAAGAACTAAAACAAAACAACAACAAACAAACATGCAGAAACAATAGCTCTTATTCAGTCCAAAAATTATTGCCCAAACACATTTATACCCATACATATATTTGAAAAAGTAAAAGATAAAATTCATGCTGAATAATTAAAATTCTTAGTGTGTAAGGCTTCTTTGAAAAAAACAATGCAAAATTTGAAGTTTTATTACTTAATTAATTTAGAAGCTTCAGGGGCAGGTTGCTTTCATATCAAGATACCTCAGAAACCATGGTAAGTTTGTAAAGACCAGTGTGAGCTAGAACTCTTTAGGGGACAGCAAGTGTGTGAAGTTCGGTTATTCAGATTAAAACAGACATCTTTTTGGCGCCCTTGTTTCTCTATCTCAATTAGTTTTATGGAACTTAATGATTCACATAGAGCCCTCAACCTTCCCCATCACACAGCAGATTCCCCAAATAGATTAAAGCCTATCCTGCAATGGCACACTAGCTTCAAGTGTTTCCACAGGACTGGAGCAGAGAATGATAAAACCAGTTACAGAATGGCAGCTGATAATAATAGTTGAAAATGAACTCAAGAACAAGCAGGAAGGCAAATCCAAGTTACACTGTGTGAGAAGAAGCCTACCAAGTGTAAAATTTATAGAGAATTCAAAATAAATTTCAAGTATTAGTTTTACTACATCTTCAAAGCAGCTGATGCTCGTTGAAACAGAAAGATGTCCTTGAATTAAAATGATTCCAGCAGCTGCTGGGACCCGTCTGCCTTCCTCTCCATCTGGGGTCACAGTGCTGTAAGCAAAAGACCTCAAAATGTGTCCTCGTCTGATTTACAGCATCAAGATTGTTGCTGTAGTTATTCAGAATCAGAGCCTGGGCCCTGACCATCTCAAATAACCAGGTTGTGAAACTGGTCATTAATAAACCAAGTAAACTAACCTGTAAAAGACAAAAGCTTAAAAAGAGGTTTATTCAATGTATACATATCAAGAGGAGGGAACAAAACCCAGGGAATGCCAGGTCCAACTTCTGGGCCCTGACATGAGATTAAGATTTCAGTTGAGGGTCAGAGATATGAACAATTGAACAGTACTGGTCAAGTTCTGGTCCAGCCTATTACTGTTTAGTCTTTGGGTCTTCACTCTGTACTGCGTGATGGTCTCATCAATGGTCAGCATCCGGTGAGAGAGAATCCTCAGCTGACTGGCACAGGATTTGACAATTTAATGTCTCATAGGCTGAGATTCTTAAAGAAAATTTTATTTTCTTAAAGTGTGCCGTTTTGAATCTCTGGGAGTTGAAGTGAAAAATACAAACGAGTCCTTATAATTTCCTCATTCATTTAGATTTCAGTTTTCAGGTTTCAGTATGATTCAATACAAAATCATGGCTGGATTTAGATCTTGGGTTTCTCAGTCCTTTATACTGTAAAAAATATATGTTTACTTTTCAAAAGTAATTCTATCAATAATACTTTTGTGACAACATAAAACACACTGAGTCAGGCAAAACTGTTTTCTGTAGATTACTTCTTTGGTAGTTTTCTGCTCTGAAAGTTCATATTTGACAATGCACTTTGGAATTCTTGGGAATTCAAGAATCATAAAATATAGTCACTGTAGAACAAAGTGAAAAAAAAAACACTTCCAAAAACTGTATTTTATTGAAAAAAATAATAGAAATGGTGTGCTCACAAAAAGGAACCTATCATGACTGTCCTCCGAAAGACCCAACAAGCAGGTGAAAGAGTCAGATGCAGTTATTTACACTCAAACAATGGACCAAAGCTACTGACTCCAGTGGTTGAATTAGGGAAAAGCTCGAAGAAACTGAGGAGGAGGGTGACCCTGTAGGAGGACCAGCAGTCTCAATTAACCTGGACGCCTGAGATCTCTCAAACATGAGCCACCAGCCAGGCAGCATAGGGCAGCTGATATGGAGTCCCCAACACATATACAGCAGAGGACTGCCAGGTTTAGGTTCAGTCAGAGAAGATGCACCTAACCCTCAAGTGACTGGAGGCCCCAGGGAGTGGGGAGGTCTGATGGGATGGGGGTGGGGTGCAGGACTGGGGACATCCTTGCAGAGATGAGGGTGAGGGAGAAAGGAGTCATGGAATGTGAAACAGTCAAAGGGAAGACCAGGAAAGGGATATTATTGACTGGACTGTTAAAAAAATTACATTTGTTCACTCGGCATGAAAAGGCAGTTGTATAAGTTTCCCTGTGTTTATTTGCTAGATGGTATTATTTAAAAAATTCTCTCATATCCTCATTTTCTTAACTCATGCATGTGTTGTTTATTTAATGTGTGAGTCTGTGGAGTTCTTCAAGATTTATGACTCATTCTGTGGCCCAAATCACTGTAAAATGCCAAGTCTCTGGACTCACTCCAGACTCTCTCAGTCAGGATTGAGCTGATTTGTGGCTAAAACTTGAGATTCAGTGTCACTTTATTTTTCTCCTTGGAGTCATCCATCACCCCTGGCTCTTACAACTATCTTTTTGCATCATTTTCTGCATAGATTGCTGAGCCTTGAGGGGAAGCCTTTGACATAGACATCTTTGTCTTGGACTTTATTACACCAAGCTTATTTCTAATCTTTTACTTCATAAATTATGGACTCCTCCATTTAAAAAATTATATATTGTTTTTCATGAAAGTTTATGTGTTCATTTAGAAAAATAATTTTCACATAAACAAATAAGACAGCTCACCCAACAAGTCAGAAATAATATCTTTAGCATAACATAGTTCCTATACGAAAGCATATGTGGATATAAAGCGTATAGATGGTTGGAAAGTGGAGACAGATGGGTGTGGCAAAAAGACAATAATAGTGATGGCCTTCAGTCAATGTTTAAAATTAAAAATGAGAGATGCTCATCTGACTTTTCTATCTTCTGATTTATTCACAATTTATCTAAATAAGTGAAATAGAAAACGTTGTTGAAGTTATAATACATGTTTTTTTATAAGAAGAACTATTATGTTTTTCTAGTCTGCTGACATGTAGTAACATTTTGAAATGGCTATGATTCAAGTTGAGACATCTGCTGTCTGTCCAGTGAAGGATGAGTGAGTCGCTTTACTGCCTCACCACCTCTCCGTCTGGTTTCCTCAAAACATTTTATTTGTAAAGATAAAAGTTCTTCACATTCCATCCCACAGGCAAAATGATGTAATTGTTTCAGTTACTTTTATGTTGTCTCAGTAGTGCTATTTACTATAACCCTTCCATTCCTGAGTCTAAGGCTTTTATCCCTCCTCCCTCATTTTTCTGTCCCTCCTTTGCTCCCCCCCACCATATTTCTCTCCCTCTCTTGAGTTCATGATTATTCTTCTTCAGTTTTCAGAATTCTGGGATTACATGTCATGTCACCTCCAGCTCTTGAGTCCTTTCTTCAGTGCACAGGTTTCTTTAAGGAATTTTATATCATTCCATGCTGCATTTCTATAAGAACATTATCTGCTTTTATGTTTTATGGACTTTGGATTAAGGCACACATTTTTATCCTGGGAGGTACCGATATACAAATGTACAGTTCTTTTGTTGTTTTTGCTTATTTAACACTGTAGACAAGTGTTATTCCCTGGAAGATACTTTATATTTTAATTTGGCATCCCTTTTATTGCATTTAACTTAATATCTTTTAAATTTTTTTGCTAAAATGTCTCATTTTGGCTATAAATTTCTCATGGTATGGTATGCATTATGAAGGTTAGAAGTGTCTCCTCTCACAGTTACAAGGCTCTGTAACACTTGGGGGTTTTAGCATTAGTATTTTTATACTGAAGTCTTTCATTATTACCCACCATTCTTTTGGGAATAGTTCAGTAGGCTAGTGAGTATTCAGAGCTTTGAGGAGAGGTAGCCATCAATTATAAAATGTGTGACTAATAAAATATGTAGTTGGGGTGAACAAATAGCTCTGGTGCTAAAGTGCTGATCATGCAAGTGCGATTACCTGAGTTTGATCCTCAGAACCACATCCAAATGTGAGGGTATACGCTTGGAATCCTGGAGGTAGGAAGCTAGAGTCTGCAACATCAATGGGCTTTTCTGGACAGTGATCTTCGATTAATCTATGAGCACCAGAACAGACACCCTATCTGAAAAAACAAGGTGGGTAATGCCTAAGGAAAGACACCTGAGGTTGTCATCTGGTCTTCATGCACATGATCACAACATGTAATGTGCACACACATGCACATGTATGCTTGCATACTCACAAGGAAAAAAAAAGAGGGTTCATAGATAGCATTCAGACTGAGAGGTTGCTCAATAAAGAAGGATAAAAAAAATATAAAACTGAAGCAAAGGAGAGTAGAGTAGTTAGGCATATCGAGGGTCTAAGAAAATATAATTTATTTATGATAGAAACAAATAGTTCAACCCACAGGAGAATTGGGAGAGTAAAAACAGTCATTAAACAAAGGAAACACCTTCACTTTGAAAGATACCATATATCACTTTCACTATTACCCTTTCACTTTGAAAAATCCCATATAACAGCAAAAAGGGAATCCACAAAGTGGAGAAAGTGGCCCGTCACAGGAAAAGGTGGCTGAGAATATGAGCTTAGAAGGAGGTGGCCTCCATTTTAGGGTTAAAGTCATCTTGTAGCAAAGACAAACTAGACTTATTCCTGTTTATGACTAAACCTCTGTTTCTCAAGGCATGGGCTATGCTCCAATTGTAACCTTAACTACAAATAGTTCTGGACTGCCTGTACCAAGATACGACACCCATGGCTTTGCTTCAAAGAGTTTTTATAACCGTCTTGCAACCCTACCTTTGTTTCAAAATGTTGTTATAACTACTATATTATGACAACCTGACTACTATGTTATGCCTACCTGTTTTTTATGACTATCCTATTATAACTACCTTGAAACCATTGTCTTTGTTTCGGGAGGTCATTATAACTAACTTGTTATGCTCATGTTCTGCTCCTGTAACCCTATGTATTTGCAGCCAAATCCCACATTTGGAAGCCCCCTCCCTCTGAGCTATAAAAACCCTGTCTTCCTCACATTCATTGCTGATGTCTTGAACCCTACTTTAGGGGAAGGCAGTTTGTGTACATGGATAATTAAAAAAGCTTACTTTCATTCATTGCTTGCTTTAAATACTTTGGCCATAGAGATTTGGACCTCTGGCCTTTCTCCTTTTATCTTTGGGATTAACAGAACCTGTGTTATTTCAGGTGAGAAAGTCAACTGTCATATTTGCTTTTATAAGCAATCTGGTAGTTTATCAAATGTTAGACTTATATTTATTATATGACCCCATACTTTCACAGCTTTAATTAAAGAGAAATGGAGACAAGTTCACATAAAAATTGTCTGTAGAATGTAGATGATTTTAGTACTGTTACTCTTACTAGTTCCAAATTGGAAACCAACTAAATAACCATCAGTAACTAGACAGACAAAATAGAGCTGATATATTCTTTCAAAAGAATACACAACAAGAAATTAAGTACTTATACAAGCTAAAACTGGAATGGATAATGAAAACATTAGGCTTGGTGAAGGAGTCAATCTTAAAAAATCCAAACAAGCATAACAAGCTCTTGACTGACAATATATGAAACATTATAATAGGGAAATGTATGAAGTGTATATCTGTAGTTTCTATGGACAGTATGGAATTCTGGGTAACAGTCTATTTTGGGGTGCAGGAAATGTTTCAGAATTATCATTGTTGATAGTTGCACAATTTATTCTTAGGTTAAAAGCCTTTGAAGTGTGTGCTTTAAGTAGGTTCAATGAGAACCACATGAAGTTCATTGTATTAAATATATTACACAGAAGAAAAGTCAAGCAGCTGTTTAGACATTCTGTCAATCTCTCTACTCAGGTGACTTATTTCAAAATAAATGGTGAAGGTGTGTGTGTGTGTGTGTGTGTGTGTGTGTGTGTGTGTGTGTGTGTGTGAGTGAGTGTTTGCCTGCATATGTGTAGGTGCACTATTTGAGAGTCTCATCTCTACAGAGCCAGAAGACAGTGTCCGAGTCCCTAGAATTAGAATAACAGATGGTTGTAAACTACCTGCTAGTGCTGATTGCTTTTTTTGCAAAAGTTAAAATCTAATCCTTAATCATTTTCAAGTGGTTGTTAGTAAGGCTTGGAAAAATGTTTCATACTTTGTATCAAGTTGCTTTTTTCTGGTGCAGAGTTATAAATATCCAAATATTCCTGGCTTTTGATGCTTGGTTTTCCAAAGGAATATTTTGCAACAATCAGATTTCCCTTTTCCATTGATACTTTGTCTGCAAAAGCATTTGGTAAATTTTAGTTCAACTTCAAACTTCATTTTTTTCGTGTGTGTTATTGCCATTATATCAGGGTTTTCTTTCTTCATCTGTTCATAGCCTAAGAAAAGCACTGTGCTTAGTCTTAGAGTGGACATTGATTATAAAAGGAAAATTCTCCTGCAGAAGAACACATCAGGCCTGCCAGTGCACTTGCCTGCTGCTCAGGACATGAGTATTCTACGAACTGTATGGTTGAGACCAATTTCGGCTTGAAGCTTGATCAGAGAAAATTTCATATCTAATATAATGCCCAAAGCATCTGAATGTTTCTGACATTTAACAATTTAATTTCAGATAAGAGACATATTAAGCACTTTCCCTAGAAACTAAATCTAAAATTCCCATGGCTTCCCTTTTATCATTCGAACTTCAACCCCATTTATGACTCAAGCATTTGCTTTCAGAAGAGTGCTATCAGGCACTGAACTTCTAAAAACATATTTATTTTAGAACTGGTAAAATATTCACATTATGTAAAATCTTCTAATCAGTGTAAATTGGAATAATACTAAAATTCTGTACTAGTTCTTATTCTATCCATCTTATTTTGCAAAGATAATTTAGCTGGGTCTTCTGTCTATGCTCTAAGATGTGGTCTACACACACATACACACACACACACACACACACACAAACACACACCAATAAAACCAAACACACACACAATAATCATATATTGATATATACTTAGGTATCATTTTATTGGTCATTCAGGTGCTTGTGTCTATTTAGTCTGTTTCACAAATTTCTATTTAACTTTACAGAAAGTCTTAAGGACATTTCTACAGCAGTGTAAGGGAATGCCATCAATTGGAGATGCAGTGATGTCTCTTAGATATTTAGGTTGTGTTGCAGAGTTATTTAAGTAACTGTCCATATGAATAATTGATTCCTTTTTATTGCTGAATAACATTCTCTTTTATACAGAGATTTTATTCTTTGGTTGGTTATTCACTCCCTGAGGACATCAGGCTGCTTATGGGATTTGGGATATCTAAATAAAACTTCCATGCACTTGTGAGAACATAACTTTTTGTTTCTCTCACTCAATACCTAAATTCATATGCTGGATTATGTGGCCGTTGCCTGTTATATTGTTTTAAGTGATGGTTTTACTGTTTTCCACATTGGCTACACTCTTTTCATTAACGTCCCATTGCTCATGCGACTAAGAGTCTGTACTGTCATATCATTAGTTTTCACCAGCAAATTTTTAATGTCCTCGCGTTGATAATTAAGGATATATTGAAATGGATATAATTGAAAATATTAAATTATTACCTAGTTTCATTAGAATCATTCAGAAAATCATAAATTTTATAGTATTAACAGAAGAAATAGACATATTTTTCTAACGTGGGATAATTTTTTAAAGGTAAAATTCTAAGTTAAGAATTATATTTTATGTTTTTTAAAAAGTCATTTATGACTATATTTACTTGTCCTTTGGCAGTTGTATTCAAAAATTTGGAGATATTAAGAGCAATTTTTTGCTCTTTTGTAATCAGAAACCATTTATGGGTCAGTGGCCATCTAGCAAAAAACCAGTAGATTAATAATATCTCATGATACTATTGAAAGGTATTTCATTGAGACTAAACTTTTCTGCTCTGATTTCGGGACCTTATAATTTTAGTGTTCTGAAATATTAACTTATTAAGATATTGCCCAGAGACAGATGGGATCATTAGGTACATATCAAGTATAATTGTTCGAAAGCTACAAATTAAATCATGAGTCAATTTCCTATGGTGAAAATTTCACTGTGGTTAGAATCACCCTTAGAATTGTATAGTCAGTAAAGTTTAAGAGGAAGAGGAGTGTTTCTTTAATTAGTAATTGCTTATATGTTTACTAATTACACAGTTACTTTGAAATGGCATGTTCTTTTTATCCTCTCCCTCCCTTCCTTCCTTCCTTCCTTCCTTCCTTCCTTCCTTCTTTCCTTCCTTCTTCCCTTCCTTCCTCCCTCCCTCCCTTCCTTCCTTCCTTCTTTCCTTCCTTCCTTCTTTCCTTCCTTCCTTCTTTCCTTCCTTCCTTCTTTCCTTCCTTCCTTCTTTCCTTCCTTCCTTCCTTCCTTTCTTCATTTTATTTCTTCTTATTGAATGTAGACTCTTCTTTCATACAATACATCCTGACCACAGTTTCCTATCCCACCACTTCTCCCAGCTTCCCTACCATTCCTCCCCCCTAGTTCTACTGCCAGTGCCATTTACCTGCAAGAGACAAAATCTCATAATGTCACATTGGTCTCTTCTCAAGGTCAGTGGTTCTCAACCTTTCTAATGCTTATGACTCTTTAATACAGTTCCTCATGTTGTACTGATTCCCCCAACCATGAATGATTCTGTTGCTATTTAATAACTATAATTTTTCTACTGTTTTGAATCATAATGTAAATATCTGATGTGCAGAATATCTGATATATGATGCCCTAAAATGGTTACGCGCTCCCCCCGCCCCGCCAAATAGAGAACCACTACTCTAGATGATCATTTACCCTGCTGATTTTTGTTTCATGATAATTTCTCAGGATGGTCTCTGGCCAAGCTAAATCTTTCCACTGAGGTTCCTTACCTGTCACTCCATAATTTAATTCAGTGTTTGTATTTATCACCCTTTACCAGGACTTCATGAGAAGGAACTAGTATCCTCAGCTCATTGGTTCTTTCCAGAATTAAGCTTACAGGATAGCCATAGCATGTTGGGATCTACAGAGCAGTTTATATCATTTAGATAGATAATAGACATGATAGAAATATAGATGGTAGTTAGAGGAAGAGCGATAAAACAATGAAGTTAAAACTATCTTTATCTTCTAAGCCGCATTCAGATGAAACTGCATTTCTTTTTCTTCAGGAAGTAATTTGTCTCTAGCTCCCATTTCCTTGAGGGCTATAAAGTTGATGGACCCAAAGAGGGAATTGTGTAAGGAGTTCTTTAGGACACTCATTTCCTCCAAACACTTTCAGAAATCTAATGTATGATTAAGGCTATCTCCTTATGTGGTAGCATCTTAAGGATTCAGATTTATAAAAAGTACAGTATATATGTTCAGTTTTGAAAAAAAGACTGAATGTAATATTGTCACTATGTTTATGTTCACAGAACTTTGATACATAGTTTTTTTCTGCTCATAGGATGTAAGAAATTCTCAATTTACTGTGCACACATTTTCAAAATCATATTCCCTTAAAAATAGATAAATTTCAAGTATGTATAAACAGATTATTTAGCCATTTAAAATCATGATTAAAAGTTATAAATATTCTTATTTGTTTCTTCTCTTCTACTAGATATATACATACTTTATATCATCTTTAAGTGCTTTAAAACACAATACTTAAAATTAGATGTGATTTTATTTATTTCATTTTGTTATATGAAAAACCTTTTGACTGTTTTTCACTGAGTAAGGGGCCCAGAATGTGCTTAAAATGGTGTTAATACCATACTTGGTATATTTTTTAAATCAATTTTTTAATTGCTAAATGACAACATAGAAATCATGTACAATAACATGCCTTAAAAGGTGAAGTTAAACATTTCTGTCTCCTGGAATATTTATTATTTCTTTTGATACCTTCCCTTAGAAAATTTCCTAGTTTTTGAAATATATAGCATATAATTGTTATGTATGTTTGCCTTACTATGCAGTAGCACACCAGAACTTTTTGTCTAGCTCAGTGACCTTAAATTCACCTCTTACTTTCTCCCCAGTACTCTTCGCACCATCTGATCACTACCATTTACTCTGAATTTCCATGAGACCCACCTTTTAGAGTCTTTGCATGTATAAGGTCCTCTGGCACCTTATTTTATGTGCATAGCTTGTTTACTTGTCAACAGATAATGGATACTGGCTAGTAAGAGTGGTGATGAAATGACTATCAGAGGGGAAAGGTCTCATTGACATACTGATAGAAGAAAGGACTGTGCTTTACATGTTTGCTTACCTCATAAACACTCCATTTTAGTTGTTGAATGGGTTGCTGCTTTTTATGTATTAATGATGGGTAATTCTATATGTATGCAGTCAAAACTCTCATAACACAGTCTTCCAAAGACTCAGTTTTCATTCACATTCTCAGTCAATAAACATTATTTTAAGTTTCATGATACCGTCTCAACACACAGGAAATGGATTGATAAGCATTCAAAATGTATTATTAGATAATGAATAACAGGCTCGGCCTGCTAAGGGCACTATTGTTCCTTCAGAGTTCTGTTTGTTTGTCAGCACTATGTGGTGACTCATAAATTTCTGTAATACAAGTTTTATGGGATCCAATGCTTTCTTCTGAACTCTGTGGCACCAATCACAGACATGGTAGATATACATAATTATAGTCAAAATAATCATTCCCATAAAATAAACTAAATTATCTAAAAAAGAAAAAAGTGAGTTTGAGCAAAAAGTCAGCATCACTCACTGTGCAGAAAACTTGTGTTATTATTTTTGGTTTAATAGACCAGAGGTCTCTACGGAAACTCCCCTTCCATGATGATATAACTGGAAACAATTCTTATTCTCTTGACCTGATGGGTCTTTAGTTACAGAAATATATTTAATTTTGTAACAGAAATTATGCCCTTTCTAATTGTTCTTTTAGTAAATTACATATTGCAATTTTAAACAAATATATTTATTCTATCCTATCCCCTTTTGCTTTGTTTTTGTTATGTATAGAAGAAATAAAATTAGGAAATGCCGCTAGAGAATTGTATTTTATTTTACCCCAACTGTTTTCCAGCTCTGTAAAATATGACCAGATGCCCATTGCCATGGTTACTGTTCTGTTGCTGTGATGAAATACAATGCTCAAGGCAACTTCCAAAAAGAACATTTACTTGGAGACTTGCTCAAAGTTTCAGAGGGTTACTTAATGGATATCAAGGCGGCAGATATGGTACAATAGGCACACACGTCTTTAGAGAAGCAGTTGAGAGTCTACATCCCAATCCACAAACAGCAGGCAGAAGTGGTGGTGATTAAGAGAGAGCCAGACACACTGAAACTAATAGAAAGGAAACTAGGGAAGAACTTTGAACATATGGGCACAGGGGAGAATTTCCTGAACAGAACTCCAATAGCTTATGCTCTAAGATCAAGAATTGACAAATGGGACCTCATAAAATTACAAAGTTTCTGTAAGGCAAAGGACACTGTCAAAAGGACAAAGCGGAAACCAGCAAACTGGGAAATGATCTTTACCAACCCTACATCCGACAGAGGGCTAATGTCCAATATATACAAAGAACTCAAGAGGTTAGACTCCAGAGAGGCAAGTAACCCTATTAAAAATGGGGTACAGAGCTAAACAAAGAGTTCTCACCTGAAGAATATCTAATGGCTGCGAAGCACCTAAGGAAATGTTCAGCATCCTTAGTCATTAGGGAAATGCAAATCAAAACAGCCCTGAGATTCCACCTCACACCAGTCAGAATGGCTAAGATCAAAAACACAGGAGACAGCAGTTGTTGGCGAAGATGTGGAGAAAGAGGAACATTCCTCCACTGCTGGTGGGATTGCAAGCTGGTAAACCACTCTGGAAAGCAGTCTGGCAGTTCCTCAGAAAACTGGGCATGACACTCCTGGAGGATCTTGTTGTACCACTCCTGGGCATATACCCAGAGGCTTCCCCTGCATGCAGTAAGGACACATGCTCCACTATGTTCATAGCAGACTTATTTATAATAGCCAGTAGCTGGAAAGAACCCAGATGTCTCTCAATGGAGGAATGGATTCAGAAGATGTGGTATATTTACACAATGGAATACTACTCTGCAATTAAAAACTATGTATTCACGAAATTCCTAGGCAAATGGCAGAACTGGAAAATATCATCCTTAGTGAGGTAACCCAATCACAAAAGAACACACACGGTATGCAGTCACTGATAAGGGGATATTAACCCAGAATCTCGGATACCCAAGACACAATTCACATATCAATAGATTTCCAAGAAGATGGAAGGAGAGACCCCTGGTCCTGGAAAGACTGGATGTAGGGGAATACCAGGACAGAGAAACGAGAGGGGGTTGAATGTGGAACAGAAGGAGGGAATGGGACTTATGGGACTTTCGGGGAGGGAGGAAACAGGAAAGGAGAATCAATTGGAATGTAAATAAAAAACTTAGAAAATAAAAAAAAGACTCTGTCAAAAAAAAGAGAGAGGGATAGACATGGAGAAAGAGGAAGTGTCTGTGAGACAGAAAGAAAAATAGAGACAAGGGGAGACAAAGACAATCTGAATCTTCCAAAAGTCATTGAAATCTCAAAGCCCTTCTTTAGTGACTTATTTCCTTCAACACTGTCATATCTCCTAAACGATAGCCAAATTTTCCACCAAATGGGAAGCAAAACCTCAAATATATGAGTCTATGGGAGGTTCTCTAATTTATTCCACTGCATCTGTTTCTGTATTATAGTTGAGGTAATGGGAATGGGCTGATTAATATTCCAAGGCTTACATCCTTGACAAGACATGGACTGAAAGTTTTAGTATAGGTTTGTCTGGTTCTGTTTATTGACATCAACCACTATTTTCTTTGATTCACATAAATCTACTGGTCCTACTAGGTGCTTATGATTGTCTGGTTCTGGCTTTGTTTCTTAAGTTTTGGGTATGTTTACTGACTGGTTGGTCTTAAATCCTGCTGCTTTCACAGAAACTGATGACCTCATCTTTATTTTGCATTATATTGCCTTCATTTGAGTGTTTTTTGCATTATCTCACATTTCTCCAAGAGTGATTGAATTGGACGTTATTAACATTTGGCATATTGGTTACTTCCTTCTCCCATATATGCTCCTGATTTACAGTCATCCTTATGGTCATGTTTGAACTGTTCAGTGTCTCAGAGTTTGCTCCTGAATCCTCCTGCGGTGCAAAATCACTGATGATGTTTCAGTAATAGGAACGTCTGATGGTGCTTAGAGGAAAACAGAGTGTTCTGAGGGGAATTATAAAATATGCACAAGCACATTCTCCTCTGGCCTTTAAAGGTGCCTAGGGCAATCTTTTTACTCAAAAGTAACATTAAATTGAAACCACAGTGTTAATAGTCTCCAAAATTTGTCAACACTTAAACATAGACTTCAACAAAGGAAACACCTTTCAACTGATTTTGCAGTTGTTTAAATTTGAGCATTCACAGATGGATACATAAGGATTTATTTCAAAGAGATTACTTCAAGCTTCAAATTGTTTATATTTCAACAGACACATTAACACAAATGCAAAAATCTGACAGTATTCCACATTTCTTGTCCAGGACAGAAGTTTACATTTTAAGTTTTCTGATGCCATAAGACACACAAAAAAGTTGAATGACTAGGACTTTGCACATGCCATAAAATAGTCTCTGGGAATATATTTTGGAATGCTTTTACTGAGTGTGGGTTGATCTCTAATATATTGAGAGGATTCTGGGAGAAGGCTTACCACTCAAAATATAATTTGTTCTAAATTAATAGTACTTTATACATCAGTCAAGTTCATTTAATTAAATTATTTTTAGTGGCTAATAATTAGAAGATGTGACAGATTACTTTTAGATGTCAGAAGATTATTCATTTAACACTGGCTTCCAAGATTTAGTATAAATTACTAGTGAGATGGTGCCACTGTACTTTTGGGAGTCCATATGAATGTCAAATACTGCTATAATAGCTGTGACGTGAATGTCATTTAAGTGTTGGACCATTTTTTTTATAATTGTGAACATTTTCAAATAATTGAACATTCATAAAAAACCTGTAAACCTTTAGCTGAGTGCCATAAACTGATTAAAAACATTCAACTTACCTATAATTATAAACTCTGCATGAATACTAATGAATGAATGGATTCAATAGTGTCCCAACCACCCATGAAATGCAAAAACATGAGTTATATGAATGTTTATTAAATTAAACCTACAGATGTTTTTCCTTACGAAGATTATTATTTTCTTACTTCATCAGTGATTTAGTAATCTTTATAAAAAGAGCTGAATTATTTAATCTTAAATATTTTGGTTATGTATATTATGTATATTAATATTCCTAATATTCTAAGGTTTTTCTTCAAGGATATTTTATAATTTGTTTTCATGGACAGCAAAAACCACAACACAATACTAAAAAACTCATAACACAGTAATGAGAAGAGGTCATAACACCTTTTATTTCAAATAAGAACATATTTAGTTGTAGTGCACATTTTACTTCTCAATGACCAAACTTCAGCACAATTTACCTTCTTTTTTTATTTATTTACATTGGGATGAAATCTACTTTATCATGGAGAATGATAATTTTGGTGTGTTCCTGGAGCAGTTTGTGAGTATTTTTGCTTTGATAATCATAAAGGAAATTGTTCTGAAGTTCTCTTTCTTTGTTGGTTCTTTGTGTGGTTTGTTATCAACATAACTGTGGCTTCATAGAACGAATTTGGGTAGTGTTTCTTCTGTTTCTATTTTGTGGAGCAGTTTGAAGAGTATTGGTCTTCTTTGAATGTCTGATAGAATTCTGCACTAAACCCATCTGGTCCTGGGCTTTTTTTGATTAGGAGACTTTCAATGACTGCTTCTATTTCTTTAGGGGTTATGGGCCTGTTTAGATGGTTTATCTGATTCTGATTTAATTTTGACACCTCGTATCTGCCTAGAAAATTGTCCATTTCATCTGGATTTTCAAGTTTTGTTGATTATAGGCTTTTGTAGTAGGATCTGATGATTTTTTTGAATTTCCCCAGTTTCTGTTGTTATATGTCCCCTTTCCTTTCTGATTTTGTTAATTTGGATACTGTCTCTGTGCCCTCTGGTTAGTCTGGTTAAGGGTTTATCTATATTCTTGATTTTTTCAAAGAACCAACTCCTGGTTTTGTTGATATAGTCTTTGTACAGTTTTTGTTTTTATTTTGTTAATTTTAACCCTGCTTTTGATTATTTCCTGCCATATACTGCATTTGGTGTATTTTCTTATTTTTTTGTTCTAGACCTTTCAGGTGTACTGTTTTGGTTTTTTTTGTATTTATTTATTTATTTATTTATTTATTTTTGAGGCACTCAGAGCTACGAGTTTTCCTCTTAGTGAACCAGTTTCATTGTGCCCTACAATTTTGGGTATGTTGTTCCTTCATTTTCGTTAACTTCTAAAAAGTTTTCAATTTCTTTCTAATTTCTTCATTGACCAAGTTATGAATGAGTAGAGTATTGTTCAGCTTCCATGTGTATGTGTGCTCCCTGTTGCTTTGTTGTTATTGAAGTCCAGCCTTAGTCCATGATGATCTGATAGGATGTATGGGATTATTTCAATGTTCTTGTGTCTGCTGAGGCCTAATATATGGTCAGTTTTAGAGAAGGTACCATGAAGTGCTGAGAAGGCGGTATATTCTTTTGTTTTAGGATGAAATTTCCTATAGATATCTGTTAAATCCATTTGGTTCATAACTTCTATTAGTTTCACTGTGTCTCTGTTCAGTTTTTGTTTCTATGATCTGTTCATTGATAAGAATGGGGTTTTGAAGTTTCCCACTGTTATTGTGTTAGGTCCAATGTTCTTTGAGCTTTAGTATAGTTTCTTTATGAGTGTGGGTGCCCTTGCATTTGGAGCATAGATGTTCTGAATTGAGAGTTCATCTTGTTAGATTTTTCTTTTGATGAATATGAAGTGTCCTTCCTTATCTTTTGATGACTTCAGAGGACCAAGGGCCACTCCTTCCATTGATGCCCAACAAGTCAGTTCTCTTCTACATATGTGACTTTATCTGATAGGAGAATGGCTACTCCAGCTTGTTTCCTGGGACCATTTGCTTGGAAAAATTGTTTGTCAGCCCTTTACTCTGAGGGAGTGTTTGTCTTTGATACTGAGGTGCATTTCCTGTAAGCAGCAAAATGCTAGGTCCTGTTTACATATCTAGTCTGTTAGTCTTTTTATAGGGATATTGAGTCCATTGATGTTAAGAAATATTAAGGAATAGTTTTTATTGCCTCCTGTTATTTCGATATTATTTTTATGTTTGTTTGGTTATCTTCTTTAGGATTTGTTGAAGGAAGATTACTTTCTTGCTTTTTCTAGGGTGTAGTTTCCCTCTTTGTATAGGTTTTTTCTATCTATTATCTTTTGAAGGGCTATATTTGTAGAAAGTTATTGTGTAAATTGTGTTTTGTCATGGAATATCTCGTTTTCTCTATCTGTGGTAATTGAGAGGCTTGCTGGTTGCTGTAGTTTCTTACTTGGAAAATTCTTTTCAATTGTTCATGTTTGTTATTGTCACTGAGGTGTGTTTCGTGTATTCATCAAAATGCTGGGTCCTCTTTCTGTGTCCAGTCTATTAGTTTATGTCTTTTTATGGGGGAATTGAATACATTTAAGTTAAGAGATATTAAGGAATGGTGATTGTTTCTTCCTGTTATTTTTGTTGTTAGATGTGGAATCATGTTTGTATGGCTATTTTCTTTTGAGTTTTTTGAAAGAAGATTACTTTTTTGCTCTTTCTAGAGTGTACTTTCCCTCTGTGTGTTAGAGTATTCCATCTATTATCCTTCGTACGGCTGGATTTGTGAAAAGATATTGTGCAAATTTGTTTTTGTGGGGGAATATCTTGAGTTCTTCATTTATATTAATTGAGAGTTTTGTTGGGTTTAGTAACCTAGGCTGTCATATGTGTTCTTTAGGATCTATATGACATCTTCCCAGGACTATTTTTCACAGTCTCTGTTGAGAAGTCTGGTGCAATTCTGATAGGCCTGCCCTTATGTTTTACTTGACCTTTTTCTCTTACTGCTTTTAATATTCTTTATTTTGTTTTTGCATTTGGTGTTTTGATTATTATTTGACTGGATGAATTTCTTTTCATCCAGTCAAATAATGATGACAATAAAAATGAGATACATGCCAGTTGCTGGTGCTTTCATCACAGTGACTTTGTTGTGATATGTGATGGCATATCACCTCAAACTCCTTAGAAGATTAAATATATGATTTTATGAGAATATTCAAAATTTTATCGTTTTGAATGTTTACATCCTTTTTAGCAAAATGAGTATGACTTAGACACAAGCCATACTGGAATGAGTAATTATAATCAGAATTATACTTTTTAAAATAGAATTATCTACAGAAAAGGGAAGTGGGTCACTTTCAATGACAAAATATTTTCCATGTCATGCCTAGTCTCTATATGGAAAATTGTAAGTACTCATTCTCTCATGCAAGTAATAGCATTTTCATATTTTGCCTTTCCTTGTTGAAATGGTTCAGCAAACAGAGCAGAGGTGTTGTGAGCTCTACGAAGCACTTTTTTTTTAATTGCAGTGAATTACATATATTCACTATGGAAATGAATTTTTGTGGATTTTGTCATCAGAAATCTAAGAAAGAGCAATTGTATTTTTTTTTAATATTTCAAACAATAGAGTGAAATCTTTTTTGCATTTATTTTACTTAATGTTAGCTTAATTCATAGCTTCCTATCCCTCTTGGTCTTTTTATTTCCTTCTTTTTCTTCATCTCTGGATAGCTTGGGACATTAGCATTCTTATTATGCCTCAAATAATTGCCCCCTATGTCTAGTAGATAGTAATTTCATGACTTGTACATTTTTATTGTCTGGGATAGGACTTAGAGATTCGATACTTTAATGTAGTTAGCCTGCTGTGCACTTTTAAAGCAGAGACAGTTGTCTCTGTAGTCAAGAAGTAAATCAGTTTACTAAAAGGAACATTACCTCCAAGTGATGTTTTCTTGAAAATATAACCATATTGAAAAGTACTTATACACAAAAGGGATGTAACGTTAAAATGTGGACAACCCTTGCCTGTAGCATCTGTCTTGTAAAACTGGTTTGATAAACTAATGCATGAGTATGTCTTAAGTAAACTCAGTGACTTTCCCTCCTCCACATATCAATACCCTTGCCTTTGTGCATATGACAGGAGAACACTCAGCTCTTATTACAGGTGCTGGGAATTATTTACTACTTGGAAATGATAGCTTCCTTTCAGTTATCAGAATTCCTTTTTTTGTATGTTGACTAACTATATGTCTGCAGTTCCAGACTCTGTAAGCCCCTCCTCAGACACACCCACCCACTCTTTAAGCTTCTTGGAAATTTCATTTAGAGCACTTAATATACTGTGTAATTATATAATTACTGGTGTTGATTATTTTCTATTTCTGACTGTATTATAAGCCACATGAGAACAAAATAGATGATGATTACAGTACACATAAATGAAAATCCTGAATGAATAGGAACCAAACCGGAAAATTTTCCAACCGGGTTGATATAAGTAATTTCAAGGTATTTGATGGGGGGAAGAGAGAAATGTCGTTAAATTTTGTCAAACACTAAGCATACAAACAGGTAAAACTAAACATCTCTAAATATATCTTGATCAATAAGCATGCTATTGGTTACTATGAGTTTACTGTGAGTTACTATTGGTTGTAATGGGTCACATTTTTTTTTTTTACATTTTTGAGAAATATAAACCTCCCCTAAAAGATGGAGATGATGAACTCCCCCTCTAAGGAGGGCAGATCTTGTAGTTATACACAGTTATGAGAATATTTATAATTGTGCCTTACTGGAGAGCTGCAGCATACTGGTAGCACGCCCTCAGTCATTCTGTGTGTGATCCAAAATGCTCTGATGAATTTTTTGTTTTTGTTTTTGTTTTTATTGGATATTTTCTTTATTTACATTTCAAATGTTATTCCCTTTCCCAGTTTCCCCACCTCTCGGAAACCCTCTATCCAATTCTCCCTCCCCCTGCTTCTATGAGGGTGTTCCTCCTCCCACCCCACTCCCACCTTCCCGCCCTCAATTCCCCTACTCTGGAGCATATATCAAACCTTCATAGAACCAAGGATCTCTCCTCCTGTTGATGCACGACAAGGCAATCATTCACTACATATGCAGCCAGAGCCATGTGTACTCCTTGGTTGATGGTTTAGGCCCTGGGAGCTCTGGGGTGTCTGGTTGGTTGATATTGTTTTCTTCCTATGAGGTTGCAAACCCTTTCAGTTTCTTCAGTCCTTTCTCTCTGTCCTTCATTCGGGACCCCGCACTCAGTCCAATGGTTGGGTGTGAGAATCTGCCTCTGTATTTACAAGGCTCTGGCAGGGTCTCTCAGGAGACAGTCGTATCAGGCTCCTTTCAGCAAGTATTTCTTGACATCCACAATACTGCTGCGGTTTAATGGCTATATATGGGATGAATTCCTAGGTGGGACAATCTCTGGATGGGCTTTCCTTCAGTCTCTACTCCACAGTTATTTCTATATTTACTCCTGTATTTTGTTTCCCTTCTCAGAAGAACTGAAGCACCCCCTCTTTGGTCTTCCTTTTTTTATTATTATTATTTTTTCTATATTCTTTATTTACATTGCAAATGATTTCCCCTTTCCCAGTTCCCCACCTCCCCTAAAGTCCCATAAGCCCCCTTCCCTCCCCCTGTTCCCCATTTGCCTAAGAATTTCATGAATTCATTGTTTTTAATTGCTGAGTAGTATTCCACTGTGTAAGTATATATGGAAAATATCTCTGATAAAATTGAAAAAATATAGAGAAAAACACGTTAAGATTGACTATTTCATAGAAAAATTATACAGATAAAATGGTAGACATAAAAATATTCTTAAGTTGATTGAAAGTGGAATTATAAACATTTTCTGATAAAATTGAAAATCTACAAGGAAAATATTTCTGATAAAACTCAAGAAATATATAGAAAGACACGTTAAAACTGACTATTTCATGAAAAATTATACAGGTAAGATGGTAGGCATAAAAATATTCCTAAATTGATTGAAAGTAGAAGTAAAAACATTTTCTGACAAAATTGAAGATTTACATGGAAAATATCTCTGATAAAATTGAAGAAATATATATAAAACACGTTAAGATTAAATATTTCATGGAAAAATTATACAGATAAAATGGTTGGCATTAAAATATTCCTAAGTTTTTTGAAAGTGGAATTATAAACACTTTCTGATAAAATTGAAGATCTACAAGGAAAATATTCCTGAAAAAATTCAAGAAATATATAGAAAAATATGTTAAAACTATTACATGGAAAATTATACAGATAAAATGGAAGTTATAAAAATATTCCTAAGTTGATTGAAAGTAAGATTATAGACATTGTCTGATAAAACTGAAGGTCCACATGGAAAATACTTCTGACAAAATTGAAGAAAAATACAGAAAAACATTAAAATTAAAGATTATCATGGACAATTATACCGACAGATGGAGAAACCAAGATATTCCATGATAAAACCAAATTTACACAATATCTTTCCACAAATCCGGCCCTACAAAGGCTAATAGACGGAAAACGCCAACATGAGGAGGGAAACTACACCCTAGAAAAAGCAAGAAAATAATCTTTTTCCAACAAACCCAAAAGAAAGTAACCACACAAGCATAAAAAGAACATCAAAAATAACAGGAAGCAACAATTACATTCCTTAATATCTTATAAGGTCAATAGACTCAATTCCCCAACAAAAATATAGTCTAACAGGGATGTTTTTCATGTGGATCTTCGAATTTATCAGAAAATGTTTGTGACTCCTCTTTCAATTTAGTAATGCGTTTTGTGTCTACCATTTTGACTGTATTACTTTCCATGATAATCTTTAATTTTAACATTTTTTTCTGTGTATTTCTTCGATTTTGTCAGAGGTGTTTTTCATGTAGATCTTCGATTTCATTGGGGGGGGTGGTGTTTGTACTTCCACTTTCAATCTTTGGTCTTCCTTCTTCTTAAGTTTCATGTGGTCTGTGAATTGTATCTTGGGCTAAGATTAACCCGAGCTTTTGGGCTAATATCCACTTATCAGTGAGTGCCTACCATGTGTGTACTTTTCTGATTGGGTTACCTCACTCAGGATGATACTTTTTATTTCCATCCATTTGCGTGAGAATTTCATGAATTCATTGATTTTAGTAGCTGTGTAGTATTCCACTGTGTAAATATACTACATTTTCTGTATCCATTTGTCTGTTGAAGGACACCTGGGTTCTTTCTGTCTTCTGGTTATTATAAGGCTGCTATGAACATAGTAGAGCATGTGTCCTTGTTATATGTTGGAGCATCTTCTGGGTATATGTCCAGGAGTGGTATAGCTGGGTCCTCAGGTAGTATACTGTCCAATTTTCTGAGGAGCCACCAAACTGATTTCCAGAGTGGTTGTACCAGCTTGCAATCCCACCAGCAGTGAAAAAGTGTTCCTCTTTCTCCACATACTCACCAGCATCTGCTGTGTCACCTGAGTTTTTCGTCTTAGCCATTCTGATTGGTGTGAGGTGGAATCTCAGGGTTGTTTTGTTTTGCATTTCCCTGATAACTAAGGATGTTGAACATTTCTTTAGGTGCTTCTTGGCCATTGATATTCCTCAGTTGAAACTTCTTTGTTAAGCTCTGTTTCCCATTTTTTAATAGGATTATATGGTTCTCTGATGTCTAACTTCTTGAATTCTTTGTATGTATTGGATATAAGCCCTCTTTCCAATGTAGGAGTGGTAAATATCTTTTCCCAATCTGTCAGTTGCCTTTTTGTCCTATTGACAGTGTCCTTTGCCTTACACAAGCTTTGCAAGTTTATGAGGCCCCCATTTGTTAATTCTTGATCTTAGAGCATAGGTCATTCACCAATGGTCCTTGACCCACATTGACTTGAGTTTGTACAGGGAGATAAGAATGGGTTGCATTTTTCTACATGCTGACCGCCAGTTGAACCAGCACTGTTTGTTATATATGCTGTCTTTTCTCCACTGGATGGTTTTAGCTCCTTTGTCCAATATCAAGTGACCATAGGTGTGTGGGTTTATTTATGGATCTTCAATTCTATTCTGTTGATTCCTCCCTCCCTCTGTACCCTAGGAAAGCAATAACTTTCACCTGTAATAGAAAGGTGTGGATGGTATTTTGAATATTAGTTTTGAGTTTAAGATTTGTTTTCTTCTGGAAGAGATAAATTTCCATAAGAAGAAGCAGTGTTGCACAAATCATGGAGATAAAATGTGATCTGAACTCTTGGTAGATCTGAACTTATGGCAGTGCTTCACATTAATAAAGATGATTTTCTTCATCTAGAATAGAACTGAATAGTATTTTATAATTTAAACATCCTCTTAAAAGGGAAAAATAATATACAGAGTAGAAATAAACATTGTTATCTTAACTGCAGAATATATAAAGTTATTAAAAAGATTCATCCATGCTGTTGATGAGTTACTGGAATATATTGATAAAATTTTATCTTTCCTCAATTTTTGAACCCCAATGCAAACTGCTTCTCCCTTTCTTGGCAGCTAATTGTTCTTTCTACGTAAATTTATGAATACATTGAAATGCAATTTTGCTAGAAAATATGAAAGTTCAAGGACAAAATAAACAATGTGACCTTATGGCTTCTCAAGATATATGGCTTTTCTTAATATTTTTTCTTTTTTTCTTTCTAATGAGATTGTTATTATAAGTTGGATCTTGGAAATGCTTAAAAGTTCAAGTAGTTTAAGACTAACCCACAGATTTGACTATTGAATAATTTTCCTGCTCTTGGTTCTGGAGCCTCAAATCATGTCCAAAGAAACTAAATAGAAATAATCTCCTTTTCTCATTCTTGCTTAGCCAGTGCTGGTGTTTATGTTTTACTCGGAGTCAGAATGAGGCCTTCCTGACAGCATCTGGCGTGCACAAACTTTGATGTTTTTAAATCAACTTAAGTCTCAAGTCATAATATTTCATTTGGTCTTTATTTCTAATCCCAGTGCAATAAATAAACCTTGACTCCTGACAAGGCTTCTTAAGATGAAAAGATCTAACGAAGACATTGCTCACTAAAAGCAATATATTCCTATTCTGTACCAAAGAAATCATAGTGTATTGTAGAAATCTAATGCATAGTCTAATGCCTTGGTAGGTATGCATAATTATTACAAAAAGTTTTATAGATAAGACCATATAGTCTTATAAATTCTTGGAAGCAACATTACAGACATCTCTTCTTCCCTTTTTACTAGCAGGCATTTTAGTGTTCTTATAGCTCATTGCTGAAATACTGGCATCTGTCATTACCTTATAGGGACTTCAGTGATAACCAACTAAAGATAGAGTCACTCTGGGCTCTAGAGTTCTTTTAAGCCTTTCAATAAATTCACTGTAAATCTTTACCTCTCATGTATACCATTGTGTGTCCTTACTTAAAGCTCATTTGTTTTGAGGCAAGGTTTTTATCAATGTGTGTGATATTACTGGTTATAAGACTATCAGGGAAATGAAGATGTGGGAAAGAAACCATGAATTGAGAAGCTTTTATATGCTTTCCCATATGTTCTGTTTAGCATTAGAATATAAGAACCACTACTTTATTTTACTTGGAGAAAACTACGAGTCTTAGAGCATTCAGTACATTGGTGCATTGAGAATTCCACAAGCATTAGCTTACATGGTTATGAAGTGTGATCCTTTTTACTTTCTACTTTCCTGTCTTATAATCCTGAGAAGGAATCTCATCTTCTGGGAGGCTTGTTAGGGTATTTTTAAAAACAAGAACTTCCAGAATAACATTTCCCTTATTTCTCTAATGGGCATAGAAAAAAAAAAAAAACATAGTTCCATCTCGGTTGAATAGGAGAATATTTCTCTCAGAGAGAAAAAAAAAAGCTTCTGTGTAATATTTGTTAATAGAATGAATAATTCCTGAACAGACTTGGCTTAACAAACTTTATGAGACTATTAGATGATATGATAAACTCTTTCAGAAGTGAAAAATCAATAGCAGATGTTTTATTAAATAAATACTTGTATTCCAAGAATAATTTTGAAGGGATAGGTATTTTAAGACATTTATGTTTAAGCTTTATGATCTTGATATTACTCTAGTTAGAGATGTGTCTTATTTGTATCAGATACTTTTCTTGTTACAACAAAATAACCTGACAGTAGGAACTTAAGGAAGGAAAGGTTTGTTTGCTCACAGGTTGAGGTTACAGTCCATTAAGGCAGATGAACCATGATCCCAGAAGCTTGTGGTAATTCGTCTTATTGCATCAGCTGCTGGGGAACTGAAAGAATTTCCCTAATTCCCTTTTTCTTGTTTGTCAGTTTGGCACCTAGTGCATAGACTGATCCTGCTTCCATTTAGGATAAGTCTTTCCTCAACCATTAACCTAGTATAGATAAACCCTCATAGGCATGCTTAGGGGATAATTTAATCTGGATAATCCTTCATGCTCAGGCTAATGTCATCTAGATAATTTTTCCTTCCTCAAGGCTTCTCTTCTCTGTGATTCTAGATGCTTACAAATTGTCAGACAATATTAACCACAACATGATTTTTTGTTTGGTTTTGTTCTCTTTTTATTACATAAACATCTTGGCATTGTGACACAGACAGAACAGATGAGTTAAAGCAATCACAATAAACTTTAAAATGAATAGTTCACCTTAAATTTCCAAATTCTAAAAGGATTCATTTCCCAAAATCCTGTGTTTGCAACTCACCAAAATAGATTTATACTATGAAAGTACTTCATAGCATATTTTTTTGTTATTATCTTTTCACTTTATAAGATATTTCTAGTATTACTTGTGATTGCAATGCTTCAAGACACTGTTATCTATGAAAAATGTAACCAGAATTTTCATACTGAGAAATTACATTTTCTTTTCTGTCAAAAAAGCTCCAAAAAATTTCTAGGCAGCTTTGTACCAATGTTTTCATATAAACTTCAAAAATCTTACTAACATTCAGTTTTTCATTTAATATGATTCATACTTGGTCCCTCTCTACATTTTATGAATTTGCTTATTATTTGTATTTATACTTTATTCATATATATTATCTTACCATATATATTTAATATTAATTTAGTATTGTGCAATTTTGATATACTAACAGGAGACTTCCTATTTACTGAGTTCGTAAGTGCTTCAGGCATTCAATACATAATATTTGAGATATAATTGCTACATATTTTTTTTTAATTTTTGAAACTTGCTGTCAGTGGACAGTACGGTAGTATCAGACTTCTTAAAATTACCATCTCATTTTGTTTATTGAAGTTAAGGTCATAGGTCACATTTTGTGAAATGTACTATGCTATATTCTCTATTTTTACCATCAAGAGTCATGAAAACAAACAAATCTAAATAAAAGATTTGAGAAAGAAGCAGAGAAGAATGTCGTGAGAATTTATTTGCTATTAATGAATGCACAGTGCTCTGTAAAATAATCATGTTAACCAGCACACTGGCCTTCCTGCATCATCAACATTTCCTTAATAGTCTGTCAAGCAATGCTGAATCAAAGATAGCATTAAAGAAACTCGACTCAGCTGCTGAGACTGAAATGTTTACACCGTACAAACATCCTTAAAAAAATAATGATAAAACTGAATCCTTGGCTCCTTTGATCATTTTCCTGGATGAAGGGAGTTTGTGGCTGTAAATTTCTCTCTCTAGTGCAATATCTGAGAAGATATGTCTCCAAAGCTAGTTCCTTGTGGATCTACATTTGTGCCTTTCCCAAGACTGCAGCCATCCTTATCTGATTCAAGGAAAAGGTAATGTAGGTTAAGCTGTAAATACCAAGAGTTGAAATAATCAAAAAAATGTCTTTATGTTTTTGTTGACATAGTTAAAGGTATAATTACTTGCTCTTTTATTTCTAAGACAGAGATTTCTCTTAGTAATGTGCAGATTTAGTGACTCCATTTTGCATGCTTTATTTATTCTGATGATTAACAAAACATGCATTTCTGAAAGCTCTCTTCAGTGTTACCAATACTAATTCCAGTAACATATTTTTGAGACACTGAAAAATAATTGACTGCATAATATACTCCTGACTGTGTAGCATACTCCAATTTGAAATCATTACTGTTACTCTAACTTACCATAGTATCCTTTTTATAACATTATTATTTAAAGCAAAGGTACTTAAATATGTTACTTTTACCATTTGGTCTATATTTCATTTAGTTTCATTATCTACTTTAATATCTAGGCTCAAATTAAATACTTAATAACAGCAAATGTATAAAAAATGAAATCTATGTGATTAGTCGGCTACATCAGCTCCAAATTTTGCTCCTCTTCAATGGCTTGTATAGCATTCTCTCTAAATATCTGTCTCTGCTTCTTTTATCAGAGCATTTTGGGCTGGGCTGCCAGTATTGCAGATGGGATTATTACAGATACATTGATGTCATCTGTCAAGGGAATAATTCTACCTAATGAGCAAGGGAAGTGCTAACAAATTTTTATTAATGACAAACAGTGGTGCTGCTGCAGATAGGAAACTTCCCACACCCAGGTTAAATCTGAATTCCATTAATAGTTATGTGATTTATGATCAACATTTAAAACTAAAACACATCTTCCTCAAATGAACTATGTTAGGGGAGCATTTGTGTTATGACCTGTAATGAGTAAAGATTTACTGTCTCTCTTACTGGCTTTTTTGTCAATAGAACCTACATTGTCTTATATATCACTGGGAAAAAGAAATCAATGCTACAATTTCTATTCTATACTTGTTTGAACACTTCTCAAAGACAAGATGAAGGGACTCTCACATGATTCCTTTACTATTAAAATGATGTTCAGAAGAAGTTGGAGTTAAAAAAAAGATTAGTATCAAAAGATAATACTTCAATATGTGTAAATACTTGGCTACCAACTATTGTAACATTGAGTAAACTGTTTCTTTAGAGTGATTCAGTTTCTCCTTCTGATTCTTTTTGGGAAATGCTATCTTACATAAAATCCAAAATTTCCTTGTTTTGTGTAAGTTTACAATGAGCACAACACTGGTGAAATATAAAATTAGGATATTGAAAATAATACACATTTTCCTCCTTCCTTTCTTTCTTCCTTCCTTCCTTCTTTCCTTCCTTCCTTCCTTCCTTTCTTCCTTGCTTGCTTGCTTGCTTACTACTTTCTTGCTAAATTCATTTCATTGTAACCAAGAAGCGTGTATAAAAGACCTGTACGTTGTATACAAGCTCCTTTAAAGACTGTAAACAACAACAAGATAGCTGAGATATCACTAATAACCATGAGATTTTGCTTAATTTTTGATAGGTAGGAAATTAAAGCCCATTTGAAGCTGAGAAAGTTGGAGAGATAGAAGAAATATACTACATAACAGAAGGCATGATTCAGAATCAGACATATGCACTCTTCCTTTGTCACCTTCTTTCAAGTCTCTTGTCCGGGTCTGCATTTTATTTACACATCTATAAGCAAAATCTCATTCTAAATACTCTGTCATAAGCAGACCTGTATACTTCACATCTAGTGTTCATACAAGTAAAAGTTAGAAAGGAGATGTGAAGAGAGATTTGTCTTCTGTTTAACAGCTGTGCTCTTCTTAGATCCTGGCTCTGAATTTATTAGCAATGTGATCTCAGGCAATTAAGTGCAGTTCTCAAGCCTGACCTGTCTCTTGGTTATGAGAAAAGTCAGCCGGGCGGTGGTGGCACACGCCTTTAATCCTAGCACTTGGGAGGCAGAGGCAGGCGGATTTCTGAGTTCAAGGCCAGCCTGGTCTACAGAGCGGGTTCCAGGACAGCCAGGACTATGCAGAGAAACCCTGTCTCAAAACACCCCCCCCCCACCAAAAAAAAAGCGAAAAGTCGTGTGAGCTCAGAGAATTTCTACAGTGTCAAGTGAAAAACACATCTGTTCACATGTGGCAGGCATGTAATTACAGCTACATGCTAAACTGGGTCCCTATGGTGTGATGATCAATATATGAATATATTTTGAAAATTGTCAATTGGAATGGTAATTAAATAGTTTTCATGCTGTTTTTTCTTTCTTTCCTTCTTTTGTTCTTCTTTAAAATAATTTTATTTTAATTTTTATTTTTCATTATATTCAGCACAATATATTTTTATACTAATCATAAACATAATGGGCATGCTATTAAATGAACATAAAATCATAAAGTCTTTTGTTTGTTTTGTTTTTAGTAGAGCTTAAAATCTTGGCTTTTACTGTGGTATAAACCCAAAATAAGAACAATTTTTAGACATTGGAGTTCATTGTAATAAGACTGTACTTCAATGTCCTTCACATCGCCAAAGGATTTTACCTCCATAGTAGCTAAGCTAAGAGTTGACAGTTCTTCTGTGACAAGGAGCGGATTGTAAGCACAATTATTTGGATACAGATTTCCTGCTATGGTCAAAGCCTTTTGACTTGAGTGATTGTCATCATTCTCAGCCCACAGGGAACAGGGTACATTCATATAAGAAATGATGTGTATATTATCATCAATCGTTTCAATGAACAATGGTTCTGCTTGGAAGGTAGCACAGACATTAGGTGAGGGTAAGATTCTGGTTCATTGGCTGTGATGATTTTGAAAAGCATTCATCTCAGAAAAAGAGTAACTTATAAGGTCATCCTCTTCAAAATTGATACAATAATTATGACTATCAATCAAAACATTCAGTCTCACTCTTTGTTGTTCTCTTACAAGCCATCTCTGAAATTAATTGTCTATGTTTCTTTTGGCTATATAAATAATTTTTGAAATATGTAAGCTGTTTTGAAAACCATAGTATAGTGTAAAAATATCAAATAAACAATACTACTAATAGAGAGGCTGAGATAGCAGAAGCATGATTTCAGGACCATTATATGGTACACAGCAAGAAAGAAAGTGTATCTGGATTGTACAATATTGGACATATCTCTCCAATTACAAAATTAGAGAGACCACTGGATGACAGACAGCCAAGGAATTTCTCATTCCTCATATTTTTAAATTTCAATCGATTAGGATATGTTGATAATATTAATTTTCATATTAAGGGATATTAAGGAAAAGTGATTGTTACTTCCTGTTATTTTGTTGTTAGAAGTGGAATTATGTTTGTGTGAGTTTGTGAAAGATTACTTTCTTGCTTTTTCTAGGGTGTAGTTTCCCTCCTTGTGTTGGTGTTTTCTATCTATTGTCCTTTGTAGGGCTGCATTTGTGGAAAGATATTATACAAACTTGGTTTTGTCATGGAATATCTTGTTTCTCCATCTATGATAATTGAGAGTTTTGCTGGGTATAGCAGCCTGGGCTGTCATCTGTGTTCTCTTAGCGTCTGTATGACATCTTCCCCGGATCTTCTAACTTTCATAATCTCTTGTGAGAAGTCTGGTGTAATTCTGATAGACCTGCCTTTATATGTTACTTGACCTTTTTCCCTTATTGTTTTTAATATTCTCTCTTTGTTTAGTGCATTTGATGTTTTGATTATTATTTCATAGGAGGAATTTCTTTTTTGGTCCAGTCTGTTTGGAGTTCTGTAGGTTTCTTGTATATTCATGGGCATCTTTTTTCTTAGGTTAGGGAAGTTTTCTTCTATAATTTTGTTGAAGATATTTACTGGCCCTTTAAGTTGGGAATCTTCACTCTCTTCTATACCTATTTTCCTTGGGTTTGGTCTTCTCATTGTGTCCTGGATATCCTGGATGTGTAGGAGCTTTTGGCTTTATGCGTGTTCTTTGACCGTTGTGTCAATGTTTTCTATGGTATCTTCTGCACCTGAGATTCTCTCTATCTCTTGTATTCTGTTGGTGATACTTGCATCTATGACTCCTGGTCTCTCTCCTAGGTTTTCTAGCTCCAAGGTTGTCCCTCTGTGATTTCTTTATTGTTTCTAATTCCATTTTTGGATCCTGGATAGTTTTGTTCAATTTCTTCACCTGTTTGGTTGTGTTTTCCTTTAATTCATTAAGGGATTTTTGTGTTTCCTCTTAAAGGATTTCCAGCTGTTTACCTGTGTTCTTCTGTATTTCTTTAAGGGAGTTATTTATTTCCTTCTTAAAGTCCTCTATTATCATGATGATTGATTTTAGATTTCAATCTTGCTTTTCCGGTGTGATGGTGTATCCAGGACTTGCTGTGTTTGAAGAATTGGGTTCTGATGTTGCCAAGTAACATTGGTTTCTGTGGCTTATGTTCTTATGCTTGCCTCCCCCGTCTCGTTTTTCTCTAGTGCTACTTGCCCTCCCTATATCTGATTGTAGCCTGTCCTTCCTGTTACCCAGGTTGGTCAGAACTCCTTAGAGTCAAGCTGTCTCTGTAAACCATTGATTCTGGGATCCTGTGGTCCTGAGATCCTGGGTGTGTCTGAATTTCTGGTAGTCAAGCTGCTTCTGGGACCCTGAGAGCCTGCTGTGACCAAGTTCTTGGGATCTTAGGATCTTGGGATCCTGCGATCTTGTGACCTTGGTCCTGGAAAAGTGCCTGGTAGTGGAGCTTCCTCTGGGTGTTGTTGCACTGGCTCCAGAGTTTGCTCCCAAGGTCTGCTCAGGGCACCAACCCAGACAGACTGGAAGGAACCTGTGCTTCTGGCCTGGCAAAGTTCCTGCTTGCCTGGGTTCCACTGTTCCCAGTTACTCCTGGTGTTGGGACAGATGTTGTGTCCTCCTCAACTCTGATCCTATGACCCTGGGAGTGTTAGAGTGCTTGGGAGAGGAGCTTCCTCTGGGCGTTGTGGGACTGGCTGCAGATTTTGCTCCCAAGGTCTGCTCCTTTGATACTGTTAATATTAGTTATTTGAGACTTTTCCTTTTATTTTCATGTAAAGTTATGTGTGTGCATAATTTGTACTTTTACATAATTATACTTTTATGTGTTTAGGAGGAAACTATTTGACAAGGTAATCATTGAAGAATCAGGAGTAGAGCAAATGCTTTTCAGTGGCATTTCCTGCACAAAACAATTAAGATTTTTTTAAAATGCACTGGTCACAGTGAAAAGCAAATTTACTTCCATGTTTTGTTTAATATATTTTTGTATCAATTATATTCTTCTTGTGCTCTGGCAAGTTTGTTCTATAGTAAACTATTCAAACTAAATATAGTTTTCAAAAATCGCAACTTTGTATTTTTTTATTTAAATTACTGCTTCCCCATAAGTAAGCATACATCATTGAGACACTAGAAATATGTGCTCTTTTTAAAGAGCACATGCTGATCTGCCAGCAGACTAATGCTTTCCTATTAATATTCAGCTCTGTGGACGTGATTCAAGCAGCTTTTAAAGTACTTGAGACTGTAAAGATAATGGCCTCACTTTCAGAAAATTCATTTGATTATTAATATCATTCGTTTTACATCACTCACTTTTGCAAGTTATTGCAGCCCGGCATGTGTGAATAATTCACCCACATTTCAGGTGCTTCTGCCCAATGTTATAGTGTGTGATCACCTTCTGTCTTTTCTTGCTTACATTCATGCTGTCAACTGCTGTCAAGAATGTTACATTCTTTTCTATTACAATGAAGATAGCTTACTGTTTCAAATGCCCTTTTGCTATTACAGTAAGGATTTTGAGGCATGAACTGGAGAGTGAACACACCAAGCATGATTTAAAAGGGCAAGATATAGGCTATGATTTGTGTTGCCTGTCAGAGGAGCAGAAAATAACATGTCAGATTAAATAAACAGAAGCACACAGCAGGTAATGAGGTCATGGTATGGAGGATTTTGCAGACACTCTCTTGATTTGCTTAAAGACAGTTACATTCTGAGTTTATTGTCACACAATTTTGTCATCTTTTAAACATCCTTAGAGTATACTTATACATACAAACACAATCCCATGTGTAACTAAGCGGTATGCTCTCTTGATAAACTATTATTGACAAATGCTTTGTTGTTTACATATGACTGTATATAAAATATGAGCATGTACCACACTCAGTTAAAATGCTCACATATAATCACATATATTCATATTGTAGTCACTGATGGCATACTAAAACAAATATTTTACTTAACTCAGTAAATGAATATGTGACTTTAATATAAACAAAACTGTTCTATGCTGTGTCATATCTGTCGTGACCGTTTACAGCACTGACATTAGATAATGCAGTGGAACATTGTTGACCCACTTGATGCATTTATGGAAGTATGTCAAAGCTATAAAATAGAATGTTAATGAAGACACACTTGTTTGCTAAATCTCTATTTTACTTCTCTTGATAGGACTGTTGCCCTTTCCTTACTGCCTTCTACTGTCTTTCCTTTCTACTCCTTTCTCTTTTTCTTCTACTTCCTCCTCATCCAGTTTCCCTCATACTGACTCTGAACTCAGTTTCAGTGACCTTCCTTGTTTCCACCTCTTTAATACTTGAGACTATAGGGAAGATCATTTGCTAATGTTAATACATGATTTTTGCTCTGGAGTTCTATAGATTCCCCTCCCTTTAGTCTTACTCCATGTGCCTAAGTGGCCACATCCAGTATTCACTCATGTACACCTGGAGATCAAAGATGTAATCAAGACAATGCTTTGATTTAAAAAAATCATTTAAAACAATATATAAATTTACCTTTGGACTGTGTGTATATATGGTATAGGAAACTCCATTGACTCTTTTGTTTCAAATAAAATTACAACTTCAAGATAGCTCATTATGTATGAAAATTTCATAAAATATCAAGAATCTGAAATGAATCTGATTCTAAAATATTTAGATAATATATACTAAATCTCTTTAAATATAACATATGGACTTACTTAATTGTTGAATAAATATTTATATGGTATATATTTTAACATACATTTTAGTAAAAATTATCCAAGATATAATAATTCTGAAAGTGTCAGTAAACTATTTCTCTATGGTACTTCCCCTAAAAAGAAGAATTTATTTTTAATTCATTGGTTGGGTTGTTGAGAATACTGAAGGAATTGTTCTTTGGAAATTCAAGTAAGCACCAATATTACAGAATCTGCAAAAGAGGTATATGAAAATGATGAAATATTTAGATGTTGAAAATTATGAACATATTTAGCATTGTAAATATAAATATGAACATGACTGAAGTAAATTTTATATAGCAAAATTCACTATACACCCAGAAAAACAACTTGTGTGAAGAATTAGTAATAAGTGTGTCTGTCCCTATGTTGGGTTCTGAAGGCATAAGCAAAATGAACAAAATCAACCGTTCTTGCCCTTATAATTTTAGACACAAATCCACCCATCCTGGCAGCTTTGGAGGGACACAGCAAGAAACATGCCCTCAAATCACCTGCTGATGATGCTCAAAGTTGGATGTTATTAGGAATGTATTCCATCTGCTAACTTCCTGTCTATTTCAGTCTATTTTTGCTCCATCTTTTTGTAAACCTATACTAAACTGCATCTACTTTGCTCAAGAAAAGTATACACTTTTAATAATTAAATGACCAAATATCTAATTACATATATACATATTTTTCCTATAATTTTTCTGTGCTTTACAGTTCATGGCATAGATTGTTAAGATTCACTTGAAGGATGTAGATCATTAAAAAGGCACTCATAATATACTATAATATGGGAAAAGAACATGGAATACTGAACAAATGTAAACTAGTGTCATTTAAGTACATCACTGATGAGGAAGGTTCCAGTGACAAAGACAGATGAGAGCTGAAGGGAACAAAATGATTCAAAGAAAAGTAGATGGAATCCTTGCTAGTTCAAGAGATGTCTGTTTTCTCCATGTTGGGCTGAATTATTTTTATAGGGAATCTGTATAATAATTCTGTAGTTGAAAATAAAGCTGTATGCTAGAATATTTGTTTATAACAGCAATCAGAAGCTTGCCATCTCTTTAAAAAAAAACTTATGTGTTCTCTATTTTGGAGGAAGGTTATTTGGGAAGTTATGTTTCTCTGCATAGATGATGCCAAATGGCAGTGTCCACAGATTGTCAGCCTTGCATGCTCACAGTTGTCATCTTTGGATGCTAACAGGATGTTGGATGGAAGTACTACAGAGTAACTTTTAATTCCATCTATATTGTGAATAGACACTGTATTCTAGGCACTGGCCATGAACATATAAGCAGACCATTTAGTATTTCTTTTTTTTTATTGTTTTCTATATTTTTTATTTACATTCCAAATGATTTCCCCTTTCCCGTTTCCTCCCTCCCCGAAAGTCCCAAAAGTCCCCTTCCCTCTCTCTGCTCCCCATTCAACTCCCTCTCGCTTCTCTGTCCTGGTATTCCCCTATATCCAGTCTTTCCAGGACCAGGGGTCTCTCCTTCCATCTTAGAAATCTATTGATATGTGAATTGTGTCTTGGGTATTCCGAGATTCTGGGTTAATATCCCCTTATCAGTGACTGCATGCCATGTGTGTTCTTTTGTGATTGGGTTACCTCACTAAGGATGATATTTTCCAGTTCTGACCATTTGCCTAAGAATTTCGTGAATTCATTGTTTTTAATTGCAGAGTAGTATTCCATTGTGTAAATATACCACATCTTTTGAATCCATTCCTCCGTTGAGGGACATCTGGGTTCTTTCCAGCTTCTGGCTATTATAAATAAGACTGCTATGAACATAGTGGAGCATGTGTCCTTATAGCATGCAGAGGAAGCCTCTGGGTATATGCCCAGGAGTGGTATAGCAGGATCCTCCGGGAGTGTCATGCCCAGTTTTCTGAGGAACCAGAAACGAGAAGGGAGATATAACAACAGAAACTGAGGAAATTCAAAAAATCATCAGATCCTACTACAAAAGCCTGTATTCAACACAACTAGAACATCTGGAGGAAATGGACAATTTCCTAGACAGATACCAAATACCAAAATTAAATCTGGATCAAATAGACCATCTAAACCGTCCTATAACCCTGAATAAATAGAAGTGGTCATTGGAAGTCTTCCAACCAAAAAAAAAAAAAAAAAAAAGCACAGGTCCAGATGGTTTTAGTGCTGAATTCTATCAGACCTTCAAAGAAGACCTAACACCAATACTCTTCAAACTATTCCACAAAATAGAAACAGAAGGAACACTACCCAACTCGTTCTATGAAGCCACAATTATGCTAATACCAAAAGCACACAAAGATCCGACCAAGAAAGAGAATCTCAGGCCAATTTCTCTTATGAATGCAAAAATACTCAATAAAATTCTTGCCAACCGAATCCAAGAACACATCAAAACGATCATTCACCACGATCAAGTAGGCTTCATCCCAGGGATTCAGGGATGGTTCAATATAAGGAAGTAAATCAATGTAATCCACTACATAAACAATCTCAAAGAAAAAAACCACATGGTCATTTCATTAGACACTGAGAAAGCATTTGACAAAATTCAACATCCTTTCATGTTAAAGGTCTTAGTATTTTTTTCATGGAACTTACTGTTTAATGAGACCTTCAAAGCTACACAATGATAAATTTTGTTGTCACTTAAACCAATTCTGAATGTGTATTATATCTTAGATGACATAAGGGAACTGAGGTTAGGCAAAACTGAGCATAGAAAATGAGAAGATAGATTAGGGTATCTTCCTCAAGGGAAAAATATGGTGGATAGTTTTTTGGTTTTTTTTTTTTGTTTGTTTGTTTTTGTTTTTTTGTTTTTTCTTTACAAAATTATCTTCCATGTCATTGACACCCCTCATAGTACAGATGCCATCTGGGTTGTTTTTGTATTTTTTTTTCAGTCAGGTCTAATCTAAGGTTATGTCTTGCACTAAAAGACATTATATATCACAGTGATTTCTATGATGTATATGCAGCATTTTGCCATGAATTTTGTAGACTGATTTCTTGGCTGAAGCTTCAGCTAGGGTTAATACCTCCACCTTTTCACTTAAAGTTTAGCCTTTTCTATGTCTTCTGTTGAAAATAAATCTTTCTTTGAAGGCAAGTTTAAACATCTTTATGTCTCTTTTGCTGCTCTTCAAGAACCTTGTCAAAAGTATTGATTTTGCTCCTCTACTTGTCTGTGAAATGATGTTTACTACTCAAGCAACCTTTGAGGATAATGCTGATATGTACTCAAGTGAAAGAAGAGTTGCCTGGATTACATATTTTTTGAAGAATATGGATGTAGTTGACATCAGCTTACATAAGAAATTTTCAGACATGAAAACCAGGAATCTAGTTACGTTTGAATGTGTTGGCTTGAAAATGCCCACTAGAGAGCCAAGTAGAAAAATTGCGTAGGCAGTTGAATACATAAAATGGAAGGAGGGACTGGGCTAGAAATAAACTGTGCAATCTGGGGTATATCTGGGGAATATATTCTGAGTTTAACTATAAAAGAGAACTTATTTTTAGTAATAGAAGAGAAAGGATAAGCCCAGGATACTCAAGAGCAACCCAAAGGAGTTTGAAAATGCCATGAAAATGGGAACATTTTCAAGTCAAGTAAGGAATGTGGTTTGAAGAGAAAGACATGATCTTTTGAGCCTATTGTTACTAAGACAAACAGGGAGCGGTTGCTGCTCAGCCTTCTTTTTGTGGTAAGTACAATTAAATGGTAACTGTGATCACTGTGACTTCAGTAGAGATAGATGAGCCATGACAAACACTAATTTATGAGGAATTAGTCATTAGACACACTACTAACAAGTGCTAGGGACTGAGTTGTGCTATTTCCCAATCTACATGCTGAAACTCCATCCTCTTGGAACCTCAAAATGTGACTATATTCAGATACATTCCTTAAAAAGGCAATTGGATAAAAATGAGGCTATAATCAAGTATTATGAGAAGAAGACATTTGAACCAGTGGAACAAAACCAGTGTACCATCACTGTGGTTTTGCTGAATTCCTTGCTATGACTATGGACAGGGAATTTAGCACCTCCATTTTAGGACAGCCATGGTGTTCCAGAGCTGGAGAAAATAGCTACACTGTAGGACTCATTTCTTTGAAGTAATCATGTCTTGTCCTGTCCTGTTCTAGCTGGTTCTGTCTTTTAAAGTGTTCCATAAAAAGGCATGATTAAAAGAGTGTGTGTGTGTGTGTGTGTGTGTGTGTGTGTGTGTGTGTGTGTGTGTATCTGATGTGTTTACTCAATTTATTCAACTGTTTTAGTTGTTTCTTTTTAGAGACTGTGACAGAAGCATAAGGTTTCTTTGGTAATACAGGTTTCTTTTATTTATATGTTCTTAGTTCAGTTAAAACCTATGGTTTGCTTTTTTGCTAGATCTGGTGCATTGTGGCCCTGGCCATACCATAACCCAAGAAAATAGATCTTCTACAACACATTTCTCTCTGAATTTCTTATTTTTTCTTTCCTTCCCCAGTCCTTTCTTCCTGTTGTGTTCTGTTCTGTTTTGTCTTGGTTTTGATCAGTTAAGTATCCTTGACATTATAGACAAAGTATTGTGTAGTAATTGTAAGTATCCCCCGTTGAATTCTCTAGAAGCAAATCTCATACAGAGTGTGGATTATAGGTTATCTTCCAAAGGTGTGACCAGCCAGCCTAGTTGTTTGCAGCTGAGGTGAGTCTGGACTACCCAACAACTGTGGATTGTTGCACTAATTTATGTACATCTGCATACAAATATCTGTAAAATTCTATAAATACCTTTTGAAGTATGGTAATGAATCTTATAATCCATTTAAATATGTTTTGCAATTATAAAATGTGAGAGCTCCAAACCTAAGTGTTAGACCTCCAGGGAGAACTGGGCACTTACTAAAAGACCTGGATTCAGAGTTAGTTATGAGTTTCCTGACAGTACTTGTAACTGACTTTGTCTTCTGCAAGAGACATGTACTCTTAACTGTTAAGTCTTTACTCTAGTCCAACTTTTCCATCTTTGAACTTTGTAATTTGTAAATCAGAATATATCCTGTTCCTGACTTTTTCTATCACCCAAAACTGTTGAACCCTTACTGTGTGGTTTACACCCAAATTCCTGTGGGTGCTGAAGTTTTGATTCATGAGCTTATATGGATGTTTTATTTTATGAAGTATTCTTCAATGCTACCTTATCCTTTATTTTTTTAAGTATTAGAAATGTTTATTTGTCAAAAAAATGGGTAGAGTGAAAGAAAGCAAGTTTAAATTAGAGCTAAAGTTGAGACACTGTCACAGGTTAAACCAAAGAAAATAGACAAACACACAACAAAACAGCATATCACAATATATGAAACCAAAGCTTCAACAAACCCTTCCATGGACCTAGCAACTTATAGTTAGCTCCAGGGTTAGAGTTCAGAGCTAATAGAGTAGATGTTTGCCAATGCAGTGATATTATAAAAGGAAAGGAGATGCTTCAGGTAGGCAGCTAGAAAGACAACTCCCAGGAAAACAAAATAAAGAATTTTCCATGAAATAGTCAATCTTAATGTGTTTTTCTCTATATTTCTTCAATTTTATCAGAGATATTTTCCATGTGTATTTACACAATGGAATACTACTCAGCAATTAAAAACAATGAATTCATGAAATTCTTAGGTAAATGGGGAACAGGGGGAGGGAAGAGGGCTTATGGGACATTCAGGGAGGGGGGGGAACCAGAAAAGGGGAATGTAAATAAAGAATATAGAAAATTAAAAGAAAATAAACTCACAGTAAAAAAACAAAAACAAAAACAACCCCCCAAAACAAACAAACAAGCAAAAAAAATGAAAAGAAAAGGAAAATGTTTAAAGTAGAAGAAACACCCATCATGAAAGTTCCAGATGGAAAATGGATTCCCAGTAAAATGGACTTTCAGAGCAACAAAAATCTAACTAGCCACAAAACAGAAATATCACCACTGACACTTTGAAACACATTTTAGAAGATGTTCTCAATCAAAATCGTTGAGTCCTCCCCTATGATCACTATACACTAAAGGCAGGATGAATTCCTGTCATCTCTGCGTTCTTATGTATTCTTTTCTTTTTAACTGTCTTCTCTTGTGTAGTTGGTTCATGTTTTGTCATACTTTAAATCCTAACTGCATTAAACAGATTTTCCTTTTTTTTTGAGATTATAATGTGATTGCATCATTTCTATCTTACCTTTCCTAAATACATCCTGCTCAGTTTGCGTACCATTACTTGTCTGCATGTTTTCAGGGCTCGCCATTTGGTATTGGATAAGCAATGGTGTAAGCTGCCCTGGGGAAAACTATGTCTAATGTTCTCAATCTTCCTTAGTTTCCTGTAGTTGTTTGTATAGGATTGATGTCTCATGGACTTCCATGTTGATGTTAGCATGATTATCATTGCTGTCTTTGTTTAGCTTGTGCTTAGTCAGATTGTTGGTAAGACTTTGTAGGTTTGTGGCTTCTGTTATCAGGTTTGGTCCTCACTTTGCTGAAGTCAGAGATGGAGTCACTGGACTAAACCTTTACTCTTGAATTGTCTACAGTCATAGCCCCTCTTTATTCTATAAGCACAGATGTCTATGAAATTGAGCTGCACCATGGAACAGAAAATGTCATCTGAAAACTTTGATTCCCCAAAGAATAAGGCATTCTTTGGGATACCTACCAGGGCCTCAACCAGAACAGTGTTTAAGGGGATTATGCCCAGACCACAACTGATTATATATGCTTCATGACCTTTGATCTAATTCTTCTTGTATTTAAAACCTAAAGCTCTTTTCAGACCAAAGGTGACTTAGGGCCATTGAAACTCAAGTTCCTCCAGCCAGTGTAGACACATTGAATAAGCTTCTCTTTACTTTTCACCAATCTCCTTAATTAACATAATGAGTGCAGATGGCAGAGCTAATCCTGGTAGGGCAGCTGGAGCCTGGGCTATTATCCTAAAACTCCACTTACAGTTTGGAAAATGACATACATTTAATTATTAATTTATTTATTTATTCATTCATTTATCCATCTATCTATACTTACTTACATATTTATTTATTTATTTCCTTTTATTGTATAAATGTTATTTTAATCACTAAATCTGGATTTTTCTCTGAACATCACACAGAAAGCACGCAACAAAATTTTGCTGTAAATTTTCTGCACTGGGGAGTAGGTAGGGACAGCACACTCCACAGTGGAGAGTGTGTTGTTCACATCCTTGTTATACACCTTTATGATACCCATGCTTTGCTACAGCTACTCAATATCTTGAGAGTATATCACACTGCTGTTCTGGGACAAGATCAAATTGACCGTTGATATTCCAGGGAAATCTGTATTGCCATCTAAGGTAGAAATCATGTGACCGCTCATCCTTTTATCTCCTTATACTTTTGATCCTGGGGGAGGAGGAGTCATGATGTCTTATGATTTAAGATTTACAAGCTATATCTTAGGACCTCCTTCTAAATTCCCCATCTTTTGTTTTCCATGTTAGATTAAGTTAAATTGAAGTTGTTAAAATGTAATTAAGTTGATTAAAATGGAGCACTTAAGAGTGTAAGTCTGCAAATAGTGACATGTCAAACAGAGATTGATTTATTAATTTATTGTTTATGATGTTTTTGCTATGGGAACTACACATTTAAATACCTGCAAGGAATGCAAGAAATCTCAGTACTTTCAAGTGTCGCCTAGCAGGCACTGATGTTAAAGTCAAGTGGAGCTCTTGGTCTTTCATGAAGCCATGTCTATATTGGAAGCCATTTACTGATTCACTAGCAGTTCAGGTTTTCTTTCTTTAACATAACACCTTACATTATTGGAATCCACATAAATCTATTGACTGAAAGATTTATCTACTTCAAAACAAAGCAAAAGCAGTGGATATTTAGTATAAACTGTATCTTGAATTTAAACTTTTATCTTTTCCTTTGATCGTAGTTATGTGTTAAGATATTTTCTTGTGATTCAGTAGGGTAAAAGCAATGTTAGGCACTCCTGGAAGAAAGATGATTTAAGATTTACAAGCTATATCTTAGGACCTCCTTCTAAATTTCCCATTTTTTGTTTTCCATGTTAGATTAACTTAAATTGGAGTTGTTAAAATGTATTTAAATTGATTAAAATGATTAACATTTGACAACACTACACTGGGTACAATGTTTTAGATACAGACTTTTGGATGCAAATGAATTGTGGAGTGGAACTTGAATCCCTCCCTTAGCCTTCATCTGAGCATCTTCTCCTAGCATCCTTTGCTGTTTTTTTGGTTTACCTCTTCTTATAAAGACACTAGTCTTACTTGATCGAGGGCCCTTTCTAGTCCAGAATCATTTTACCCTAATTTAACCAACTACATCTACAAAATTCTATTCCAAAATAAGCCCACCTTTAAAGGACTGGGAGCAGATTGATTAAGTATCATTTCTGTCACAATTTAATTCAGAAACAAGTTTGTATAAAGAATAGAGGAAAATATAGACTGCTGAAGGCTATTTGGAAAGGTAACATTTTCATTAACATACACTGAATTTAGAACCTGTCTATTAAAACCTAAGTCTCCAGAGAGTAGTCCCCAGGTGTTTGTTTGCCAGGAGTACAATAATGAAGATGTTACTCATGGACTACACACAAAACAAAACAAAACAAAACACATCAATGAAAAGTTCTTAGAATAGATAGCTGCTCTGGGAACTATGTACATCACTGTGATATCCACAGATTAACTTTGTGTACAAAATTTTAAGTAACATTTTAAGTAAGATGACATTGGGGCAAAAATCCATCTATAGAACCTATAGAGTACTTGTTTGCCAATAGTACAATAATGAAGATGTTACTCATGACTACACACTAATATTGTGCGATCAGCAGCAGGATGTCAAGCAATAGCACCAAATAGCACCAGTTAGAAACAGGGGCCGAATTCTCTTTGTACCAATGTTTATCCAGGTTTGGGTTCAGTCAGTGAAGATGTACCTAACCCTCAAGAGACTGGAGACCCCAGGGAGATTAGAGGTCATCTGGGGTAGGGTAAGGGGTGGGGACATCCTTATGGAGACAGGGGGCAGGGAGGAGGTATGGGATGTGGAACAGTCAGAAGGTGGACCAGGAGAGGAATAAAATCTGGAGTGAAATAAATAAATAAATAAATAAATAAATAAATAAATAAATAAATAAATAAATAAATAAAGTTCTTAGAATAATTAGCTGCCCTGGGAGCTGTGTACATCATTGTGACATCCACAGATTAACTTTGTATACAAAATCCATTTTAAGTAAGATGACATTGGGGCTAAAATGCATCTATAGAACCTGTCTATTTCAACCTAAGGCTCCAGAGACTAGTCCCAAGGTATTTGTTCTCCCCATCTTCTTGCCTAAATGATATTTGAAAAGATATTCAATAATATTGCTTTCTGTAAATGAATTTCCTCCCATAAATTTCTTGGTTTCTTTTATTTTACACATGAATTTACTATTGATTTTTGATAACTGCTTATTTTCTTTTGAGCATAGTAGCAAATTAATTTTGTAAAAATGGTATATTATAAAATATACTATGTAATTGAACTGAATATTGTTTGTTGCCACTCTACTATAAGTTATTTTACTACCCACTAGTAACAAGTATATTTTCTCGATGAAAATTTGCTTACAAGGCTTCATTTATTTTTTTAAAGAAATTAGCAAAATAATGCTTGTGCATTGATGTCCTGGATCAAAATTACTTTTTGTTTTGTTAAAGTAAGATCTACTTTAAAGTTACTAAACATGAATATAACGATGAAAGCAGGGAATTTACAGTTTAGCAAGCTCTGGAATGAGTTTTACATAAAATTCAAGAACTATAGCTATAAGATGAGAGGAAAATGAAAAATAAGTACTAAGTTAACACAGGCCATTATCATTAGGGAAGATATACAAGCCCTCTGTTACCCCAGCTCTACAGTAATACTAATTTTTTTGGAATATAGAAACCACAGAAGAATTTTTAATTGAACATACTTCATTATTTTAAAGAGAATAACAATACAAAAATTATAATATATACAGAAAGACATTTCCCAAATGATCGTTTCTGTATGCACTGAAGCAAAACCGAATTTTCCTGATAGCCAAGATGATTTCATATAGAGATATTAAAATATTAATGAATAAAATAATTCATCTAATCAACCAATCTGAAGGAAGGCAATAATGTGCCATAAGTTTGTCTGATTAGATGTAGTCTCAATAATAATCAATATCCATCCATTTCTGATATGACTTTTGATAAAGTTTGAATTTAGACTGGAAGCCTTGTAGGGTTCTCAGAATTACTGGGCAGGTATTGGGGGCTGACTCTTATATAAAACACATATCAAAATTATTTTACTTAATTTTACACAAAGGTAGTTGTCAAGTTATTAAATCTAAAACTAGAAAATGGAATTAGAAGGTGTAAAGAATATGTCCAGATGAAAGGATTTTTTGGTAAAAACCCAAATAATAAACACAAAGTGATAAAATATATATGAGAGTTCAACACAATTGTTTTTAATATAAATATATCTATTCAAATAAAACAATTCATATCATCAGCTAACATAAAATGTTCCAATAGAAGGCCACCTAATAAAGATTATCATACGTTAGGATAAATGTGGCAAAAACTATTTGAAATTTTTTCTTTGATATGGGCTTGTAATAAAATGACATTTTGAGAAATGATATGTGCTGATTTGCTCTTGTGCATTACTTAAAACAGCATTTTTCTAAGGAAATTAAATTCAGATAAGCAAGTTAGTGGGAAGGTCAAAAGAGAGATAGGCTCACAGAGAAGGAGAGGAAGGAAGGGAGGGAGGGAGGGAAGAGTAGTGGCTGGAAGGCAAACAGTCAGAAGAAGAAAGAGGAAGGAGAGAAGGCAACTTTATGCCAGGAAAAGGAAATTACTTTATCATTTTTAAAATTAGCTGAATTCAAGAAACATATTGTAATGGTCATCTCTGAGTTTTTCCCAGAGTCTCTAGAACTGTACATTTCTGGGGAAAATCCAAAGGTTTATCCTAACTCCGCTACATTCACTTTGACCTTGAAGTAGTTGTCGTGTGCTTAATAAAACTTCATAGTGTTTTATGTGTATTTTCTTCCTTTTTCATTTTGTTTTTTCTTCCTTCTCCCTCTTTTTTAGTTCTTTTTCCTTTTCTTCCACTTTCTTTTCCTCTTCTCTTCTCCTGCTAGCCTCACTCATTCTATACAAGAAAAGGGAACACATTTCTTATCTCACCCTCCAAGTGTTTTATACTTTTCCCCGTATCTACGTCAACAAATCCAAAGCACTACTTTCACTTTTTCATTATTATCAACCTTAAAACCCTTTTGTGTAAATTTATATTTCAATATTAGATATGTTTTACAGTATAATATTAGTCTAGTAAGATCAATAGATTAATTAAGAGATTTGTTTCACATAATTTCATAATTGGATAGTAATCAGGAAGTCACACAATGAGCAACTCACTAATATGCCGAACAGTCTGTACTAAGAAAAGGACTCTGAGTGGACAGCAAGCTGTCCTTTCATCTTTGGAACACTTACATATGTTAAGGAACTCTTTGTTATACAATGCTATCCATTTCTGATTTAGGAATTCTGATTCATAACTCTCCTCTAGAATTAGCTCTGTTCAGAGGTATGCCTAGCAATGGCTTGTCTTATTTGAAAGATGTTTATTTAAGTGATTTTGACTGCTTTGTTCTTTAAGTACGATCATTTTTGCGACTCGTGACTCTCAATAGGTGTTAATCTTCTGTGTGTCTCATAGTTTTTCTGAGGTGACATGCTTCACATATTCCTGATTACTTTGTTTATATGATCTTATTTTATTTAGAAAAGAAATGTTCCTCAGCTAATATTCATATCAGGCTCCAGCTACTGTTTGAAGAATGGATGAACATTTTTATAAATTTGATAATTCTAGGAAGTAAATCAGAACGGCCTTTCCTAAATTACTTGCATAATAGCCATGTGTCCTCTCAAATTTCGTTTTGTATCCATAACAAATTTTAACTATTTAAGCTCAGTATCAGTGTTACAGTGCCTTTGTTTCAACTGAGCTGACTTTTCATTTGCTCAAGGAAGGAAACAGAATCAATGAAGGACTTTGAAGACATAAACTGGGCTTGGTCCTTGCTTGCCTTTCATGAGCTTTTGTGAGAGTGTAATTCTGTAGGGAAGTGACCGTGCCCACAGTCCTACAGACACCATGAACTTCCAAAGGCACTACAATTTTTATGACCCATTTTGGAGAAATATCAAGTAACTATAAACTGGATTTTTGACCCCACACCTATTTTCATGTATAAAGTGAAGAAAAAGATAAGGATAAATACTTAAAAACTGTTAATAGAAATAATTTCAAAGAGGAGACAAAAATTAAGGAATACTGAGAGTTTTTAAAGCAATAAAAATAAAATAATACGATTTATTAAAAAATGAAGTTATGTAAAATTTGATTTATCATGAATAAAATTGTTTTATTGAGCAGAGTTTCAATTTTTTCTTAAGTACTTCTGATCCCTAAATATACAGAACAGTGAGTTTGAAGAACTGTCCATCAGTGCAGTATTCTTTGCTACACATAGCAGACTATGTCACTTTTTTTCTTCTCCCTGATCTTTTCCTCCATATATGTCTTTTATAACAAAGCAACTAAAGGAACTGATAAATATATTAAAAGCATGCAGATCATATATTCAAATGTTTGTGATGTTAGGACAGTCTTGAGAAAATTTTGATCATGTAAACATTGAAATTCTGACTTAACTGTTTTTGGAATCTAAACATATAATGAGTGTGTGTGTGAAACTGAGACGAGTGTTAACTGTTGACGAGCCATTCTGCACAGGACGGCATTTCCAGTTTATTATCCAAAAATTGTAATTACATTCTAGAACAGGAGCAACAGTACTGTGCATGCTGATACATGTCAGAGAAAGGCACTGTTCTGTCTGTAGTGATGCAGTAGGTAGGAAGGTAGTATTTTGGCAATGGTTCACTTTATTTCAGGGTAGATTAAGCATGACATCTTAGCACCTCACTGGGGTTCCTTCTTAATTATTTTTAAGCTTAACCTGCTGCTGATGATTTAAATCCCTTTGCTGACATCCATATTTAAAAATGAGATGAAATATGTCAACAAGAAAGGGAGGTGTTATGTAATGTGTGTCTTAGGTAGGTTCTAGGATGAGTGAAAGGCTTGATAAAAACTGACATCCAAGTCCTGTCCTGTAAGTTTTCATTCATTTAGTTCCTTTTTAAAGCAGGAAAATATTAAGAAAACGATTCTTTGGGGAATGGGTTATTTTAAGTATACATTAAAGATTAAAGGTTTAATGTTTTTAAAAATAATTTCTGTGAATTATTAAATCACTACTTTAGATAATTATGTTATCTGTGCATGATATTTGAACTGATTTTGGGATTAGGAAGCAGGTGCTTTTTTTTTCTGAAATAACACTACTGTATTTTAATGAACTCTCTTTAATATGCTATACAATTTACTCCAAACATAAGATGCATTAATTCAAATATTTTTATTTTTATCTATGTGGAGAACTGAAAAGTCAGTTTCTATTTACTTCAATAAAATAAAGATGCAGTTAACCTATATAAATTTGGTTTATTTTTCTGTTTTTAGGGTCCAAGTTGAATTCTACATGAACGAAAACACATTTAAAGAGAGATTAAAATTGTTTTTCATAAAAAACCAGCGATCAAGTAAGTTCCTCCCATCATTGTTTGGCTCTTTGCATAGAAATCTACCTGAAAATTCCAGCTGTGTTATACTTCACAAAATCATTGTCTGCATAAGAGAATAAAATTGGGAGAATATTTAGTGGGTAGTAAATGTAAAACAAATCGAAACAAAAAGAAAACTGAAGATGCTACATCCCAATTTTTTTGGGATGTAGCTTACTTGCCTCTAATATTTTAAGTCTCAAGATCTCACAAGAACAAGTAGCACCTTGTGTATCCTGAGTTCTGAAAAATATTAAAGAAAATAGTTTAAGGAGAGAACAAGTATAATTTCTGTACTCAAGATGACAAGACAGAAGGAACAGAAGATTGAGGTCATGTAACCTTTAACATGGCATAATGCATGGGTTGGGATTCAGAAGTCTTATGTCTCCATGAGTAGCTATTGGCAGTTATTGGTTGCTGGGCATAGGGAAGTCATTTTATTCAATGGTATAGTTACTGGATAATGCTCATGCTCCAGTAAATAACCCTTGACACCTACTCAGGTTAGTAACCCCAATTAATCTTAGTGGTTTTTGAAATGAAACAGGATGTGAAAATAGGAGGGGTTCTCTTTGGGAAGCAGAAGTGGTTAGTCAAGAGTGGGAGAAGGAAAGAGAAGATAATTGGGGTAAAAATGATGACAATACATCATATGCTTTCATAAAACAATTTTTTCTAAGATATCATGGTCATCTCTGTTAACAAAGAGAGTTTGAGGATAGGTTACACAACAGAGCAACTACCAATCAATCCTGGATTATAAAGACTTGTCACAAAAACTTCCCCTAAGCTATAACAATGACAAAAATAACACATGCAATTTGAGGGTTTTAAATGTGAAGGTTGTTTAAACTGTCATGGTTTGTCAGTGTTTCCTAATCAGTCCCAATGATAACAAATATTAAGTGTATACTGAAGTACAAGGATGGGTGTTGCTCTTCCTAAGAAGACTTTACCTTAGTAAGTGACAGAGGAATGTCAAGTTTAACATGTCTCCTGAGAGGCTCTGTCAGAGTCTGACAAATACAGAGGCAGATGCTCACAGCCAACCATTGGACTGAGCACGGGGTCCCCAATGGAGGAGTTAGAGAAAGAAAGGACTGAAGGAGCTGAAGGGGTTTGCAACCCCATAGGAAGAACAACAATATCAACCAACCAGACCCCACACCCCCCAGAGTTCCTAGGGACTAAACCACCAACTAAAGAGTACACATGGAGGACAGCATTGCCTGGCATCAATGGGAGGAGAGGCCCTTGGTCCTGTGAAGGATCGAGTGTATGGGAGTGTCAGGGTGGGAAAGCTGGAATGGGTGGATGGGTGGGGGAGCACCCTCATAGAAGCAGAGGAAGGGGGATGGGATAGGGAATTCTGAAGGGGAAACTAGGAAAGTGGAAACATTTGAAATATAAATACATAAAATATCAAATAAGAAAAGAGGAGGAAAAAGAAATAAAAGAAATTGGGAACCACTGAAGACACAAAAATACTATTGAGACCATTGCTGAACCCTGCTGAGGTTGAAGTATGTGTGATACTTCCTACTTTACATAATCCTACCTGTATTTCATACCATTTATTATGACATGATCATTGCTTTTGATATAAGAAAAAGAAAAACATGAACTCTACTGTTAGAGTTGTAGCTGTCATTTTTTTTTGTTTTTGGTTTATTTAAAAACAGGGTTTCTCTGTGTAGCCCTGGCTGTCCTGGAACTCACTCTGTAGACCAGGCTGGCCTCAAACTTAGATATCTACCTGCCTCTGCCTCCCAAGTGCTGGGATTAAAGGCATGTGCCACCACTGCCTGGCTGCAGCTGTCAATTTTAACAGCCAGCTCAGTTTGCATTGCTCTCAGCTGCGTTGTATGTCATCAGCCAGCATTCATAAAGAGAATCCTAGTTTATGAGAGCACACCCATATACCACATACAGGAAATGCATCAGTAGTTTGCTCATATTGCTGAGATATTCTCAGTGGTAGACTAGCTTCAGCGTTAAAGTTGAGAAAATCAATGCCTTCCTAACTGTATTTACAGGGAAGCCCCATTAGTAGGTAATTATCCAAAGGGGGTTACATCATCTGAATGATGATGCCATTAATCACAGTGTTAGACCAATCATTGAATACTCACCTGACTAAAGAGGAGACCTGTATATACAAAACTATAAGCTATATCTCTAAATAAGCCCATTCAATCTTATGCTGTCTTGGTTCAAAATGTTTTATTGCGATGAACATGAAATTAGAGCAGCAGGTAACCCACAAAATCCCTCAGCACTTCAATACGGAAACCGTCAAATGACTGCACAATTAAAAGAAATTACTGTTAAAGAAAGCTTTAAATACACTCCACAAAAAAAAGTAGAGTGAAAAGGTGACACTTCATTCTAGATTTCAAGTAATAATTTTTGTAAGGCCTTTCTTAAAATTGTATGCAAAATCAAAAGCACAAAGCATATATCACTGATTACAAGAAGGACAGTGTTCCTGTTAAGCAATGCATACGACCTTCATTGGCTGTCATCAGTCATCACAGTTCTCCCAACTGTGACCTGAGCACTTTGTGTGGTATATGCATGTTACTCTTGATTTCCAAAAAGCTTAAGATTCCAGTGGCCCTTAAACCTTGTTTTTAAGAACTTTAATTTTCCCACTTTATATGAGAGAGAATTCTTTTCTATTTGTGTATTTATCACTACAAGCTACTATGATTTCTCCTGGTAAATGATGATATAATTATTGTATAACCTGTAATTATAGAGATGATATATGCCAGAATATAAACATAATAGCAAGAGTATCACAGGTAATTATATAAACATGTTTTTTCTATAATCGAATCAACAAGGGGCTTCAACATCATAGGATATATTACAGGCAATATGGGGGCAGCTTGATTTTTGAGCTAAAGTTATTTCCCAAGTAATGACTAAAGTATAGACAGACTTGAACCAACCTTGACACGATGTAAATTTTGTGGTTTTTGACTTTTAAAATCCAGATCCCTCATTTGTGGAATGCTCTCTGTCATTTGTGGGTCATGAATTCTATGACGTTCACATTTTAGTTTAGGAGCTGTTATTAAAATTCAGCTACTAAGAACTTCAGTAAGTTTAGAAAATTATTGCATGTGATTTCTAAATACCTTCTATGTGCTGAATTGAAATATAATATATCTGACAATTCTTTCATTCTCTTTTATGTGCCGTATTCAAATGAAACCTAACTTTTTGTTGTTTGCTTAAAGGTCTAAGAATCCGCTTGTTCAACTTTTCCCTCAAATTGTTAAGCTGCTTATTATACATTATCCGTGTGTTGCTTGAGAAACCTTCACAGGGAAATGAATGGTAAGGCTTCTCCCTGTGATCCCCGCACACCTTTCATTGTTTTTGTATTATTACAATTTGAAGATCGTTATAAGAATTCAACTTTTAAGGGTGTAAGACATTTGTATGAACTGATAGGATGTTGAGAAAATTCTTCTAAGTTTGGTGAATACGTTATTAACTAAAGATAATCTGAAATCTATTACATGAATGTGTAGTTGCTAGTCAAAATGTGAATATTAGCTGAAAATGGGCTCATCTCTCTACAGGCTTGAATGTCTTTCTGTTACTGAATTACATGCCCTTTGCAGTATGCCAGTCTCCTTACACTTTCAATTACAATGTATTTATTGCCTTTCAGTGAAAACACTCAAGATTCTCTCACGGTGGTTTTAGCCTATGCATATATAGTTAGTTACTTAAAGTGATATTCCTTTTTGATGTATTTGAGGTTTTTTTTCATTTACAATCTTATTTTGCTTAATATTATTTCCACTAACTCACTGCCTTTCTATTAGACTCTGTCCTTTGCTAGAACAGTAGGGTCCTGAGTATGTAATGACATTCGTGTGTAGTTTTGATCTCATTAAAACACAGGACTCCTGGATTACCTAGTAAATTTATGATGATATTCAAAGGAAAATTAAAATTGATGACTAACACCTGCTATCAATTTCTCTTGTGAAATTGGGCCTTAAAAGAAAACATAAGTACATAAGTGAGAGATAAAATGAGTTTTTCATAAGTACATAAATAAGAGATAGAACAAGTTTATCATAAGTACATAAGTAAGAGAGAGAATGGTTTTATTATATGTACTTAAACACATTTGATAATCTAGCTTGTTTTGAAAGTGACTGTGACTTTGAGTTTATTTAAAGATTTGGAGATTAGATGAGGGTTAGTAAATGAATGAGTGAAACTTGGCTAGTATAATAGTATGTGTGATAATTATTTTGAAATTGAATTATCATGACTCACTTTAGTGAATCCTTGACCTTTCTGAATCATATTACTGTAAGTGAAATCAGCAAGAGGCTCATTGGAATATTTAGCATTCTGCAGGAACCTCTGCCTGTGTCAAAGCTGTTTGGGGGAATCGTGCTGCTTTCTAGCATTAGCTTCATTTCATGGTGTATATTATTTTTTTAATATATAGTTAATTTTGTCATGTCGTTCTTAAACAGAGGAAGAGGTTTGCTTCGATTTGCTAAGACCTTCATGACAAATCTCATTGTGTCCGTTTTCCAGTGTTCTGGAGATAGTGTTTGCCTTTCTCCATATTTCAAGTATGTTCTACACTCAGATTCTCCACGTGGCTGTCCGGAATGCATCCGAGGCTTACCATATTCCAACCAGTTTGTGTATCCTTCTAACCTTCCATGATGAAGAACAACATGCTCAAAATCCTGTTCTAGCCACGGCTTTCTCCACTGCAAGCGCTAATGCAATCGAATAGTGTCTCAGACCAAAGATTTTAGAGTCCCCCCCTTTTTTTATTATTTTTATTTACATTCCAAATGATTTCCCTTTTCCCGTTTCCTCCCTCCCCGAAAGTCCCATAAACCCCCTTCCCTCCCTCTGTTCCCCATTCAACCCCCTCTCGCTTCTCTGTCCTGGAATTCCCCTACATCCAGTCTTTCCAGGACCAGGGGTCTCTCCTTCCATCTTCTTGGAAATCTATTGATATGTGAATTGTGTCTTGGGTATTCCGAGATTCTGGGTTAATATCCCCTTATCAGTGACTGCATACCATGTGTGTTCTTTTGTGATTGGGTTAGCTCACTAAGAATGATATTTTCCAGTTCTGATCATTTGCGTAAGAATTTCGTGAATTCATTGTTTTTAATTGGAGAGTAGTATTCCATTGTGTAAATATACCACATCTTCTGAATCCATTCCTCCTTTAAGGGACATCTGGGTTCTTTCCAGCTTCTGGCTACCCCTTAACTCCCAGTGTTTTCTGTAATAGATGCAAATCCCTGGGAACATTTTGCCATTTGTACATTCAATATCTATCCCACTTTCAATTGCTTTTTGATGCACCTCCATGATGCAGGCCACATGCCTTCATCAGTACTGCTACAGTAGCTTGCTAGTCAGTCTTGCTAGTCTACGAATTCTCCCTATTGGTTATTCATTTTATTATTATTGTTGTTGTTCTAATCTTTTTTTTTACAGTCCACTCATTATCCCTCTCCTGATCTGCCCTCTGACTGTTCCTCATCCCATTCCTCCTCTCCACCCAACCCCACCATAACTGCCAACTTCCTGGGGTCAAAAGTCTCTCAAGGGTTAGGTGCATCTTCTCTCACTGAGGCCAGACTATATGTGTGCATATATACTGCATATATATATATATATATATATATATATATATATATATATATATACCCATTTATCTATACTGTATCATGTATATATAATGTATGCTGCCTGGTTGGTGGCTCAGTGTCGGAGAGATCTCAGGGGTTCAGGTTAGTTGAGAATGCTTGTCTTCTTATGGGGTTTCCCTCTTCCTCAGCTTCTTCTAGCTTTTCCCTAATTTAACTACAAGGTTCCCCAGCTTCTGTCCATTGGTTGGGGTTAAGTATCTGCATCTCTTTCAACTGCTTGTTGTGCCACTCAGAGAGTAGTCATGCTAAGCTCCTGTCTATAACCACATCAGTAATAGTGTCAGGCCTTGAACCCTGTGTCATCATTGTGCCAGCAAACTGTAGAGCTAGTTCCTATGCACCTGTGTTTAATGGCATCTGCCTATCTTAAATCCTGATTTTCCTGTAACTTCACCTTTGATTACTCATCCTTTGCCCCTTTTCTTCAGACTAGATGAGCTTGTATCTACTATTAGATCTCAGGAAGTAACACCCACTACAGGGCCTTCCAGAAATTTTGCTTGTTTTTCTCCAGTGACTTTGTGCCTTTTACACATATTGAATATATTTTTCTTGGTTGGTTTAATTTGGAGTTTTCTGCGAGTATTAGAATAGACATAGGTCATTGACTGAATGCAAGACTCTGTCATAGTGAACAGTAGTCATTTTTAAAATGAGTGTATGAACAGACATGTAAATGACATAGATTTATGTTCTAACTCTAGTTTGTGCCATTTCAGGAGTTTCTTACTCCAGCTGTGGTGGTTTCCATAAAGTCTCTAGGACATTCTGCGCCTTACTTTATGTTGGTGTCTCATAGAAATGTGTTTTCCCTATCGGACACGCAAAATTCATCACCTTAAGCTTCTTTTTCAATTCTGAACCCTGCAGGATATTAATTCTTTGGCTAATATTTAAATAAGATGTCTTTACTAGGCATCGTACCCTATAGCCCACATCTATACTGAGTTGGGGGGACTTTTGTGGGTACTGTCCGCAGAACCTGCAGGTATTTCTCGTAGACATTCTACTGTTCTGAAATTTCCCATGATTTCTCTGTCTTATCCAGAAATTTGCTGAGATGAGGGCTATGTTTTCTTGTAACTCTCATACTTGCCATAGGTCTTAGGGGGGTTCTGATCATGGAATTATTCCTACCAATTTTATTGATGTTTTTGCAGTGAAGAATATCAAGTGATATCAGTTAGACTGAGAAATTACACGCTTCTCTCTTTTTTGTCATTATAAATGGGTACTTATGGGAAAAATAATCCTTCCATAAAGTACCTAATTTGTTTTTAAAACTTAGGGATTTGTGAATAGAAGGTACATTAGAGAGACCTGAAAGTTCTAAATGATCTGTGACGGATGCTTCTAAAGGAAAAAGCCATTGTGAATGATAGCAGAGTAAAATTATATTATTTGGAAATATTAAGAGAACAAAGTTTCCTACAATTAACTTTTGTGTACTATTACTAAGATATTCAGTCATAATTACCGAGGATATACATTTGAAAAACCAGATTACTGTAATTAAAAAAACATAATAAACTGACTTAGGACTCCATTTCAAGAACACTGTTTTGTTTAGTTCCATTGTCAGTGCAGCCTTGGTTAATGAAAAACAGAAGTGGCCTTTATGGGTACAGGCTCTATTTTAAAATAATGAGGCTAATTCAGCAAAGAGATTTATTTAATTATAGTTTCTGACCTGATAAGGCTGCAGATATTTTGAGCTGCCTTGCTTTATTTTTAAGCCTTTTTCAGGAATTAAACTGATGTGAAACTACTACAGTATGGATGAATAGAAAGATAGGAAAATAATTTTACTGTGAATGTCTGGCATCATAGATACTAAGAATGTTGATACATATGGTTTGTAGTTAAGGATTTCATGGCTGTAGTACCAGAGACAGCTCTGGGTCTTTTATGGGTATATTGGACAAAGAGCCTTGTTTACTCAGGGCCTGTAGAAGATTTAACTAACACATATCTTTGTTTTAACTATTGAAAATGTTTAAATGATTTTCATTGATGTTATTACTACAATTTTAGTATCATTAATATTATTAGTAATATTATTTGTAGTAGTGGTAGTAGTAATAACGATTATGACTAGCTGGTTCAAATCTTTGATGTCTGTGATAAAATCTACCCTGGAATTGTGAGCTAAAATAAACTATTGCCTTCCTTAGTTTTGTTGGAGCCTCTGGAAGAGAAACTGAGGCACATAAGAATGTTCTTTGATTTTTGAAATTTTTGAATTTTTCATAAAGTTGGCGCCTAGTATAACATGTATTGTGATCAGATTTTAAATATTATTACCATTTAACCATAAAAGTTATTCACACAACAAATAGAACTATAGCAATGTATTTTCAATGTTTGGTCAAATATAGAAAAGAATGTTATAATATAAAGCTTCCTTTCTTTCCCTTGAAGTTACAGTGTAGATTTAGGCAGTATCTATTATACCACAAAAATTTCAAAATTTATTGTTTTTTTTTCAAGAAAATATCTAATAATGATATTCCTAATATATTGAAAACCTTTTCTTATATTAAAAGTACAACACACACACACACACACACACACACACACACATACAGCTTGGCATCATAGCCTAAATATAATATACAAACACAAACCCATAGTCCTTGTTGTGGGCATTTTTTTGTGTGCCTAAGGATCCCATTTTTAGAAAGAATAGACTTAAACACAGACTTAAACATTCTTGGAATATAAGAAAATTCACTTTTACTGAAGCATCTTACATGAGAGTCAGTCATATTCTCAGACTCTGTCAGGGCTGGGTAGAGTGTCTGGTTGTGGTGGACTTTTGCATTCTACCCTGCATGGCTTGGGAAGGAAGGAAGAACGATCACAGTGAGTGAAGGCCACTGTCATAGCCAGTGCTCTGAAAGCCTCTGAATGTTCATTCTTCAAAAGTAGGTTCATAATTGGCATGCTTCATTATTGGCTGTCTTATTTGGAGCTAGGGCTCTTATTTCTAACGTTTTCCAAGTTATGTTTCTGAAAATCATTTCTAACATGTAGGCTAGAATCTGGTATGCTTCTATATTATGATCAGTACTAAATTATATATACCTTAGCAATGTGGGCACTGCTAATAGTTTACCAAGTGCTTACTTTCTTGTATGTATAGTGGGTTGGAAGAGTTTTTAATTCAGTGGCCTGGTTTAGGTACTGCATAATAAAGACTTTTATGGGTCAGTAATTTTAAGAACTATGAAAAGTTATTTGAGTTTATTTTATGGTAATATTCAACATGTTCACATGGTTTCTCTAGTGTATTACACATAGATTCTGAATATGGCACTCCATGAAACTCAGTTTAGATGTCAATGCTGTTATGGCATTTTGAGCATCTCTTTTCCTTCATGTCCACGGAGCCTGTATGAGGATGCTGTGGAAAGATGCTGTACTATAGGCCATTAACTTTCTACATTTGACTGTTTGTCTCTCTATGCTCTTTGATGTGGCTCTTCTAATTTAATAATGTTTAATACATGATCTTGAGCTACTTGCAAAGTCAGATTAAGCGTACATTATTTGCATTTCTATGTTGTCATTTTCTTTTTTTCCTTTTGATTAGTTATTGTTCTAAAGAGTAGAATTGTTATCTACTATTTGATGATGAGTTCATGCAGATTTTCCCTAGATACACAGACATGGCATATATCCATGTATATGATTAGCAATCATCATTCTTTAAAGCTGTCATGATTATTTTTTGTAATCTTGATGATAATAATGATGTTCGCTTGTTGGGGTCTCAGTTGGGGGTTAAGTTCCTTTTATTGATAATACCATAGTAAATGTTACTTAAATTTTTTTATTGACTTTTCCTTCCGCTGTTGTTGTCGATGACATGAAGCTTCGTCTATCACTGTGGTATAGATATAAATTCTGATTTCATCCCTCCTTTGTGTGGGGATTTATCTAGGAATTTGTACATTTGTAACTTATTCTTGTTGTTCATGACAAACCCATTTTTTAATATTTCATAGTTTTGCCACTAGCATTTTACAAAATATTCTCTATATTTATTGAATTTTATGGTTAATTGATAAAAAACATTAATTTTGCTTTTGACATTAGAGATTTATAGATTCTTTCATACATGACAAAACCTACGTGATATAATGTTGTAAATCTTATTTCAATCTAAAAGTATTAAGTTTAAACTGTCTATGATCTCTTTCCATGTTTTGGCAAGGTAAAATCACAGTTTAATAAAAAACCCTTCATAGGTATAACTATATCTTATATCCATGATAATTAACAATTACGTTTTAAAATCAATTACTGTTCATTTTAGCAGTTTGTTTTATTATTATCAAATGATTGAGATATATCTTATTTATAATTTTTGTAAGACATTTTTGTCTTAAATTTATTTTATTACTTTCTGTGTGATGTTTTTTCTACATGTATGTCTGTGCACTACATATGTTCCTGGTTCCTTCAGATGCTAAGAGAGGCACCAGATTTCCTGTAACTGTAGTTACAGACAGTTGTGAGCTTCCAAGTGGTTGCTGGCATTAAAACAGGGTCTTGCAGAGCATCCAGTGCTCTTAACCTCTGAACTATCACTCAAAGGGCCAAAATGGAAAATAAAACCTATAACTTAGATGAAGGTGTCAGTGTGATGAAGATTAAGGTGGATAAATTCTATATGTACTTGGAGGCGAGGGTATTGTTGCTGAAGTGGTTGAGTAATGAGTTAACTACTTGAAAATGCAGAGGAGCACATGTCTGGGAGCCAACATAACACACTCCAAGTCACTTCCTGGAATCTGCACTGGTAAAAGGACACCAAACTTTGAGAGGAAACCCCAGGTTTGAGTGTTTAAAGATGCTATTTAGTCAGATAGATGAGGCATTGTAAAACTCTAGTAGGAAAAATAAAACCCCAGCATTTAGAAACACGTTTAATGCTTTATGAGACAACTCACTGTTCATAACTACAAAAAGTGGACGGTTTTATTTGTATTAAAAGGTTATTTTATTTCATGGAAATTGAATTGCAACAATTTTCATCTTTTCCTGAGTAGATTTTAATTTTATGAATAACTCCAAGTTCAATCAATTATATATATAATTAGTGGTATGGTAACTCTATTATTGTGGTCAATGAAAGTTTAAATATGTTAAAATCAGGAAAAATAACATTTAAAGAAGACTCTTACGGACAGTTATTTCACATTAGGACATAATACATGATCATACATAATAGTATATATTTAAATGTTTTATAGAATTATAAATGATAACTATTAGATAGATAGATAGATAAAGATCCAAATATAAATACCTTTAAAAATAACAGTCTTCACATTTGTAAAAGAGCCATTAATGAATTTGTAGTGGAAAATGGAACAACAGTTTTGTAATGTCTTTGTCCTACCATATCCTCCTAACTAAAGGCTTGTTTTATTTTTAATTTACTAGTAACAAAGATAAAAATGTAAGGTAAAATATGATGTCTTTATGTTAGAGTGGAACTTATTGTTATTAAAAAAAGCTGAATGCATTATATTGCTCCAATGTTTCTCATGTTGATTTCTATATATCATTGTCTTTTATATACTAATTGTTATTTTAATATTTTCAAATATAATCAATTTTTTTAAATGAATGGATTTTTCACATTTTTTCAAAACCCTAAAGTTTTAATTTTTCTTTCCATAGGTCTCACATATTTTGGGTTAACCGAAGTCTACCTTTATGGGGTTTACAGGTTATGTACAAGTTTATTTATTCCTGTATTTCAGTAATCATTTATATTTCACAAACAAACACTATTGAGAAATGTTCTGCTGATATTCACATTGTGTTTCCCTTGTGTCATACCTTAACGTGCATCTTAGGCTAACGTCTTGATTTATTTCTTCTTGTTTCCCTTTCTACCTTTTGTGACTTTCCTTGCAATCTGGATTAGACTTCTAAGAGTGTTGGATTTTCAAACTCAAAAACATAAAAACATAAAACGCAAGCAAATCAGTGTCCTAACACTGCATGTTTCCCAAAGTACTTTACAAGACTCATGCATCTCCTATAAGAGCAGCCAAGCACAGTAATTTTTCCCTAGAGGAATGTGCTATTTTCGAGAATCGAAATAAGTGAATGTATATACTTAATGAGACCACACAGATGATTGTGTTGCAGGAAATATTAAAAAATTGACCTATCAACTCTCCTACCCTCCCTGGGCCATCTCCCTGGTGGTCCTGCAGGCCTGCCAACTATCCAGCCCCTGCTTAGCCATCTCTCCAGTGGGGGTCCTGAATACATCAATACCTCTTGCTTTCACTCAAGGCACACACATCCCACGATCTGCCACCTCAACACCTAACCACCCAGTAAAATCAAGACTCTTAAGGCTTAATTAACCAATTAGATTTATGTATAAATATCACAATTTACATGATGTCAATATAATAATTTTAGAACTAATGATATTTTAGAGATAATGATAAAATCTTTATCCCAATATTTCTAACCTTGTGAAAGCATAAGTACATGTTGCTGGTAAATGTCATGCAAGTACACGTCTGAAGCTACCTTTGTTCTTCTTCCTTACCCTCTGACTCTCTCTCTCTCTCTCTCTCTCTCTCTCTCTTAGCTCGGCCCCCACCCCCCATTTTCCCTGTCCAATCACAGACTGCCTCTGCACTAATATAATTGGACAGGGAAAATCCTGTGACAGTTTGTGTAGAGGAAAAAGAAAGAATATATGCTGTAGGTCCTCAGAGTTTCAAGAAAACCATATAGAAGGGGAAAGTAACTCTGAATTATAGTCCAGTATTCCCTCCAGTTGCCTAGCCTTAATTCTTGTTTTTATCAGACTTAGAAAACAGCATTGTTTCTAAGATCCTGTCACTTTCCTTTATATTTCCCTTATATTTTTAACTTTCTAATATTTCTTAAAAGTGCAAATTAAATAGAAGATAGGATTACTAACATAAAGAAGACATAGATGTTGCGGGAAAAACTATGATTTATTGCCTGTCTTCTATTTGTAGTGCCTGGATCTGGAGGTTGATTACTCTAAAATTGCATGCTGGTTCTATCCACAGTATTTATGGTAGTGAATGATTTTGAAAATGCAGTGTGATTATATATACAAATAAAAATTAATATGCACTTCATTTTTTAAATGAATTTAATGACATCAGTGGTTCTCAACTTGTGGGACTTGACCCCTTTGGCAAGCCCTTATCTCCAAAAATATTTGTATTATGATTCATAACAGTAGCAAAAGTACAGTTTTAAAGTAGCAACAAAAATAATTTTATGCTTGGGCATCACCACAGTATAATGAACTGTATTAAAGAAGTGCAGCATTATTAAGTTGAGAGCCACTGGTTTACATTGACTTCTATTGCAATGTCAATTAGTAAAGAAATAAGTAGTAACAAATACCTTTCCAAATATTAGGGGTTCATTGAAATATAGTCTTATAGTTTCTCATGTAACTCCTATATCATTCTTTAATTAAATCTAGAATAAATTAATATTCTATAAAGTCATACATTTGCTCTATTTTAACTTAAATATTATTCTGAGTAGTGTGTAAAATAGCAAGTTAGAATTTTCTAGAGCTCATGTAATGATATGCTATTAGAAAATATAGATAATCATAATAGAGTATTTGTGGAAAATATCAAAACATTCCTAGCTTCCTATTATAAGAATATAAGAATATATCCATGGATAGATTTTACTGGAATTGCTAGCCATTCATCTGTTTCTATTGTATTAATATTTACTGTTCATTTAAATTCTAATGTTTTATTTTAGTAAGAAACAAAATTAAAACTTGTAAGAAATTTCGCTTTTTATTACAAAGTAGCTTAAACCTTAACTGTATAATAAATATAGTTGATATTTAAATAATTTCTTGTTTGTGTTTACATATTTTATTGTAATCTCCATTTTAAACTAATGAGGCGGTGGGATATGCAGTTCACTGGGAGATCACTTGCCTAGAAAGTGTAAGATCTTGAGTTCAATTTCTCTGCATCACAAAAAGAAAACACTGTAATTAATCCACTTAATAAAAACATCGCTGAGTAATAATATCTGAATTTCTCTACTCATTTTTCTTCTCCAATGTTTTCTGACAGTAATTGTAAAGATTCCGTATGCTACAGAGCACAGAGAAAGAGGCTTGTTCAAATAACAGCCAACTAGCATTGCCAACCATAAAAGCACAATTGGTCATGGGTTGTTATGTAATCCTGAAGCATCCTGCATTGCTGAAATGGCCCATGTTTAGTAAATTCACGGATGTTAGTATTACATATTGTCCTAGGTGAAATAAAGTGATTCAGTCTATTCAATTTGAATCTTGTTTTTGATTTTCTGGAGGGAAACACTGATGAGCAATGATGTTGTTAAGAAAAGCAAATGGATGATATCCTAGTCTTTAAGTATCTTGCCCCCTTTAGTCAGTATGAATATTGTACTCACATTTTTATACTTAGGACAATGAGTAAAAATTATTCATTAAGAATGTATGAAATTATGAAAACTAAATGTAATGCAGAAGGCAGTAAAATACTATGTGTATCCCTTCACCTGCAAACTGAAGTTTATGTTCTATGTACCACTTGTATATATATGTATCGTACACACATATTTATATTTGTATATACATGTACACATGCTTACATGTTTGTGTACATTTACTAGCACATAATGAAAGCATATCTTATTTACCTTGCATTTCTCATAGATCACAATTTACTTTTTAGGTCTCGGTGGCATTGATAAGTCTATTTGAAACAATACTCCTTGGTTATCTCAGTTATAAGGTAAGATAGTCTGATTAGTTTTCTACTGGAGAGCTCACTGCTAGCATTTACCAAGTTTTCTTCTTTTTATTATTCATACTAGGGGGTAAGGCAAGCTTTTCTTAAACCACTTTAATTATTCAGAGCCTCTCTAGTATGTGATAAAAAACCAGAGTAATATGGTTGGATTTTCCTTGGTGTGTTAGAAGTGCTTGCCTAATTCCTGTGTGCTCACTTACCCATTAGAGACATGCTTCTATGGAGGTAGTGGAATGGTCCTCATCTTTATTGTTTATAATCTCTTTTCTTAATTTATTAAAAAAAAGTAGAAAACAAGTATGTCTTTGGGGAGTCATTTCAATAAATTATTTTAATTACGGATGAAGTTCAGTTTAGTTAGCACAGTTTATTGAATATTTGTGAAGGACTCCTGTTTGATGAACTCTACCCTTCATGATCCTTTTCTCAATGAGTTTACAATCGAGAGAGTGGCATGATTGGAGAAATTATACAGATAAGTACAATATAAAGGAGAACTTAAGAAGCAGCATAAATAAGTGTGGTGCGTTGTATCTCCAGATAGTCTTCAATAATAGTCTGAACCCTTGTATCAGTGACTTTAATAAAGCAATGTGAAAAGACATGGATGTTGGGATTGATAAATTAGGAAAGGGGTACATGTAATACCATGAAGTGGAAGGATGACAAATGTTTATATTTGGTTAAAATATGGATACCTTGTATGGCAGTATAAAAAGGGAAATAACCAGAATCTCTAGGTAACACAACTCTAAAACACATCTTATAGTAAAGATCATGTGTTTGATTGACAAACGAAATCGGATGTAGAAAAAAAATCAATAGTGAAGTTTGGCATGGTTGTTCACCACTATAGGCTTTGAGATAGAAACAGAAAGACCAAAGAAATCAAAGTTCCACAAAGGCATTGCAAGTCTGAGATTAATCTGAGCTTCGTAAGGCTCTGTCCAAAAAACAAAGAGAGAAAAAAAATAAGCGACAACAATAACAATAAAACCAACTCAGCCAAGCAACCAACCAAATACACAGAAAATCCAACCTAATCAAAAGATTAAAAGGACCATTAGAGAGAAATAAGCTAGGTCAATTAAATTATAGTACCTGATGAAAAATTATGAAAACAGAAGATTAAAAAAATGCCATTTGATTGGTTTTTATCAATGATAAAAAAGGAAATTAAATGCCATTTTAAGAGATTTTTAAATTGAGATGACTGGAAACAATGTAAGAAGAATGTTGCAATTATTATTAAAGGGAAAAATCAATATAGGATCTAGATAGAATAGAATTGGCTTTGGAGATAGTACATTGTGGTGGACAGAGAGGCATGATACGAACAGTTAAGAGGATCATGCAGTTCTCCCAGAGTCTAGACTACCAACCATAGAGTGTACCTGGAGGGATCCATGACTCCAGAAACATATGTAGCAGAGGATGGCCTTGCTTGACTGCAACAGGAGGGGAGGTGATTGGTCCTGGGGAGGTTTGGATTCCCCAGCATAGGGGGATGCTGGAGCAGTAGGGGGATATATTGTGGGTGGGTGGGGGAGCAACCTTATGGAGGTAAAGGGTAGGGGGAGGGAAGATGTAGGACGGGGGGGGTTGGTGGAGCAGTAACCTGGAAGTGGGATATATCACGGGATGGGGTGTTAGTAGAGGGGGTTACCAGGAAGTAGGATATCATTTGAGATGTAAACAAATGAAACAAATGAAATGATTAATAAAAAAGTGAAGATTAATATGTTGAAGATTCATTAAAACTCAAAGATCATGTTCACAGAGATGATAAAGGGAGTCAGGAAATTCCCATGCAAAGAATCAACATGAAAGTAGCAGCCGAGGATGTGAGAGGTGGAACTGATAACCTTGCAGGATTTAGAGGGTATACATAACAATTGCAAGACAGAAAAGACATGAGTAGAAAGTACTAGTTTTTCTAGTATCACATATAGCAACATAAGTATAAAGGGCCTAATTTTGGAAGATTCATTGTCTTCTATCCAATTTATTTCCCAATTTTCAAGGTGAAATTACCTTGCAAACCTACATTTTGATAAAGTAGTATTTACAAACTTAATCAACGTTTCATCTAGGTCAATTTTATTTCTATTTTAATTTTCATTAGTCTTATCTAAAATTTCTAAAGGATTGGATCAATTTCTGAAAGGGTAAATCTGATGAATAAAATGTGCGGAAATAAATTAGTAAGCATTAGATTATACACACTTTTTTAAAATTACTTTTATTTTTTCACAATCCAGTAAACCAGTCTCAATGAAGCACCATCAAAAGTAAAATTTATTTAATCTAATATGTTGGCTAGTTGGGGCAGGAACCTGCTAGAAGGAGTGAGTGACTTAGGGATGGCATTCTAATGATGGAGACCATCTACAGTGCTTCAATAAAGAAAACATAAGGAGGATAAAGAATGACAGAAGAAGAAATCTCATGGAAAGTAATGAAAAGCAGACAAGGAAACTGAGATATTGACACTAACTGGGAGAAGAAAGGTGAAAGTCACACATATTTAAATTACTTAGAAAGTACACACATGGTATGTAGTCACTGATAAGGGGATATTAACCCAGAAATTCGGAATACCCAAGGCACAATTCACATATCAATAGATTTCCAAGAAGAGGGAAGGAGAGACCCCTGGTCCTGGAAAGACTGAATGTAGGGGAATACCAGGACAGAGAAGCAAGAGGGGGTTGAATGGGGAACAGGGGGAGGGAAGAGGGCTTATGTGACTTTCGGGGAGGGAGGAAACAGGAAAGGGGAAATCATTTGGAATGTAAATAAAAAAATATAGAAAATTAAAAAAAGAAAAAAAGTTGTACTATAGAGCAATAGTGATAAAAACTGCATGGTATTGGTACAGTGACAAGCAGGTAGATCAATGGAATAGATTTGAAGACCCAGAAATGAACCCATACACCTATGGTCACTTGATCTTTGACAAAGAAGCTAAAACCATCCAGTAGAAAAAAACATAGTCTTTTCAACAAATGGTGCTGGTTCAACTGCTAGTTAGCATGCAGAAGAATGCAAATCGATTCATTCTTATCTCCTAGTAAAATGGTCAAGTCAAAGTGGATCAAGGACCTCCACATAAAAGCAGACACACTGAAACTAACAGAAAAGAAAATGGGGAAGAGCCTGGAGCACATGGGCACAGGGGAAAACATTCCTGAACAGAACACTGATAGCTTATGCTCTAAGATCAAGAATTGACAAATGGGATCTCATAAAATTAAAAAGTTTCTGTAAGGCAAAGGACACTGTCAATAGGACAAAACAGCAACCAAGAAATTAGGAAAAGATCTTTACCAACCCTACATCCAATAGAGGGTTAATATCCAATATATACAAAGAACTCAAGAAGTTAGACTCCAGAGAACCAAATAACCCTATTAAAAAATGGAGTACAGAGCTAAACAAAGAATTCTCAGCTGAGGAATACCGAATGGCTGAGAAACATCTAAAGAAATGTTCAACATCCTTAGCCATCAGGGAAATGCAAGTCAAAGCAACCCTGAAATTCCACCTCAAACCAGTCAGAATGGCAAAGATCAAAAACTCAGGCAATAGCAGGTGCTGGTGAGGATGTGGAGAAAGAGGAACACTCCTCTACTGCTGGTGAGATTGTAAGCTGGTACAACCACCTGGAAATCAGTTTGGCAGTTCCTCAGAAAATTGGGCATTTTACTACTAGAGCACCCAGCTGTGCCACTCCTGGGCATTTACCCAGAAGATGCACTAACATGTAATAAACACACTTGCTCCACTATGTTCATAGCAACCTTATTTATAATAGCCAGAAGCTGGAAAGAACCCAGATGTCCTTCAACAGAGGGATGGATACAGAAAATGTGGTATATTTACCCAATGGAATACTACTCAGCAATTAAAAACAATGAATTCATGAAATTCTTAGGAAAATGGATGGAGCTAGAAAATATCCTGAGTGAGGTAACCCAATCACAAAATAACACATGTGGTATGCACTGACTGATAAGTGGATATTAGTCCAGAAGCTTGGAATACCCAAGATACAATTCACAGACCAAATGAAGCTCTAGCAGAGGATGGCCTTGTTGGTCATCAAATGGAGGAGAGGCCCTTGGTCCTGAGAAGGATGGATGCTCCAGTATTGGGGAATGCCAGGACATGGTAGAAGGAGTGGGCAAGTTGGTGAGTAGGGGGAGGGTGGATAGGATAGGGTGGTTTTGGAGGGGAAACCAGGAAAGGGGATAACATTTGAAATGTAAATAAAGAAAATATCTTAATAAAATAATGAAACCTTGGACTAACAAAAAAAAAAGCCAAAGTACTATCCTATTGATATTCTGTATTGAGAGAGGCAGAGACTTTTAATAATCCATGTTTCCTGTCAGAGAATGTTAACTATAGGTTTGTCCTAAGGAACAGACAACTCAAAATTCACAACTACTTAAAGTGCAAAATAAACATGTTAGGATTTTCTTGTATATTGTTAAATTTTCAGCTGCGTGGTAAAGATTGAATGTAAGGCATGGGAGGTTTACATTTAACTAAGTAGACATGCAGACTTTTTGGATAATCCAGTCATATGTCTTTCACTTGTGCATGCTTATTTGCAGATACATAACAGCAAATATTAATATTCATTTGTAAATATTTCCTTCAAATTTCAACTAAAAATATAAAAAATATGTTTTTCGGCTTTTCTAAAGGGACTTCTAACTCAAATTGAGAAAGTTCTTTAAAATATATGAAGGTATTCAGGATAATTTTCCATTGCAGTTGTATGATGATGACATTCATAATTAATTACCTCCTATCATTAACATTATAAGGCTTAGCACTTAGGACTTGATAATACATAACATTTCTATTATAACCCCATAAAATTTAATGGTTAGCTGGAGGATAAATAAATGGTAAATTACAAGAAGTTACAATAGAAATAGTAAGGATTAGAAAGAATTTGTAACTATAGAATAAATTTCTATTCATTATCTTCTTTTCCTCTTATAATATTAAGCAAATTCATGAACTTTTTTTGATGTAGTCAGCACAGTGTTGAGTAATGTCTTTGCAAGGAATCAATTAAATAATTGAAACCAACTAATGGCCTGTAAACAAGAATCTAAAATATCTTCCTTTGTACAAACCAGGATTTTTAAAAAGTAGAAGATATACTTGCAAAAATGATATTAAATGATATTTGTAATTGCATTACAAATTTTATCAGCCCTCATATTATTTGATACCCAATCTTCTAAAATATCACTGTAAATATTCAGTTTCCATGTAATTCTCATGCATATTTGCATAGATTATTTATATATGTAATATTTAAAAACAATTGCAGTGTTAAGGAAATATTTATACTCCCAACATCATTCTAAAATAAGTATGAAATGATTTTTAAAAATAAAACAAATGCTTAATGTTTCATATGAGCTTTACTGTATAGTATTAGAAATCTATTCAAATAGAACATGAACTATCATATTCTCTCATTATGTAAGTTAAATATTATTGGTTTTAATCATCTAAGAATAAGATGTTTAACTCACACACCCACGGCTAAACAAATATAACAGAATCGGGGGCAGAAAGCTTGTAAGAGCCAAAAGATCAGGGACTTTGCTCTGAAATTGTGTACCCTAGTAATATCAGAAACAGTGACAGCAAATTCTCACTAACAAGAATGCCTGTACATAGACTGGACAAGAGGATACCAAAAAACATGTAGAAAAGCCCACAGGCTTCAACTCTACACAATTAACTATAGGCAATTGAAGAGAACAGAGCTGAAGCATGGGAGGTGGTCCTCTCCAGGGAAGAGAACTCCAGTTGGTTGTTCACAGCTGAAAACATACATACACAAGTAATGTTATATGGACTCACCACGTTATATTAAGATATATATATATATATATATGCATACTTATATGCTTGCCATAATAATTGATGAAAAACATGCCATGAATTTAGAGAGTGCAGAGGACGATATTCAAGGGATTGGAGGAGGAAAGGAAAGAAATGTAATTAATATATAACTTCAAAAACAAACAAAAAATCCGAAAAGAATACAAATTTTATACATAATTCCTAGGTTCAAACTGGGCTTTGCCAGAACTATATTGCCATATTTCTGCAACATTTATCATGGTGATAATTCTAGTACATTTTCTGTCATGTATTTTGTCACATTTTGACTAAGGACTGATATGCCCATAGTAATTGAAATGGTTGGAATAAAATTTCTTTACATCTTATTGAATTTCGTCAGTAAGAAAAACCTAAAATTACACAGGTAGAATTGATAGCAAATTATCTCTTAGAAGGAACAATCAATTTTGTTTCTAACATGAAGGTGAAATAAGTGTTTGATATGATTTTGGGAGGCAGTTTGCCTGTCGTTAGAGATTGTCAAAAGTTTGATGCATAGTGACATTCCGTCAGTGCATATTCTCTTTGTTCATCAGAATTCAGTTTTGTCCTGTGGATTCTTATGATGCAGGTTCACTAGGAATTACTATTGCCAGTAAAACTCATGGAAACTTGTCATAGTTACTTATAATAACTTTTTTAGGGAAGATAATTTACATATGCCTCACTTAGTTCAGAAGATAAACTGAGACCTAAGAATTAAGGAAACCTAATATTACTGAAAATATGTGTTTATTTTTGCCCATAAAAACATTATTTCTCTATACAGTTTGACTATGAAAATCAGTCCTCAGTGGGAAGTTCATTCAGTTGTAACACACACACACACACATCCAAGAAAATACTCCTCCACATAGCAGACACAGTGAATTAGCCATGGTGTGGTTAACATAATGTCTTTATTTAAGGACTGTGTCCTTTGAAGCACTTGTGTGAGGAACAAATCAAAGCATCTTGTCCTGTGTTTATGTTGACTCTCACTGTGGGTGGTTTAAATTTTTACAAAATAAAATAAGTATAGGGAGCTCTTGTTAAAGTGTGTGAATAGTTGAGTTTTAACATAAGTGGAGTGAAGGTAAATTTGATCGGTTCAGTGGCAATATATGTTTGGTAATATAATGCAGGTATTGACAGTGTAGATAAATTTCATTGGGACACAATTGGATGGGCAGCCACTAATAAGAGGTTTAGCACTAAATAAACCAAATGTGAACTAGAAAGTTCTCATGCTCTATTTGTAAATCTTTATGTCTTTTTTTATACAGTACATTCATGTGGTACAGGAAAGGACAATGTAGTAGGATTCTTAAGGATACTTACTTGATTTACTAGAAGAGAACAGGAATAAAATATAAATCTGATTTTCACATACATGCATACACACAATATACATACACATACACATACATACACACAACACACACACATACAACACACATTACATTTATGATTTCAAAACCTCAATATGGACTACTGAATTAAGTATTTGACCTGAGTCAGAATTTCAAAGATGGGTTATTGATCTGGACTAGAAAGAAAATATCATAAAGTCACAGTCTATTGTTGATTATAAGTTGTCACTGAAGCCTACATAAAAGTCCTTACATTCAGGTAGAACATTTTAAATCTCTCTTCCGGAAAATTTCTGTTGAAATTTGTTTTCATGTCCGGTGATTTATATTTACTTACATTCAGAGAAGTTTTCAACTATAAACTTCTTTCAATTGTTTTCAATGTAGGTTGTTAACAGGTTATATACTTCAGTTAAAAATAAAACACTGCATTAAAGAAAGGAGAGGGTGTATAAAATATGTGCGATTCATTTATTTATTTTTGTACTTACTTTAGCCCCAGTAAGTACATAAATAAGTGCAATTCATGTTACAAACTCTTTTGTGGGAGAAATGCATTTTATCCAAAAGAAGAAATGTGAGCAGCGTTCAACAAGTATAAAAGGACTGGTAGCTCCGGGAAGCTGCATAATTTAATACGGATGCATCAGTGGGTGATTTTATAGCAGAGAAAGGAGAATACTACAAACTAAACTGGTATTTTGAATTAAAATTGTAAATCTTCATGTTACAATATAGCTACGGGCTTGGTTTTCATTCTGTAGACAGTGGAAACAGAAATTTAGAAAGAACCTTGTACCCTAAAATGAAAGATAATTCAGAACTGAATCCCATCAAATCAAAAAGCTGTTTTAAGACATCTTTAATGGTTCAAGGAAAAGTCATTAAAAAACAGATCATGTATTAAAACGGATATAATTGTTAGGAGATAAATTGCCATGAACTAAGTTTGTCCAGTGTTTCACAGGGACTGGGGAAGTACTTGTAATTGTTTGTATACTGATAGAAAAAAATATTGATCTGTAAAGTAAAAATATAACCTGACATCAGTAAAATAAGTTAAAACTGATGGTTTTGAGAAGTCTTCATCAGTATTAGTATGGAAAAATCTGGACTTTTTATGCCTTTCTAAGTCTATGCATCCTCCTGCTGGTTTATGCTAATTGGACAGAATGATGAATTTATATACAATTGTGTAATGCAAGAAGAATGTGAATTGTCCTCTGATCAGATACCCCCTTATCACGGTTGTCTTCCTGAGTTCCATTTCCATTCTGTTTGATTTCAATTCACTTACTACCCCAGGGCAGAAGAGAGCCAAGAGGGAACTGTGGTCAGTATCTCTACTGCAGTCAGTATGACATCCTTTGGAATCTTCCTCACTTTCTATGATAGCTTACAAGGTCACACTTGGACTTTAGGCTGAAAGTCCCTCATGCAGTGTGGCTCAGGCTTTCTTCTCAGGGTCTTGTAAAGTCTTGGGCTCCTGTGATTCCCATCTGTTCCAGTCCTCTGACACCCCAGTCACACACATTGTGAGGGCAAACAACTTAAAATGAGATCAGTGTCCCTTCCCTTGTTTCTGTATCTAACTCCATTAAACTATTGTCTTATTAAAGGAATTATGGCTAGTTCTTAACCTAGCTCTCATTTTCTTTGCTTTCCTCATTTTTCCTCATGTGTTAGGCATGGGCTAAATATAGCTCAAGTCTGCATGAAGCTAAGAGATTCCTTTGAGTCCTTTTCACTTAGCCGAAAATTCTGAGAAAGCTTTCATTTAACTCATAACATTCTATCCAGAAAAGATCTCCAGTTGCTCCCATTCCCCAGCTGCTCCTTACTATATTACATTGGATATAACATGACAGTCATTTTTAACATCTTAGCACCTAGGAAATAGATGATGTAGCAAAATGCTTTAGGGATATGGGCATACTTATACCATGGTAATGTAATGAAATATCGAACCCTCAAGGAATAATGACACCTTTTCATTTATATCTAGTGTTAAATGATAACTGGAGAATGTAAGCAATTCACTTTTCTGATAGTTTTTCCAGTGCATAGATCTCTTCATACATTAAGTTGTTTGAGGCCATTCTGAGGATTTGCTATGAGATACAGTATTGGTCTGGAAGACTAGATATTTCACAAAGAAAAGGTGACTCTATTATACTGGCTTGAAGTCTGAAAGTCCTGCTAGGTAGCTTTATTGATTTGCCCTATTCAAGGTCCTTGTGTTGGTTCACAGTAAAGGGAATGGAACATTGGAAAAGTGCAATGTTGAGACAAAATGCCAGGGATATTCACATGCCTGGGCTGCTCTCATTATGAAAACCTGTCCCTGATGGAACTCATTGGGATCCCACGAAGGTGATATTATTCCCCTTCAATGTCAATCCTCCTTACCCAAGGCTTGACTCATTTCTCCATTAAGGCTATGTACAGAGGATCCAGCTTCCAATACAAGGCAGGCACATTCAGACCATACCCAGACCTTAAGTATCAAGGTCACTTTGATGGGCCCCTTTGCCATCTGCATAATCCAAAGGTTTCCACAACGTCAAGATCTCTGTGACTGTTTTAATATTGCCATAACCTTTCTTGAAATTGTTAAGAAGCCCCATATATTTATTATTCACTGGCTCTGACAATTATGTATTCAATCCTTATTAATTTCACTGTGGGGATTGGGAGAATAGAATATACGTGATTAAATGATGTTTTAATTTTTATTAAATTTAAAAATAATACTAGTTACCTAACTCGTAACTGGATTTACAAAAGACCTAAGATACCTTACAAGGAGCTGGTACTTGTGATTGTGGAAACAACTTGTGGCAATTATCCTAGCATGTTGTTAGAGTACTTTATTTATTAGTAACTGTTTTAGAGCCTATTATAGGATAAATCTTAAATACACTATGCCTGGTTTACTTTGGATACTTACTTTAGTTCTACCATTACAAAGCCATAGAGCACAATTCTGATTAAATTAGTTTATAAATTATTGCCACACTTTACATGCAGATTCAATAATACGTTAATAAAGGCGTTGGTATTACTAGAGAAATTCTGAGTCCTGGAACGTTTCTGACATTTGCTTTTATTCAACATTTATTTATAGGGAAATATCTGGGAGCAGATTTTACGAATTCCATTCATCTTGGAAATAATCAATGCTGTGCCCTTCATCATCTCAGTGAGTATTAGCATCTTAAAAAAGATTATTTGTCACTATACTTAAGTAAATTATCTATGTCTAAATACTTCTACACAATGAGAACTAAAAGGCATGGATTCAGACTTTGAATAGAATCTGGCTCCTTAAAAAAGAATAAAGTCAGTATGGTGACTGAATTCTATAGTTAAGTGAAATCTAGTATGTTTCAGTACAATAGTTTATTGAAATACCATGCAGAGTTATCATTTGAACAAATGCCAGTATTGTTTAAAGATCCTCAAAATTACATTACTTACATTGTGACAGTTTAAAGATAGAAACTCATAGTATGAGGTATTTACCAGTTTCCATACTGAGAGCATGTTTGTACCTAGTTTGTCTGTGGAGTTTACCAAGTTTAGTTCTTCCCTAGAGCCAAATGGCCAGCTCCTCCTCAAAGTACTCAGTTTCTCTTGCAGTAATCCTATGCTACAGTCACTCTCTTCCACTGTCATCCCATATGTATGTAACCCTGAAGATATCACTTGTAAAATTAGGTTCTAGTATCAATTTGATATAACAATGATGTTTGAGATTAGGGGTGTGTGAACTTTACTTGAAAAAAAAAGGGAAATTAAGACGTAATTATTTGAAGCTGCTCCTCACTTCTTATATTTTGAGTGATTTATCTACAACGGAGCTGGGACTAGATTAAATGAAAAGCTAACTAAATATAAGTACAAGTGACTGCCGTTTCTCAACATCATTTAAATTGGTTGAATCTTAAGACAGTGATATGTTATAAAAGACAGCCTTGTAACTCCTTACCACCATAGGTAGAGGAATAGCAATGTAAAAAAAACACATGATAAGACTTAATAATAGAATCAGCATGCTTATGTCTGACATCTGTGAAGCCTCACACTTTCTGAGCCTGTAATAATTTCCCCAAAAAAGACTTTAGCAATGAGTGTTGATTTTAAAGTATTTGATGTTGTTTTAAATCTATTCTTTATTCTATTACCTTTTATTCTGTTTTACATTTCTTTTTAATCAGCTTGATATAATTTATTTCTGTTACATAAAAGTTTAGATTTTTTTTTGCTTATTTTTCAGATATTCTGGCCTACTTTAAGAAATCTATTTGTTCCAGTTTTTCTAAATTGTTGGCTTGCCAAACATGCCTTGGAAAATATGATTGTAAGTAATAACAGTAAACTTTAAAGCAAAAATATGTTAATTTCCACCATGTTTTACTTATTCTCAATGTTTCAGTAGAAGGAGAAGACTATTTGGCCTCTAATCTTGTTCTTTGACGTTTTGTCAACTCTTGGAAATTTGCATAATATTCAGAATTTATTCAGTTATAGTTATTGAAATTTCAGATGCTTTCATTTCTAAACTCTCACCGTAATTCACTCTTTTAAATAGTCTTATTTAATTATTTAGTGGTAAACTACTGTTATGTATTTATTGTACTATATAGTATACATAGTTAATATATATATAGTTAATAAAAATTAAGTGATGAATCTACTGTATCTTAATAAGGCTCAAGATCTGTAATTGATCTGGATTATCTCGATGTTCAATGGTTCAGTTATGAGTCAAGAAAATGGTTTTTTTTTTCTCATGTTATCAGTTCAACATCTACCTGCTGTCTACAGAGGTGTAAATGTTTGAACAGTGTTTTTTGAAGAGCAGTACGCTTCACTTTTAATGCTGTTTTTGCAAATGAAGTTCATAGCTCAGAAGCCTTAGTTTTCATGGCTCAGGGATGCTATTGTCTATAATTATTAATTGTTTCATGAAAACATGGGGGTGGTTTTAGACGTTTTCAGAGTAAGCAGTTCATTTATTTTCATTCTCACAGACTGGTTTGGTGTTGAGCTGTGTGGTAGTTCTTATGAAGAGGGGTTGAGAGGAGAAATACACATGAAATTCACAGCTCTGCTGTAGTCACAGTCTACATCAAACATTGAAACTCTTTGGAAAGAATCATTTATACCTATGACCTGAAAGCATTCTCCACAGTTTTCAGTCCTTACAGACAAGACATAAAGCATCTATTAATTTGTCCTTCATTGTACAAATTCTAATGAGAGGCTAAAATGAGGCACTTTGCTGTGACCAATTTAAGGAAAGGTTTATTTGGTTTACTGTTCCAAGGATCACAGTGCATCACATTAGGGAAGTCATTGAAGCAATAGCATGGAGTGTTGATCACATCCTCTTTTGGAGTAAGGGAACCAGACAGTGCACAAGAAGTGGGACTAAATGTTAAAATCCCATGGTTCACCACAGAGCCTCACCTGCCAAAGTTTTCATAACCCTCCAAAATACTACCACCTGCTGAGCACCAAGTGTTCAAACACATGAGACCATGGGGCATTTTATATTCAAACCTCAACGTTCTATCTTGGCGCACCACATAGGCTCATTGCCTCCTTATAAGACACTATATATATATATATATATATATATATATATATATATATATATATATATCAGTTCAAAAGTCTATGTTTGTTATAATTCCAACACTGTTCAAACTCCAAACTCTTTTCTGAACTCCAAAGCAATTGATTCACTGTGAGTCCCTGAAAAAAAATTTAGGCATTTCAAACACACAATGTCAGACTAAGTATTTCCATATCTAAAGGGTTATGGCCATAGCAAGGACATATTTACCATAGTAAGACTAAACCTAGCAGGAAAAAGGTGAAATCCTGAAGTTTTAAACACAACACCTGAGGTTCATGCTATAATTCGCTCAGTTCAAATAATAATCCTGAATATCAATAGCTACTACCTGTAGCACACATAACCTCTTTCCTATTTCTTGAGGAGAAATGTGTTTCCTGTGAGACATAGGTCACAGGAAATAGGGGATGGAGAGTGTCAAAGAAAGATCTTATCATGACAGGGAGACAATTGTGTGGGTGGGGGAGTACTGTCATAGAGGTAGGAGGAGGAGGGGATGGGATAGGGGGTTCCAGAGAAAATATCCAATAAAAGAAAAAAAAAGTTTTGCTCAGTTTCCCTGACAAGGAAAAACAAGCTAAGGCATGGGAACCCGGGAAGTCTTAGAGCCTTGGGCTCCACACTACCGTAGATAGTCATCCTGGATTATTCTTTACAGTCAAATTCTTATATATAGGCCTATTGAAAGCTAACCATCAGCAGCAGTAGGTCCAAATAAGGTTCTGACAAACTCTAAACCAGTGTTGACCCCATCTTGTAGATCTTTCATCCAGTTATCCAGTCATAGGGACCCTCAGTTCCACAACTTCCCCCTGAACAACCACAAGTAGCCGGTCCACTCGGGTCAAAGATGCTAAAAACCTTCCAAATACTGAATGTTTACAAGCCCGAACTTACCACCCCTTGTTGGTTTTGTTATAATGCTAGCTCCTATCCCCTTTATGAAGGCATTGGGTTAATAGCTGAGTATAATGTTTCTGAAAAGAACTTTGTATGTAGATGGCTACAAGCAGTTCCAGCTTTAACCCTCTAGACTATATCAGGACAGGATATCTGTCTGGGGAAAGGCTCCTTCTCACATCAACTCTCTGCAATCATACAGTTCCATAGTTCATTCCAGAACAGGCATGGTGGGCCTGTTCAATGGGACTGAACCATTGTGGGCATGGAGAAATTCTCAGGTCCTCTGCCTCAAGAGAGTTCTGTATTTTGGTTGAATTAGTGCCCAACATAACCTATTATTCAGAAGAAGCAGTTCTAAGAGCTTTAGTAGGGCACATTGGTTATGACCTTATGAGACAGAAGAGAGAACCCGTCTCTTTAACCTTAGCTTTAATTCTAGGGGCAAGTCTAGCTAGAGCTGGCACTGGAATAGCTGCACTAACATTACAGGAGAATAATTCCAATAATTATTCAGCACCTTGAAAAATCCATCTCTCACTTGGAGTACAATGTTGACTCTCTGGCTGAAGTAGATTTACAGAATAGGCGAGGATTGGACTTAATGTCCTATGACAGGGAGGATTGTGTGCTGCTTTACATGAAAAGTGTTTCTAAGTCAATTAGTCTGGAGTTATTAGAGAATCATTGGCTAAAATTTAGGAAAGTATAGAAAGATACCAGAGGGAACAGGAAGATTCCAAAAGTTGGTACCACTCACTATTTGATACCTCCCTCTAGTTAACAATTCTTATTGCCACTCTCATGGAATGCTTATTCTTTTGCTTCTCCTTACCTTTGAACCATGCATTATAAACAAACTTTTACAATATGTAAAACAGAGATTGGGAACTATTCAATTAATGGTGGTGAGGTCACATTACCAACAAATTAATACAGACAATCCAGATCTCAAAGAGCACTAGATTGGCCTCTAAAGCCACTAGTAGAAGGGAAGAATGAAGAAGCCAAAACAGCAGGATAGACTCCATCTTGCTTCCCAAACTCCATTTTAAGTTGCTTGTCCTCAGGATGATGTGGGTCCCCGCCCTTGGGCTCTTGGAAAGAGAACACAAAGTGTTCTCAGCAGTTGAAAATAGACTTAACAGCTGTGGCCAGCTCACAATAACAGGATAGACTGGTCACAATAACAGGATGAGTTAGAAAACATGAGTCCTTCCCAGGTCAAGATGTTCCTTTTAGATGTGTGGTCTCTCCTTGTGGTTTGAAGAGATGCTATGCACCAATCAGTTTAAAGGCCATCATTTCTTTACCCATTTACCCAATCATCTAACACCAATGCTTGAAAGCCCCTGCTTGCAACATTTCCTTATATAAACCCTGGGAATCACTTTCCTAACCTATTGTAGGAAGGTTTGTGACCTGAGTCTGAACTCAATAAAGACTGTTGTGTGTTTGCATCTGAATTGTGTTCCCTGGTGGTCTTTTGGGGTCTCGAGATCTGGGTATAACAAAGCTTTATATGCAACACCTGAGGCTCATACTGGAATTTGCTCAGTTCAAGTAATAATAATCCTGATGTCAATAGCTACTACCTGTAGTACGCATAACCTCTTTCCTCTTTCTTGAACTGGTCATTACATGGTTACTGTTTTTCTTAGCAGACTTCCTGGTGTCTGGCCATCTTTTACATTCTGCTTTCTCCAGTGCAATCTAAACCTTGGCTTCACTTCACACTGACCTCTCATGTACTCCTTGCAAGTACATCATTCCTGCCATGCATTTCCTGGCCTCAGTATCTATTTAAAACCAGAGTTTGAGAGTATGTGACCCCTCAGTTTGGCATCTTTCACGCTTACAATACCAGGACTATTTGATGAGGTGCCAATTTGTGCCTCCTCCAAGCTGGGGATGCAGCTGCTTTGTGTGCTGACCCTCGAGAGAGCCTTTAGTTGCTCTCTGAGGTGCTAATCTGTTTAGCAAATGACAGCTGCTTTTCATTGGCCTAGCCTTCAACTTTAAGTTCAGTTCTTTCACACTCAAATGACACACTTAAAAAAATAATTCTTTCTGCTTTGTTGCTCTTTCTCAATGAATCCTGTACAAGGACAGTCAATACTACTACAGTGTCATGGCCTGTATATTATCATGTCTTGCACTTTGCTGTACTAAGCATATTGGTCTATTAATTTAAAATTAACTCATTAAAGTATCAGGGTATAAGCAACAGGCTTCTAGATATGCTTTCAGAATATCATACTGATGGCCTCCAGCCATGTTCTTTATAAAGTTTTTTTCCCCTGTGAAGTCTTGTAAGTTGAACCTCTGTTCTTCAACACTGCCACCAGAAAAGCTCATTAAGGTCTGCTTAAAACATTTAGAAGTTCTTTGGCCCAGAATTGAATGCTGTCCCACATTAGTTTGTAAACTACCACAAAGCCATTATGTACATATTATCTGATTTATCAAATTAACAAACCAACTATTTTTCTTTTTGTTTATTTTGTTGTTACTGTGATCAAATACCTAATACAAAACAGAATAATGAAGAAAGGGTTTATTTGGGTTATAGTTCTATAAGCTATTCCATCATGGTGTGGAAGGTAAGGCCAGCATTATAAATTTTGTAACATTGCTTTTGAAAACAGTAATCAGGGAGTGAACAGGAGGTGATATTAAGCTACCTTAAGTCTGGAGGTCCCAAGTTATTGATTTCTTCAGCAAGGAGCCATATTCTATGGATTCCACTACAGGCCTGGACAGATGGATCAGTGGGGGAAGACACATATCACTAATCTTGACAACTTGAGTTCTATCCATGTGACTTAAGGAAAGACTGAACTCCTATAAGTTGTACTCCAACTTTCATACAAGGGCTATGATACATATGCACATGCACTCAGAGAGGAGACACAGTATTCACATGTGCACACACATGTTCACCTACCCCCTTAACACACACAAGATTTACATTTTAAATACAAGAATAAAATTTCTACAACTTTTGGGATTTATGTGCCAGCTAGAGACCAAATGTTGAAACGCATGAGTCTTCACAGCTGACCTACCGAATTCTAGGGACTTGAATAGGCATTTGATTTAGTTTCTCTGATAATGTCTTTATCTTAAGAGAAGGTAAGTTTGCAAACTTCCTGTGAAAATAATCACACAAATAAATACATATGGCATGCGTGATATTGTATCTTTTGTGTGTAATGTTTAGAAATATTGATTGCATTTCTTGGAAATTACACTTGTTAGCATTAACACTTGTTTCTCATTCAATTGACCTTTAAGCAGACATTATGTCAGAAGCTTTGGCCAGAGAATTATTAGAATAACATTTGAGCATTTATAGCAGATGAATGTTTCTAAATACTTATCTGAAGTAATTCCACGTTTCTCAGGAAAGCACCCGGTCCATGGCAGCAAAGGGTAGGTAAACATGGCCCGGAGAGCGGCTCCTGATGTCTTCCCTGACACAAAGATTAACCATTTGAATGAATAAATTACCAATGGAAAAAAAAATTGCTTAGTCAGTATTCCAGAGAATCAGACCATGTACAATGTTGTTTTAAGCCTCATATGCCACTGCAGTCCTGTAGCTTGCTTTTTCAGCTCTCACTGGCTGTTGAAGTTCCAATTGTTTTTCTGTCATTGCCTTCTTTGCTCCAGGATTCTAAAGAATGAGAGATGAAATTCTGGTCAATATACATAGGTATTTGTTTTCATAACAATCTTGGACAGTCTTGGTTTAATGCACCAAAGAAAACTACAATGACGAACTGAGATCATTTTCTTAAGGACATTCATTCTCTCATGCTTCCACAATTAAAATATGTATAATAGTGAATTCTTAAAAATCTGAAATTAGCAGAAAGGAGTGAGAAAAATATTGAAGAATCCAAATTATGCCATATGAAATTAATATTTTAATTATTTCTATACTTTAAAAACTTTTTACATGCCTACAAATCATATGTCAAATTACCCAATTCAATTTTTTATTTGAGATTTTTACATACCGCTATGAAGTGGACAAATTGCTTTGTTATTAAATATTTCATTTTAAAAATATTTAATCAATATTTCTAAACTATTATTTAGACACATCAGTTTTGAACTATTATTATATTGCACATTTTAATTTTATAGTGCTAAATACCTTATTTTATTAAACAAATACAAATTTACAATAAACATAAGATATGTAACTACTAGTGTCCATTTCAATTGATTTCTAATGATTAAATTCTGATTTTTTTCAGTAACAGCTTATTTTATGAGTGTATAGAGACATGAATAGAAATAACATACTTTGGTATATTGATCTATATTACCAAGTTGCCTTCCAAAACCTTATATTGCCTGGGGAGTACTACATCTTAACTCATAATCATTTTAAAATTAGTACTACTGAAAAAACTGCTAATACTTGTTAATGGAAAGAGGTTTCCTTTTCTATATTACAGGCTCCTCTAATTCTTGTAATTTTCTACCAGTGAGTTTTAATTTTACTCCAGTTACCATTTATTGCTTCCTTCACTGATAATTTTCTTTTCTGAAATTCTGCATTTGTTTTTTCTGTGAGAAGTCATTACCATTACAAGAGGTGTTATCTGGTTTTGTTGTTTTTGTTTTTGTTCTATTTTTGTTGTTTTTGTTTTTGTTTTTTGTCTTTGAGATGGCCTTTGGCTGTATAGCCCAACCTGAGTTTGAACTCACAATTTCTCTTTCTGAGGCTCTTGCATACTAAGGGTATAGCCTGCACCATGACATGCCTGGGATTTATAACTGCAACATGTATTCTGCTTTCCGTAAAGCAAATGAGCTGAAGTTTAGCACTTTATTGTTCTTTCCATATTCTATCTTTGTAATATGAATTATACCATAAATTAGGTCTAGATCCATGTAAAATGAAAATATACTTCTAAGTTCATTTAAATATGTAAATTATGTATAGTGAATACTTGACAATTAATCTCAAATATATTTAGTTCTCATCAAAATTTATGATATGCTTCTCTTTTATTCTAGAATGATCTTCATAGAGCCATTCAGCGTACACAGTCTGCAATGTTTAATCAAGTTTTGATTTTGATATCTACATTACTATGCCTTATCTTCACTTGGTAAGACCATATATAGCATCCCTCTTATTTTTTTATATTTTTAAATTTTTTTTATGGGAAACTATTATAAATCAATTTCATCAATATTTGGCTATTATAAAATAAAACTTTACTGTATAAAGATAAGCTTTACTGTAATACATAAAAAGGTCATCTAGAGAATTAAAATGGAAATTTTTTCTTAGTTTTACAGACAAAACAAGAAAACACATGTATCATGTGACTTTGGGATTTACTGAAACTTTGATAACATTTTATCAAAGGTAAACAACGGCTACGTCACAAGGATTTGGCCCCTATGGCGTGGTTGTCAAACACCCATTTTTCCTTCAAATTATTGACATATAGGCAGCTTCCTCCCTCTGTTTTCTTCAGAGCAGAAACATTCTTGAAGGCATTCTTAATACCTATCACTTGCCACATACACCTCTGTGTCTGCACAGTGTTTTCCTCTGGTTCCTACTGGACTGCATTGTTAGAGATAGAGCCTTGCATTGGACTAAAAGGGGAGAGTTAAAGAGAGAATCTGTTATTACTGTGTGGAAACATTACCTGTCAATCAAAAGCTGGTGGCCTATTAGCTGAGGCAGGAAATAGAAGATGGAAAATCACATAGAGACAAATATGGGACTTTCGGGGAGGGAGGAAATGGGAAAGGGGAAATGATTTTGAATGTAAATAAAATTATAAAAAAAAATTAAAAGAAAAAGTCTGGTAAAGACTGAAGAGTGGGAGAGATTGACCCTGAACTCTGAGGAAGTTTAACAGATGAAACCAAGGGGAGGTCACCAACCATATGCCTAGAATAAACATAGAAGACGAACATTAGACAAGAATGAACAAGTTATATAAGTTACAAGCTAGTCAGGAAATGAGACAAAGATCATGGCCTAGGCTTTTATTCATAAATAATTAAGTCTCAGTTATTGTTTGGGGAACAAAGAAGCAGAGTAAAAAAGCCATGGTTACAAAGCAGTGGCAAAACTCTTGGCATTGCACTATGAGGCCTGGCACTTTGGTTTATTATGACTTAAACTGATTTTGTCTTTGGAAGTCGTACTTAATATTGCAGAGTATTCCAATGTGAAATGGTGTGTTATGTGTTTGGATTCAGGTATATCTTTTACAAGAGCTAAAAAGTTCAAATGTGTGGAATAGTGTTTGCTTTACAGAAGATATAGATGCTGTTTGTATTTGTCTGTAAGCTCTGTGGCCTCTTTGGAATGAGAAATAGTCAATTTGGAGTTAGGAACAATCAATCTAAACACACATGGCTACATTTTCTAGATACAAACATTACTATAGATGTGTGTATGACGACATGGGTATAATGTGTGTGTGTGTGTGTGTGTGTGTGTGTGTGTGTGTGTGTGTGTGAGAGAGAGAGAGAGAGAGAGAGAGAGAGAGCCGTTTTGTATTAATAAACTGGTTATTAATAAATTGATCTTAAGCCGGGCGATGGTGGCGCACGCCTTTAATCCCAGCACTTGGGAGGCAGAGGCAGGAGAATTTCTGAGTTCGAGGTCAGCCTGGTCTACAGAGTGAGTTCCAGGCCAGCCAGGGCTACACAGAGAAACCCTGTCTCGAAAAACAAAAAAATAAATAAATAAATAAATAAATAAATAAATAAATAAATAAATTGGTCTTAAATATGTTTATTGTAGACTTCCATGCTTTCAAAGGAATATAATATATTTAACTTTTAATTATAAATTTTGAATGTTTTTAATCTTTAATGTTTCACAAACAGCATCCTTGATTGTCTTGACAAATATCTAACTGCATAAATAAAATTTATAGGTATGCAGTCACTGATAAGGGGATATTAACTCAGAATCTCGGAATACCCAAGACACTATTCACGTATCAATAGGTTTCCAAGAAGATGGAAGGAGAGACCCCTGGTCCTGGAAAGACTGGATGTAGGGGAATACCAGGACAGAGAAGCGAGAGGGGGTAGAATGGGGAACAGAGGGAGGGAAGGGGACTTATGGGACTATTGGGGAGGGAGGAAACGGGAAAGGGGAAATCATTTGGAATGTAAACAAAAAAACCTTAGAAAATAATAATAAAAAGAAAGAAAGAAAGAAAGAAAGAAAGAAAGAAAGAAAGAAAGAAAGAAAGAAAGAAAGAAATGCTAAAAGTGATTCCATCACATGATACTGTAGAGCTCTATTAAATTAATGATCTCTGAAGAAATGTAACTAAGAGTTCTTAATTGAAAAGATGATTACATTATTTTACTAAAAATTTTTACCTTAAGGAATTTACAAAATTAAAATCTCTATGTGGAAAGACTAATTTTTCTGAGATTGGATAATTCCTGAAGGAAAAATTAGTAATTTCTAGGTACAATATAAAATGAATTTGGTAAAAACATGTTTGTGTCTAGGGATTGTAGCTCAGTTATGTCATAGTTGGTGACTGCTCAATGAAGGAAAAATAAATATATAATTTTGTGTTATATAGAAGTATATCTACTGTTAATGAATGTTATAATCCCCTTTTGAATACTAAGGCCAGAAATGTGTAGTGTCTTTCTTGCCTGATCCAAGAAACTATAATGAAAGTATTTTGTTGATGGTGGGATTCTTCAGTGGTTAGGGAAGCTGCTGTATCAGTACCTCCTTCCCACCAACTTGGTAGCTCAAAAGCATTAATAATTCTGTTTCCATGAAATTCAGCACCTGCTTCTGGCCTCCAGCAACACCATCCACACATGATCTATATGCACATATGTAGTCCAACCCTAGTACATATAATTTATTTAAAATGTGTGTGTGTGTGTGTGTGTGTGTGTGTGTGTGTGTGTGTATGTTATCTAACTTAATACATTCTTTATAATTTGAAACTATAAGATTCAGGAACTTATATTTTATTGCATTGACTGTATTATTAAAAACAAACAAACAAAAAAACTTCTCACAATCCTAAGATTATCTGTTTTAGAAAACTGCTATCTATCTCTAAAACACATGTAGGCATCACAATTATTAACATTACAAAGCACGATTATTAAGCATCTGCCTATGAGGGACGCAAGCTCAGTGCCAAACTCAGATAAGCATTAAGCTGCTGACCCATTCTTTCCAGAAAATGTGCTGAAGTGTTTTTCCCATCATTGTAATGGAATTGGACTCATCTGTCCACATGCTGGCTCCCTACCCCTCTTCATCAGTGATGCTTGCTGTGGAGACAGCTGGCCATTGCAATTCATCCTGCATCTTGGTAACAAAGCAATTGTAACTGGTACATCCGGGAATCAACTGCATGACTTTAGCTCAATTATCAATATATTCTAACCAGTAATAAGTGCTATAATTGATAATGCTTTTGCTGTTTCTAATTTTACATAGATGGACTTATTTTTTTCAAATACTTTGCCAAAAACTTTAGGTTTTTTTTGAATTCATATGCATAGTTTCACTTATTCCATAGAGCTGTAACACAAAGATTTGCACAAATGGATATTTTTTTCTGGTTGTAGTCCAATGTAAAAAATTCAATCTACTTTCTAAGTCTTTTGTCAGTAAGAAAAAGATCCATTTATTTCTAAGTATGTTCTAGCCTTCACTGCTGTTTACACGTTTAGTTCAATAGCATTTGGCATTTCCTTCTTCGAGTATTAAATGCATGTTTAAGGGATGTGCTTTTAAGTTGTTGGGCTCTGCTGGTCTGGTTGGTAAATAAGCACTTGGCATTTGAGAAGGCAAATTTGGACTTGAAAAATATTTATTTAGACTCTGATGTAGCTTTGATGGAATCTCCAAAGAACTATGAATATGGAAACAGAAAATTAAAAAAAAAATGAAACAGAAATGAAAATTCCACTCACTGTGAAGTTTGAACTTTTGTTTCATGTGGAATTAAAAACACGATGAGTAAAGTATTATTTTAAATGACATTTAAATATCTATCATATAATATTACAGTATTCATATTTTAAATAAGTAATAAAGTAGTTAGATATCCTAAAGTCAGCAGAGTTTTCAAAACTGTACTATTTTTTCAAAATACCTGTGGCACATGCAACACTGTTCTACAAGGAGGAAGCTCACAGAGCAGATCCCACTCAACTTCTCTGTGTCCTGTATCCAGAGTATGCTGTATTAACAAGCAATAGCATCTTTGTATTTAATACTAAAGGGCAATTTAGCAGTGACAACAGTCAGTTTGATGAAGGAGCCTCTGTAGGAACAGTGTTCCTCCCTCAGCACTGAGATTTTGGTTGAAAGCCACTTCAGCCCTACTATATAGCCTTCACTTTTCATTCGCGTATGAAATGAGTTTTCTATAAGGGTTTTATATGTATCCTTAATTTTGGTTGGCCATTCCTCCAACCCTTAAATTTCTCCTGTGCTCATATCTTCATCTACCATTTAAACTGCCCCCTCATAGCCTTGCCTCCATTCCCTACACATTAGAACACTTTGCTTTAGTTTGTGACAGTGTCTGACCTCTTCCAACCTGTTTCATTGTTTGTGTGTGTGTGTGTGTGTGTGTGCTCTTTAATTTTAGGATCCACATACAAGAAAGGAACTATGGAGTATAGCATTTGTCTTTCCACGCCTGGCTTGCCTCACTCACATACTTTCCCATTTTACTAAGCTTTCCTACAAATTTCGTTTTTGTTAATGGTAGAACAAACAGTGTTGTGTGAATGTGCTACAGTTTGCTTATCTGTCTGTTCGATGATGAACACCTCAGCTGATATCATTTCTTTGCTCTTATGAACAAAGCCATGCTAAATCCAAATAAAATTTCTATATCAGGATGTGAAGCCCATCTACTCTATTTCCGGAAACGATACATGTGGGTCATATAGCAAATCTAATGGTTTCCACCATATCTGCAATGTCTATACATATACCAACCATGTATAAGCTTTTCCTCTCCCCATATCCTTACCAGCAATTATTGTCACTTGTTTTCTTGATATCTTACTCTGGCAAGATGGAATTTTAAAGTGCCTTAATTTGCATTTCCAAAGGGATAATGATATCCAACACTTCTTAGAATGTTTATTATTCGCCCTTACTATTTCCCCTTTGGAGAATCACTGTACAATTTCATCTTTCATTTTTTTGATTGTATATTTGTTGAATTGATGTTTAGCTTTTAAATCCCATATGAATTTTAGGTATTAATTTTCTGTCAGGTGTATAGCTGGGCTTCCTACTAGTCTGAACATTTCCTTTATGGTATGAACTTTTTAAGATATTCCATGAGTTCCCATCTGTCAGATATTGGTCACATTTTCTAAGCATCTATTGCCCTGATAGGAAAACCTCAGCTATGCCTATATGTTTCAGTATGTTTGAGTGTACCAACCTGAATTTTCCTTTATCAATTTTAGGGTTTTGGTTTTATACTGAGAGCTTAATCCATGGTCAGTAGACTTCTGGGGTACGGAGGTTGGGGGCAGAGTGAGAGCTCTAGCTTCACACTTCTGTATTTGTTGTTCACTATTCCCAGGGCCATTTTTTTAAGCAATTGTTTTTTAATCTAAAGAGTAAATTTGGCATGTCTATAGTTCCACAAACTTCTCTTGGTCTTCTGCTCCATTCCTTCGATCTATGTGCCAGATTTTGTGCCAGTATTGGGTTGTTTCATTGGTTCTCTCATTGTTCTGTAGTATAATTTAAAGTCAGTTCTGAATTGTTTTGGCTCTGCAATGTCAGTTTTTTCTTTCATATGCATTGTAAGTTTTTTTTCTATTTCTCAATGAATAGTATGAAAACTATATAGACTTTTTATTGCGCTTGAATTCGAAATGTGATTTTTTTTGAGAACATTTTATTTTTAATGTTTCCTTTTTTTGGAAAATTTTGTTAAGGAATATTTGTTTTTATTTTTTATTATGTATACATAAATTCATGTATGTATGTATGTTTTGGTTTTTGAGACAGGGTCTCACTATATAGTTCTGCCTGTCCTGATACATAGATCTACCTATCTCTGCCTCTTGAGTACTGGGATCTAAGGTGTCTTCTGCTACCAACAGCTTATAGGTTGCTTCTGATAGTTCTCTTCACAGTTTTACTCTACTAATCCACAAGCCTAAGAAGTCTATTTGTCCTTTAGATTCTCTTCCTTTCTGCATTCAGAATTTTAAAATTTTCCTTTTATAAATTTTTCAGTTTCTTGGATTAAATAATAGTGTGCAGGTTCTCTTGCAAAGTATTTCTGAAATCTACATGAATAATTAGAGTTTCCCAAATACTTGAGGATAACATATCTATTTATCATATTTTTGCTAAATATTTAGTATATAAGAGTAATGATTCAATTTTACCTTCTAGCCACATCATGCCTCGCATCTGTTAAAACACTTGGAAAGTCTTAGATGCTTAACAAATATGTATTGAGGAAAGGTAGTGGAATTTTCAAGTAAGAATATCCTTTCTAATTAGAGATTCTTAAATGTATTGACAGCATTTGGAACTATCTATATTGAGAACTTATATCAAATCCCTTTCTTCACAGTAAACTTTTATGCAACTTGTGGGAGTGAATCTATAGCCCCAACTTTCCAGGCCAGAAGCTTTGCTTCTGAGAAAGGGATTTAACAAAGTAGTATAACTTAACACCTTCTAAGTAATTCTTAGGTTTGAAACACTTTTGTAAAATGAGCTACCAGATAAATCACATTTGTCTGTTACTATTTTGTTCATATAATTTCAAAATTTTCAACTTGGGATTTTTCCCATTCTTTGAATTTGTGGAAACAGAAGAGTGTTATGAAATTTCTGAACCTTACAATTCCTTTTTTTAAGTTGAAAACCAAACTGGCTAAGCTATAAAAGTATGGCCATATTTCATCATATTCTCTTCCTATAATTATGTAGAATTTTCGCTTTTCATTTGTATTATTATTATTATTATTTTTTTTTTACAATCCAGTCATGCAAGTCCCTCCCAGTCCACCCTCCAACAGTTCCTCACCCATTCCTCTTCCCCTCCCCCATCTCCAAGAGGATGTGTCCCCGCATCCCAACAGACCTCCCATTCCCTGGAACCTCAAGTCTCTCAAGGATTAGGTGTATTTTCTCTCACTGAGGCCAGACCAGGTAGTCCTCTGCTATATATGTGTCAGGGCCTCATATCAGCTGGTATATGCTGCCTGGTTGGTGGTTCAATATCTCAGAGATCTTGAGGATTCAGGTTAGTTGAGACTGCTGGTCTTCCTTTGGGGTTGCCCCCTCCTCAGCTTCTTCTAACCATTTTCTAATTCAACCACAGGGGTCCCAGGCTTCTGTCAATTGGTTGGGTGTAAGTATCTGCATCTGACTCTTTTAACTGCTGGTTGGGCAACTCAGAGGGCAGCCATACTAGGCTCCTGCCTGTAAGCACACCATAGCATCAGTAATAGTGTCAGGCCTTGGAGCCTCCCCTTGAGCTGGTATGATTCTTTAGAAATTTCTTTTCTTCCCTTTTGATCTAAAATTTGAGTTCCTCTTAAATCCCTACTTGTTGTAAATATTGAAATAAAGATAAAACATGTTTGTGATTAACAGGTAGCATCTGCAATGTGATAGGTTCTGATGAGTTGGTAAGCCGCAGGGTTCATTATCTCTAGACTTGGAAGTCACCTATATTATAACAAACTAGCCTTTTGCATAGATACTGTATCAAAGAGAGATTTCTTTCAGCAATGGAAATAGGGTTTGTTGTATTTAAAAGGTTCCCATAAAAATGTAAAATCCTAACATCTCAAATTACCTTATGTTCCACGGGAATATTAGGTGTTAGCGGATCCTCTGCAGGAAATGAAAAATGATTACTTGAAACCATTTAATTGGCATTCACTCGACAAATACCAAAGTGCATTTTGTGGCCTGATTTGAATGCTAATGCCTGAATTACAGGCATGGAATCAAAGTGCTAGATGCTTTCAGTGCAGAATGCCAGTGCTTAATTAAGTTTTCCAGTAACTGTGCACAGCAATAGGATTCACAGGGAGTGCGTGGATATTTAAGGTTATTTATTTCTGCTATGCGAAGTATTTTTCCCTTGAAATCTTTGTTGTACAAATTGACATTTACCAGGTGGTGAAAAAGTTTACAATCTTGATAAATTCTTTCATTCAAATTAATGTTTTCCTTATCAATCATTGCAAACTTAAATGCCTGTGTTATTAAACACACAGTATTTAAAAGTATGGTTTTAAACGTATGGAGTAAGGGACTTTTAATGTATGTGATTTTCTTACTGTGTATAGGCCTATACTGAATAAAACTGGTTGTGGTTTTCCAGATTTTTTTTTTTTTAACAGAGAGCTTTCATTTCTCTATCATGCTGAAATATTTTCTACAGATAGGTGTTAAAGTTAACAGTAATGTTTTATACTGAAGTAAGTTTCATAGCAGATTCACAACTAAACTTAATATTCTTTGGAATTGTCTTAAACATTGAAGTGGATTTTACCTTATCAAATTACTTTACCTTACAGTGGAGCATTTAAAAATGCGTGTGGAAGTCAGTTAAATCCTCTAAATGTCATTTTGTATTAACCCAGTATTAGCATTTCAATATCCCTAACCTTTTCTGTTTTGTAATATTGCCTTTTTACAAAGCTGTTACTGAACGAGGATTGATGATACCTCCTTCCCATATACACTTAGTTTGAAGATATCATCAAAAGCTCATACAAAAATGCTATCATAGTTAGAGTTTAATTGCTGTGAAGAAACAACACGACCAAGGCAACTTTTATAAGGACAACAATTAATTGTGGATGGCTTACAGTTTCAGAGGTTTAGTCCATTTATCATCCTGGTGGGAAGCATGCCAGTGTGGAGGCAGATATGATGCTGGAGAGGTGATCTGATCTGAAGGCAACAGAAGGGAACTGTGTTTCATAGTGGGCATAGACTGAGCATTTGAGACCTCAAAGCCTTCTCCTTTTTTTTTTTTTTTGGTTTTTCGAGGCAGGGTTTCTCTGTGTAGCCCTGGCTGTCCTGGAACTCACTTTGTAGACCAGGCTGGCCTCGAGCTCAGAAATCCTCCTGCCTCTGCCTCCCAAGTGCTGGGATTAAAGGCGTGCGCCACCACCGCCGGGCTCAAAGCCTTCTTCTTTAGTGACACACCTCCTCCAACATGGCCACACCTCCTAATAGTTCCACTTCCTGTGAGCAGAGCATTCAAACACATGGATCTGTGGAAGCTAAATTTATTCAAACTATCACGAATGTTTAGGCAAGGTTTACCTCCAATGCAGATTCAGGCTGAGATGGGGGTGAAATAATGTGTCTTATTCAGGCTTCTTTTACTCCTATATTCCTTGAACTAGCAGCTTTGCCGTGAATCCTCAGTGCCAAGGCAAGAATTCTGATTCTAGGTAATATTATTACTCACTACTGTAGCCTGTCAATGCTACGAACAGAACCCTTTGAGATCAATACACTCCTGAATGCTGTCTCATCTGTAAGCTGAAACAACAAGTGTAATCTCTTTTGGGTCAGGGCAGGCTGCACTAATTAGGACAACTGCTGGTTAAAAATAGCATAACAGTCAATATATGTGTCTGTTCTGCTTCAGACAGTTCTCACTTTTTTTCATGGATGATGCACATTTCAGCCATGTTTTTTCTAAGGCCAGAGTGAGTACAAAGAGGAGCTTTCTGCGTTAGCTCTATAATGTGCTTGCTTTTGGGTAGAATATTAAAAACATAAATGTTAAGCTATATATTCATCAGCTCATATCGTGCTTTTTCTATTTGTTATTCCAGTGACTAATGTAATAAAATTTAGATGCTTTGCTTTAGTTTAAATATTTGCATTGTATGAATAAGAATCATGCCACAAATACATGATTCTTGGGTGAATTATTAAAAGTCAATAGTAAGTTACAATGAGCATTCTTGTAAAAATAATGATGTATTACTATTGTCATTTGTTAGTTTGAGACCACGGGTACTCAGTTCAGCTGGTGTGACAATTAGATGTGGAATTTTATCAGTTTTGCTATTAGGCAGCTAGAAGAAAGTATGAAATAAATGTATAATGAAGTGATATTGAATTCAGAGATTAGAAGTAAAATTATTTTCTTTTTAAATTGTTCACATTTTTATTCCCATACAAATTGATAATTGAATTATCTCCTTAAAAATTGCTTTCAGAAAACTTTTTGTGTCTTTATGAATACCTGTAGTAACACACATATTCTGTTTTATGGTGTCTATTAAAAGAAAATTTTACATTTCTATAAAGAGTTTCTTTTAAGTGTCTATAGGATTTTTGTTAAAAATTAGCAATATGTACAATAATAATTATGTTATGAGCTTAAGAATGCTATAGTATTGGGGAAAATATTGTATCAGAAGAAACATTATAGTATCAACATAAAGAAAATGAAATTGGGAAATTTTAATGTCAATTAATAATTACAACCTAAATTTAAAAAGGTAGCAGGGACTGAAAAGTCTTTGTGTGTTCTTTAAGAAATATTTAGAATACTTTAATGTGTATAAATTATGACAAGATCTGAAATTAGCTAAGAAACATACATTTTGATGACCAAAGGTAAAAGACATATTCAGAAGTAAAGCCAACAATGCTAGTACCAGAAAGACAATGTTGCAGAGAGAAGTACATGTCTCATATTGTATGCCACACATAAAATGGTGGAACCAGAACTGATGACGAAAATACCACAAAAGATAAATATAGGAATCACAGCAACAATGGGGATGCATATTGATCATGAATCATATCTGTTTCAAGAAAATACCTTGCTTAAAATGGACAACAATGAAGCTAAGCAAAACAAATTATAAGGCAGACAGTGACAAAAGAGTTTACTGAGCACATCCTTCCACCTCCGCTACAAACACCAACTTGTATATTTCCATGATTCCTTAACCATGACCAAAACAAAAAGAAAAAAAAAGGCACTAGGGATGATGGGATCATTCTCTGCTGCTGGAGAGGTAGAAGAACATGAGACTCATACAAAACACATGAGGATATAACCGAACACATGACATCCATGAACTTCATGGTCAACATTGTTGAGATGAATTCAACCATTTTGTGTGGATTCTAAAAGCAAAGGGAGAAGTTAGTAATTTGACTGATGCTTTTGTTCCCACTAAGTATAAGAAATTTAAAAACTGAAAGGTGGGGGAAGAAGGGGCTTCCTGGTACTACAGCCATGGTCTAACCAGGATATTAGCTATAAGATGGCTCCTAAGCAGAAGCATTCTCGGGACTTCCACCACAAGTCCTTTACAAAGAGAAGGGTAAATAATTATTCAGTAGGACCAGTAACCAAAATATGGGACATAGAGAATAATCTAGATAAATCTATAATGAAGCAAATGTGCTCTAAGGAGAAAAATGCCACATGAACTTATTGGCAGATATACCTGGTGAGTCTGATTGATTTTACAGCCATCAGTATAGTAAAGAGTGAAAGGTAAAGGAAGAATAAGCAAATAATAGAAACATGGTATACTGTGTCGAAGAAAGGTATAAACCAGGAAATTTGGGAAAAGATATACCTTGGATTCTATTTCTATTTTTTTTTTAAACTTCAAGGACAAATACACCTTTTTCAAGTTTCTAGTTTCCAATAAGAAAGTAAAAGAAAATGTATTGACATGTTGTGTCATGTCAAACTATAAATTCAAATATGGCAGAACACATATAGAGAGACATCGAGAAAATGAAGATGCCTAACAATATGGAAAAATGAAGGTGTCTGAATATAGTTGCAGATTATACTATGTATTATTAAAGTGATTATATTTAGGAAGCACTATACTCCAGAAGCTCATTAAGGGCTACAAATTGAGAGAAAGTAAATACCTTTACTATGTTCCTATTTCCAATATTACTGATGAGGTTGAATAGAATGGCAAATGACAAATACAGAAGTATATACTCTTTGAGTCTTAGTTTTGAATATTAGTAAAGAACTATATAAAAGGAAAGTAAAATAAATATGAAGGGGTGTGTCAGATATAATTGCAGAGAGTTTGATAGAAGTGGTTGTAAAGTATGATATTTGAAGGACAGTTTTTATAGGTGAACTCTCTGAGATATGACAGTGGGTTGAATAACCAATATGTGGTAGAAGAATAGATAGCATAATAGGAAATGTAAAACAGTCTAAGAGGCCAGATTGGATTGCAATCCTTAGTAGCCATCCAGTAAAACATGGATGACCATGAGTGTACAAAGGAGTCCTGGCTGCAAAATGTTTGGATGTTCTCAAGGTGCAAAAATGAAAATGTAAGCTTATTCCACTTCTAGGCTAAGGAAAATGAAGTTAAATGTTGTGGTGGTTTGAATATGCTTGGCCCAAGGATTGGCACTTTTAGGAGCTGTGACCTTGTTAGAGTACGTGTGACTTGCAGGAGTAAGTTTAAGTGTAAGTTTGAGATCTTCCTCCTAGCTGCTTGGAAGACAGTAGTCTTCTCCTAGAGGTCTTCAGATCAAGATTAGAACTCTCAGCTCCTACCACTCCCTGCCTGCCTAGATGCAGCCATGTTCTCACCTATGTGATGATGGACTGAACGTCTGAACCTGTAAGCCAGTCACAATTAAATATTGTCCTTTATAAGAGTTGCTTTGGTCATAGTGTCTTTCAAAAGCAGTAAAACCATAACTAAGACAAGTAGCAAAGTTGGAAGCATCTTGGCTGCTCTCTTATTTGCTGTTGCTGGGATAAAATATCTTATTTTGCAATTTAAAGAAGAAAGAATTCATTTATCTTGAAGATTGGGATATAGTCTCTCATGAGAAGGAAGAAACAGCAGCAGGTATATAGGACAGCAAGCTATAGTGTATGAGAGTCGAGAAGTAATTAACGAACACATTTTTCTGCTTTCCCATTTTTCTACTTATAGAGTCCAGTGTCCCAATCAAGGAATGATGGTAGTAAGAATGGATGGGTCCTCCCACCACACACATGCTGAGATGCCCTCTTCCAGTGATCCTAGACTTTGAAAATTAATCTTAACCAAAATAGTTGTTAATTTACAAAAGATCAAGATCTACATGATAACAGACTTTAAATGATCTTGTGGTTCTAAAGATGCCCATAGCTGCTGTTGACACCACCTAAAATAACTTATACATGATTCCAGGCTTGCTTGCATAAAAGTGTATGCACACATTCACACACATGCATGTGCACACACACAAACCATTTTTTTCTGGAAATCCTTAGTACTTAAGAGTTTCTGTCCACAATGTTTCCATGCTAAAAGAACCAATAATAAGGTCAGGTAGCTAGGGACTTGGAGGTTAGGAGTATTTACTCATGCATAGTTTGCAAAATTTAACTGGATGTGAAACTCAGCTATTAAATGAGATCAAACAATAATGTTAGGTTGTTGGATCAGTCATATATTGAAATAGAGAAGGGATTAAAGAGTTGGAGTTCATAAAAAACTAGATCAGCAAGATAAAGCTTTGAGTAAAAGGTGCACTTTTAAAATTCCATAGCAACCAAGTTAGGAAAATGAAAATCTTGCAGCTAACTATCACTGTCTTTTATATAAAGTGGGTCATTAGTTCTCAGTTTGATCTTGGGATTCATCTCATAGGTAATTTAAGGCTTGAAATAATGTAGTGGCAGCTGGAGTGATGGCATTATTAAGATGCGGAGACTTTTAAGTACCCTTCTTCAGTATTGTAGTGGTTGGAAGCATGACTGAAGGATGAAACTAAATCCTTAAAAGTAACATGGCTTTTATGGAAGCCTCCTTATAGTCTAAGTCCTTAACTCCACATGATTGGCTAAGACAAACAGCATGTGTGAATTGTTATATATGAGTTAAGACTCCTGAACACATTGAAACTAAAGTATCTAATCAAAGTTAGAGAAGGGAAAAGGAAAATCAAAAAAAAGTGCTTTACCTAACCATATTTCATTATTTGTGGGGATTCAAAATTCACAGTATATAAAAGGGGCAGTGTGTTGTGTTTAATTAATAAAAAACCATCCATGCTATCACCAGCTACTCTTTGACCACGGCAATCTCCCTGTCCCCCTGGCTCTCCCCAAGTGGTGATCCGCCCAATTACTTTAGGTTGGCTTGCTGCGGAACCCATTCCCAGTCATCCCTCCCCAGCATCTAGTTTGCCAAGACTGGCTCTAAACCCGAGTCCACTATTAGAAAAAAAACAAAAACAAAAAAACAAAAAACTCCAGAGGTGTATAATTTATCAGTCAGATTTATAAGAGTAAATTCTCAATCTCAAAATGTCCACACAAAGAACTCAAAATTCAGTTGGTATTGATACAAGCTGCCCACCTAGATTGGACAAATTTCCCTATATCATTCTTTTGTTTTTCAATGATATCCATATCTACCTGTGGCTATTTCAAACAACGTGGATCCGGTTTGTCTTCCTCTTCTATAGGTTCCATCTTGTCTCATCATCTCCCTCTCTGTCTCTTTGTCTCTCTCGTCTCCTCTCTAAAACTCCCAACCTGCCTTCCTTTTCCACTGCCTAATCACAGGCTTTAGCCTTATCTTTCACCTGCCCTCACCTACACACAGACAGCAATCTACAGCAGTGCCCAAGATAAAAATAAAGGCAATTCCATAAACAAAAAAGAAATAGTAAGAAGAGTAATAATAATAATAATAATAATATATTGTTTAAATATTAAAATGAGGTGGACCATCCCTCTGATACCCACTAATATAAAGACACTATCTTTTTTGTTATAAAATCAACTGATAGTTAATAAAAAAAATCAATGATTTTCATAAGAATTTAAGACACAATAAAATCCTAAAGCATGTTTGAAAGGATAACATTAGAACCCAAATCAAAACAGAGGACTGAAGGCATTTATATTTATTCAGGCTTAATATATTTTTTGTTTCCTCTGTGTGTAGAGTGGGAAAAGTAGACCAAATGATAGTGATACACAGTGAAGAGTTAATGAAGCAAATGAATGTACAACAGAGATCAGTTTGGAAGCAGGCTGCTTTTCTAGGTAGGGTTCTCAGGAAATCGCTGTCCAAAAATACAGGATTTTAATTAGGAAGTAAATACCACATTGTGAATAAAGCGTATTTCTGGGAATAGCTGTTCAGTATGAAAAACTGTCAGTGCAAACACTCTGGAACAGAAGTTTTCATATGTTTTTAGGAGAACGTGTTTTAACAGATGCCATATTAAAAGGCGCTCTGATTACTCTGTAGATTATAAATTGTAGGGAGGGAAGGGCAGAGGCAGAAATTCTGACTGGAAGGCTGTGGTGGGATTTCAGGAAGAAGGTCATGGGATCTTGATCTGGAACAATAGCAAAAGGGTGATCTGTCATTTGATTTGACATCCATCTTGAAGATAAATGTGAAATAGATACAATGAATTGGATATAGGGTATGAGACAGAAGAAAGGTGAATTTCAAGTTTGTATTCTGAGAAAGGGAAAATCAATGAAAGGTGACATTTTAAAGCACATAAATCTGGATAGAATTTAAAGGGAAAGAGATGTAGAAAGACTCTCATGGTAGAGATGTGATTAAGAAATACAACAGGAGATAGTAAATAAACACGAGACTATAGCCTGGAGTTTAAATCTTAGACGGCATTTGCAGACTTGGCATGTATTAACCGATGACTTCTTGTTAATATCAAAGTATTTAGAAATGAGAATCTAGGCATGCCTGTGATCAAACCCTAAGTAGGGAGCAAAGTAATGCTGTGTTAGGATTAAGACACAAATTGTAAGAAAAAAATAGTTTTCATTTACCTATAAATCCTCAAAGATGGCGATTAAGTTTACAAAATAAAAATAAATGAAAAAAACAAAACGCAAATTTATTTGTTACAGATTATTATGAAGAGCAGTATTACTAAAATGAATTTGAGATTTTTTTCTTATTTTCCACTTTTGCAAACAGAGCCCTTTCTATACTATACAACCCAGATGGTTGTCTATTTTAAACTGTACTCAATGTCAGTTTTTATAGAACACTTTTATTATCATCAAAGCATTTTCTTACCATCCAGCAACCAGATCCTGGCTGAATTCATATACTTTTAAAAGAAGCAAAACCAAAACAAAATTTCAAAAAAAAAACCACCATTATTTTTCTCCTTCAAAATTCCTTCTTATAATATTCTTTCTGTTTTTCCTTTCCTCTTAATTTTTTTTCTTAGAAAATCTCCATTTATTTTTTTTTGTTTTTCTAAGTTTTTTTTATTTACATTCAAAATCATTTCCCTTTTCCCCTTTCCTCCCTCCCTGAAAGTCCCATAAGTCCCCTTCCCTCCCTCTTTTCCCCATTCAACTCCCTCTCGCTTCTCTGTCTTGACATTCCCCTACATCCAGTCTTTCCAGGACCAGGGGTCTCTCCTTCCATCTTCTTGGAAATCTATTGATACGCATATTGTGTCTAGGGTATTCTGAGATTCTGGGTTAATATCCCCTTATCAGTGACTGCATACCATGTGTGTTCTTTTGTGATTGGGTTAGCTCACTAAGGATGATATTTTCAAGTTCTGACCATTTGCCTAGGAATTTCGTGAATTCATTGTTTTTAATTGCAGAGTAGTATTCCATTGTGTAAATATACCACAACTTCTGAATCCATTTCTCCGTTGAGGGACATCTGGGTTCTTTCCAGCTTCTGGCTATTATAAATAAGGCTGCTATGAACATAGTGGAGCATGTGTCCTTATTTCATGCAGGTAAAGTCTCTGGGTATATGCTTAGGAGTGGTATAGCCGGATCCTCCAGGAGTGTCATGCCCAGTTTTCTGAGGAACCGCCAGACTGCTTTCCAGAGTGGTTGTACCAGCTTGCAATCCCACCAGCAGTGGAGGAGTGTTCCTCTTTCTCCACATCCTCGCCAACAACTGCTGTCTCCTGTGTTTTTGATCTTAGCCATTCTGACTGGTGTGAGGTGGAATCTCAGGGTTGTTTTGATTTGCATTTCCCTAATGACTAAGGATGATGAACATCTCTTTAGGTGCTTCTCAGCCTTTAGATATTCTTCAGGTGAGAACTCTGTTTAGCTCTGTACCCCATTTTTTAATAGGGTTACTTGCCTCTCTGGAGTTTAACTTCTTGAGTTCTTTGTATATATTGGATATTAGCCATCTGTCGCATGTAGGGTTGGTAAAGATCATTTCCCAGTTAGTTGGTTGCCGCTGTGTCTTCTTGACAGTGTCTTTTGCCTGAAAGATCTGTATGACAAGAACTTCAAGTCTCTGAAGAAAGAATTTGAAGAAGACCTCAGAAGATGGAAAAATCTGCCATGCTCATGGATTGGCAGGATTAATATAGTAAAAATGACCATCTTGCCAAAAGCAATATACAGATTCAATGTAATCCCCATCAAAATCCCAACTCAATTCTTCATAGAGTTAGAAAGAGCAATTCAAAAATTCATCTGGAATAACAGAAAACCCAGGATAGCTAAAACTATTCTCAAGAGTAAAAGAACCTCTGGGGGAATCAGTATTCCGGACCTCAAGCTGTACTACAGAGCAATAGTGTTAAAAACTGCATAGTATTGGTACAGTGACAGGCATGTAGATCAATGGAAAAGTATTGAAGACCCAGAAATGAATCCACACTCCTATGGTCACTTGATCTTTGACAAAGGAGCTAAAACCATGCAGTGGAAAAAAAGATAGCCTTTTCAACAAATGGTGCTGGCTCAACTGGATGTCAACATGCAGAATAATGCAAATTGACCCATTCTTATCTCTCTTGAGCACTAAGCTCAATTCCAAGTGGTTCAAGGACCTCCACATAAAACCAGACACACTGAAACTAATAGAAAGGAAACTAGGGTAGAACCTTGAATGTATGGGCACAGGGGAGAATTTCCTGAATAGAACTCCAATAGCTTATGCTCTAAGATCAAGAATTGACAAATGGGACCTCATTAAATTACAAAGTTCTTAATTTTGTTGTTACCCAGCTTCTTTAATTTAATTTAGCCACTTTTATTTTAGAGTTAATCATTTGTGTGTGTGGTGTGTGTAATGTGTTTATGTATGTGTGTTTGGTATGTAGTAAGTGTGTATGGTGTGTGCTTGTGGTGTATGTGTGGTATTTGTGTTGTGTGTATGTGTGATGTATGTGTGTGTGTGTGGTATGTATGTGTGTGATGTGTGTGTGTATGTGTGTGTGTGTGATGTGTATTCGAGTGTTGGGATGTGTATGTGGTATGTATGTTTGGTATGTATATATGTGTGTATGGGAGTGTGGTGGGTATAATGTGTGTTTGTATGTGTGTGGTGTCTGTGTGTGTGTGTGTGTGTGGTGTGTATGTGTGTGGTGTGTATGTGTGTGTGTGTGATTAACTCAAGTCCTAACTCTTGAATAGCAATCACTCTTTATCCATTGCACCATCTCTCTAGCCCCAGAGCTGAATCTTAGAATCTTTATATTTGATTACAGTTCAGCTGTCCTCATAATTTCCCAACTGAATGTTTTCTATGTGTGTCACAGTACAATCTATCCTCTTTTTCTTCATAATCTTTGCTAGTGTGTTGCAAAGTATGTATATTTGGAAGTTGGGGAGGTTCACTTAAGCACTATCTCTTTTGAACACACATTTTATAATCTGACTTAATTATGTTATAATCTTGGTTATATTAACTTTCACCAGTATTTTTCTATGTACATATTATGTAGCACTCCTCTGGTTTTCATAATAATGTAATTTCATAGAGCCACTCAAATATTTTTTATAATTCTCATTTCCCCATTGAATTACATTTATTATAGACTTTTGTCTTTATGTGCAAAGTTTTAGTATTTATTTTTAGGTTCTTGATTTGCTAGCAAATTGATTTTAGGGTGTTCTAAATATCTCATTTGACTTTCATATGAGGTGGTTCCTGCTAGTGTGCCAACTGTGAAGGTGAAAAAACACTTCCAATCCGTTACTTTATAATTATCTTTTTTATTGACCATTGAGAGCACTCAGTTTATTTTTTCCTTCGACTAAAATATATCCTCAGTAGTAGAACTTTTCTTCACGGGACTCTTTATTTTTTGTTTGTATGCTTTTTTCTAAATCTGTTTCAGTTCTTAAGTATAAATTCAAACACAGCCACCAGAACTGAGTTACTGCAAAGATCAAGATAATCTATTTAAAAGAATTTGTAAGCCATAATGTACCATTCAAATATAGAGCAGCCTTTTATTGCTATAATTTAGGGAAAATGTTAAGAGTTTCATAGAAAAGATTTTTTTTTTTGCTAGAGTCTTACTTATCAGAGACTGGGAATGTGTATAGATTTGTAAAGGAGCATTTCTTCAGAAATAAAGTAGATTTGATGGAATCCTGGCTATTCGCTACACTTTTTATGGGTACAGTTTAAAAAGATATATTTATTGTGTCTTGAGTTTTGCTTTTAAAAAGTGGGGATAAAACAATATTATATAAACATTCCTCAAAGAACTGAGATAGCCTTTCAAATCATAGTAGCCTTCATTTAGTCTTTAAAACTTTAATATAGCTATGCAAGATAATTTGATCATACACTTACCCAACTACCTTCTTGAAGCATCTACCTGGAGGCCCCACAAGAACTTTCCCTCCCAATTTTATGTCTTCTTATTTTAGTTAAAACTTTTAAAAATCCCTAATCCTGTTAGTGCTGTGTATATGTAAATGGGAATGCATTGGCACATAAGAACTAACTGCAAATCAACTGACTCACCATGCCACCACAGCCTCCAGTTATCAGAAGCCCCTTATCCAAATCCTCTCTTCCAGCCATGGTGATATTTTGAAAGGTATGATATTGTGGAGTTCCTGGGAAGGTACCCAGAGCACCTTTGAGTTTATTCATGCAAAGGCCATGCCATATTTAGTAGACATAATTTTCGACTCCCCCCCCCCCATATTGCCATCCTTGTTTCTAAAATTAACCTTAGTTTTGGATAAGTGAAGTTTAATCAACAGCTGAGCACTCACTCCCAGCACTCTAACACTTTATGAGTTTGTGCATGAACCACATCAGTAAGAGGCTTCTCTGGTCAGCATTGAGACCATTATAATTGAAGGGTATAAACAAAAATTTACAAGAGAGTTTGCCCACCTGACAGCTTAACAAAGCAATAAAATATTTCACTGAGGCCTATAACCTCACAAGAGCAGAAAGTTTTGACTAGATTTACAGTACCAGGCCTGGAGTCTCCTTTTTGGGACAGGCTTCAAATATAATCATCTATTATTTATCCCCATAAGTAACATACCACTACTGTAACACTGGTTCCTTGCTGTCTGTTCACAGCAGTAAAACTGAACTAAGACCGAAGTTGGTACCAGGGTTGGGTACTGCTATGATAGGCCTGATCATGTGGATTTTGAAAATTTGGATTTGGGAAACCATGGAATGACTTTATGTGGGGCATAATGGGCCTTCCAAGTAGAAATATGGAAGGCATTGGAGCTGAGGGTGAATTTGTATTATGGAAGCCTCTCTTTAGAAGTTTTGATGAGAATTTTAGTATGTGATCTAGAGAAGGATTTTATGATATTTTGGTGAAGAATGTGGCTGCTTTTTCTCCTTTTCTGCAGAGTCAGCCTGAGGCTAAGGTGAAAAGACTCAGATTAATTGCATTGACAAAGGAGGTCTCAAAACAACCCAATTTAAACTCTGGGCTTAAGAATATTTTGATCAAATGTAACAAGCTTAGAAAGAAAAAATACAAAATGCATAGTTGAAAGAGTAAAGGGGCACTTGGAAGTTCAATGGAGCTAAATCATATGTTCAAGTAGATGAGAAGATTAAGGGTAAGATCCCTCCCAGCTAAGCTTATTGTCTAAGTGTTTGCAGTTAAACAATGTATAGTTTTATAATTATGACCTACTTTTTGCTTTCACTTGGATATAAGAAGATATGATTGTGTGCCAAACTGACATGAATTGACATAAACATTTGATCTGGATCTTGAGTTATAGTCCACCATGCTTTGATCCAGTATTTCTTCACTAAGACAGTCTGCTCCTGCCTTCCTTTTAATGAAGATGTAGAACTTTTGGTTTCTCCATTACCATGTCTGCCTGCATGGTGCCATGCTTCCTTCCATGATGAAAATAGACTGAACCTTTGAAATATGTAAACCAGCCCCAGCTGGAAGATGTCCTTTATGAGAGTTACCTTGGTCATGGTATCTCTTCACTGCAGTGGAAATCCTAACTGTTGGTACTGGTAACTAAGACAAATGTCATTCTGTGTCTGGCATGTTTTCATTTAATAACTCAAGTGTTCTTGTTTATTCATGTAGTATATTGCTATTCAAAATTTGGTTTTAAAGTTTATCTTTAAGTAGCTTACAAACTAGTGGGTTTCTATAAATCTTTAGAATGAATACATTACCAATGTGGTTTATACATCCACTATTCTCTCTTCTTTTTATCTCCATTCCCAATACTTGATTAAATGTTTAACTTCCAATATTACCTGTGTTTATTTATATTGCACATGTCCTACTGCCCTATCTATAATTTAATATGGTTTATACTTTGATACATATAATATATATATATATAATTTATACACAAACATATATAATACAGACACATACACACACACACACATACTTGTGTGTGTGTGTGTGTGTGAGGAAGAGTTAGAATAAATTAAGTATACATAAAATATGTGCCTCTGCTCCAGTTGGGAGAAATCATATGGAGACTGAACGGCATACCTGCTACATAGGTGCCAGTGGCCTTTGTCTAGAATAATTTGCATATTTACATACCACTTCTTTCACTATCATTTTCCAACAAAGAGTTTGGTATGCCTGGAGAAAAAATATATATATTACAAACTGTTGGTGGAATTGCAAATTAATCTGGAGGTTTCCCAAAAAGCTAGAAATAAAACTTCCATATGATTGAGTTATATTTTCCTGTGTATGTACCTTAAGTCTTCATAATTACAGGCAAATTCTGTAGGTGGATCCTTGTTTTATATCTCTTTAACTGTGTGTTTAACTTGAAGTGTGTGTGTGTGTGTGTGTGTGTGTGTGTGTGTGTGTACAATGAAACTGGAGCTAGAGATGGAACACTGTGGGTTTATACATTTTGACAGGTGAGTTAGCTAAATGTTGATAAAATGAAAGTAGAGAGGAAGAATGCTAGAAATCAATCAGCTTTTCACACAGAAACATGTTTGCTTTTTACGACATAAGAACACAAACCCAAGCATGGAGATTCAGCGTACACCTGATCTGAAGTTTCTTGTCATCTAAGATGAAGGAGATAGGTAATTTTATGTAATTGTTATTTTCAAAAGAAAACACAACTGCCCCTAAACTGGATTAGTACCAAACCCACTGCTGTAGAAATCCAGATTCGCATGCTGTTAGCAAATTTATTTTAAATGGTTATGTTTAATAGTGTAATGAAACATGGCATATCTTAAGAGTTTTAACACCACTTTTTTTAATTTTTGAAATTATGATTATGTCATCCCTCATTCACTTTCTTTACTCCCACTTTTCCCGTAAAACATTGTTTTTTTTCTTTTACAATTGCATGGTTTCTTATTTGTGAATTGTTTTATATATACCCATCCCTAAGTTTATTAATACAGCCTGGTCAGTACATTAAGAGTTACCTGTATGTATATGATTACTGAGTTCACCATTTAGGAACAAATTGCAGAATACCCTGCATCAAGATGACCTTTCTAATGCTTTCTGCATTCCATTGTTCTTTGTGCAGGATTGAGGAACAAATGTATTTTTCCCCTTCCATGTTATTATTTCCATCTGTGTTATTATTTTCATAGCCTAGTCGTGTTTTCTGTCTGTTGTTTTATATCATTTAATGTTTGTTCTGGAAAAAAAGAAGCTATTACAAAAGTTAAGTGCCTATACCTATGGCTTGCGAAGTTATACATCTTGGAGGAGAACTTATAAACCTCAATGTCCAAAACCAGCTTAGTCCTTACCTATGTTGTAAATATTTATCCCAATGCCCATAGATAAGTGTAATCCTCACTTCCCTTCAAGGAACCTTAGGTTTGCAACAGCCAAAGGCCATTATCGAACAAGACAATCAGTCAATCAGATATGATTGTGGAATCATATCTCTATCTATTATACAAATCCTGAATCAAAGGCTCAGAAATTACTGCTGAATAGGGCATTGGATGATTGTAAGAGTCAGAGCATCAGGATAAGAGATCGTCCCCTAGTAATACGGAAGCAAGATACATAAAGTCTCACCAATATGCCTGCCTAAGCATGAGCTCAACAATGGACTGAGGGATTCGCTTCATTTTTCAACCTTATACAAAGAATTGCTGGTAACTAAGCATTGTAGATAATGGAAGAAATATATTTTCCATACATACTCTCTATATGGAATATACACGTGCTATATATATATATATATATATATATATATATATATATATATATAGCATGTATAGGTATATGCCAGTGTCTATGTAACAATACTTAATGAATAAAGTGTACACAAATCTGAAAGAGAACAAAGACAGTTTTATGGGAAGGTTTGTGGAAAGAAAAGAAATGAAAATATTAAAAAGAATTTTCTTCACGTGGCCCAATAGAAATGAGTCCCAGGATATCTGTCCATAGCTAGTCTTTGTTTCTACACATATGAAGCAGTTCTTTGGAGAAAAATGTGTTTTGCTATGAACTAGGAAGTTGAGAAGGTTATTTTTATAATTATAAAATATATGGATGTGGAAGAATAATTTGCATATTTACATACCACTTCTTTCATTATCATTTTCCAACAAAGTGTTTGGTATGCCTGGAGAAAAAGCTACTGTTGTTCTTCTTCATCCCAAGGTCCAGCTTTCTTTGTCGTCTTGATTGAGTTCAGTTATCTTTGGCTTTCAACACCAAACAGGCTGATAACTTCAGCTATCCAAAAACATTGCTTTTTCTCTCTCAGCTGATAAATTGTACCAATATCACTCAGTCTTCCTATCTCATTAGAGAACTGAAAACATTTACTATTTAATGCATTTATTCTTTGCCTTCTTTACATTGGCTGTCTGATTGCTCTATAAGCATCACCTGTAGGAAGTCTCTGTCTCATGTATCTGTTCCATCTACGGCTCAGCTCATCCATTGTCTCTTGCTTAGCTGGTCTAGTCTTTTTGTGCATATTGTTGTAAAATATATTCTTAGAAGAAAAAGAATAATTTTGTAAATTTAAAGTATGTTTGCTTCCTAATACTTTTAGATTCAAAACATTCTTAGCTTTCTGTTGGCTGGCCCTACCTACTGTCCTCAGATCACCTTGCCTGCTTTCACCTTTCTATGTCCAATCTCCCTATGCTTGCTTTATGTTTCTTTTTGAAATCACATTTCCAGATTTATGGCCTTGAAGCAAATGCTTTTGTTTTCCTTCACAGATGATCTTAACTGAATTTTTGGTCTACTTTTGGCCTCATCTCTTATGCCAAATCTTCAAAGAAATCTCACTTGGCATTTCACTTAAAGGTCCAAAACAATGGCTTTGTCATATATCCACTTTTGTCTCCAAATATTTGTCTCCACCAGACATTTGTGTCTTAATTGATGACACACTGGAAATGTCTCCGATTTTGTATAATATGTGCAGTATAAAATATTGTAAGTTACAAAATGAAGTAGAGAAAATAAACCAGTGATTTTCATTTTAACTTTAGTTGCAACCAAAATAAGTAATGCTAACAAAAAAAATTTGTGAGCTTTTGTTCATGGTCTACTGACTGTATATTAAGATGAACTACAATTATCCAAAATATGTATCAGAATGTTGATTTTTGTTTTTGAGCTGGATAGATATTGGTAAGTTTAGGAAGATAGATGTGTATTGAGTCGTTTGCTCTTGCCTATCATAAAGACAACAGTTTGTGGTCACACTTTTCACTTAAAAAATAGCAAAACTTGTATGTATTTTTAGAACTTATTTTATTGAAAAATATTCCAGCCCTCAGACTCATTTTTAATCCATCATAACCTTGAACTTTCTGCAGCCTTTCTCCAAAATGCTACCATTATAAGCACATAATCACCACACCTAGTTTATTTATTTTATTTCAAACATTTTTCTTTGTTAATTAGTAGTTAAATAGCTATTACTCATTTTGGTCACTGAATTATAAAGTCCCTCTTGTTACAGGGTAGGGTTTGGAAACTTTTGCCCTTATGTAAGTGTTTTGCAATGACTGTTTTTCTCTTTTAGTAACTTCAGTGACAACATGATAAATTATAAATGTTCTGAGAACGTTTTCATTTTCTTACTGCCTTAAAATAGCCACAATTAGTAAAAAATATGTTTTATTTTTCTACAACTTATGAATAAAGAGGCCTTTCACCTAATCTGTGACTATTTCTAACCTAAGACACTCCTCTGTAAATACTGAATTTAGACAGACAGACTCAGGTCTATCAACTGGCTGCTCTGAATCTTTCAAAGTTATCAAAGTTGTGTCACACTAGGGCATTGATATTTCCTAAGAGCTGTAAACAGTGCTATAAAGATAGTCTTGGAAAAGAGAATTTCAAGCCTAAAAATCTTCCTCCTTTAAGAAATATAAAAGAAAGAGCATATTAGTCATATATATTTAATTTGAAGAACATTTTTGCTCTGCCTTGTTAATTTTAATTCTCATGTGAGATTTTAATTGATAATCAAAGTATTAAATAAGTATTTTAAAATTAATTAAAATAATTAAAACCATTGTTGGGATTAAATGACTAATATATGGAAAAGCTCTTTCAACCTTTTCAAAATTAATGTTACGAGAGCAGTGTTTACTAAGTTAACCTTGGTATAAAACATGAATTTCCAGTAAATTGCTTCAGTTTAGGAAAGTGGTGTTAGCCTTCTGAAATTTCTCTTTGAACCAATAATATTGATCAGGAAAATAACTAGGAGAGCATATCTATAGGTGTTTATGTGTTTGACCTTAACTTCGAAATATAAGGCTCAAAAGATCCAGTTGGTACTACTTAAGCTTTATTGTTACAGATGTCTACTCTTGTATATTAAATACATATCTGTGAACAATACCCTTGAAATATAGGCAAAATCACCATTCATCACTTAGAAAATATAACTTGATTACAAAATGATTTAAGCAGAAAGTATGGAAACAAACTCCTCATTTTCTCTCAGTTTCTTGTTGATACTTGAAAATTGCAGTTTAACTTCAGTTTAAATGGATGATTGCATGAAAGTAAGAGTTATTTATTTCATGACTGTTTACCATACTTTATGATATGCAGAAGTGTATCGGGTTCTACATTCCACTGTATTTTTCATGACTGATTTTGGACCACTGTCCTTATTTGATTTTCAGAAAATGTTGACCAGAGACTATTTGTCCTGTGATGTGCTAATACATGGCAGGATGTTCATGTGGGTACATGGCAAATATGAAACAGATAAGGTTGCTTAAATTACCTAGTATTTATTATTTCACTTTTAATATTCCATCCATGTAAGGATGCTTAATTTTTCCTGGCACTCGCCTTTTGATGATTAAAGAGAAAGCACATTTATAAATCAAATTTCTATAACAATAAGAAATTGTGTGTGTGTGTGTGTGTGTGTGTGTTTGTGTGTGTATGGATATCAGAGAGGGTGTGTGGGTTGCCAAATTTTATAAGAGTAGAGACTCTTTTTTGTTTTTTAAAGATTTTTTTATTTACTATATTTACAGTGTTCTGCTTACATATATGCTGGTGTACTACTATAGATGTTTGTGATCCACCATGTGGTTGATGGGAGTTGAACTCAGTACCTGTGGAAGAACAGCCAGTACTCTTAACCTCTGAGCCATCTCTCCACCCCTGTTTTATTGTAGTATTCCAATATGAAGGCCCTGTGATTGAACTTAAGTTGTCAGTCTTGGTTCTTCAAACACTAAACAATTTTGATAGCCCTATTACTTTGTTTTTGGTCTCTCCTTTTCTTTCTTTCTTTTTTTTTTGTTTAAAACTTCTTTCCCATACAAATTATTTGTTGATCATGTTTTCCTCTTCCCTAACTCCAAGTAATTCTTCCCACCTCTAACCACCCGACTTTATTCACTCACTCTCTCTCTCTCTCTCTCTCTCTCTCTCTCTCTCTCTCTCTCTCTCTCTCTCTCTCCAAGACAAAATGAGACAAAACAAAACAAAACTCATGAAAACAAGAATTGAGACCAACTTGCAGAAATATAATTGCAAAATAAATGCCAAAACAAAACAAAAACCCCATAGTAAGATCAATGACTTTGTTTTCCACTGGACAACTTATTCTGGATATGGGTCTTGTCCTGGAGTATTATTGATATACCCAGTGTCACTCAATTAAAGTTAACTGATTTTTCATCTTTTCAGAGGATATTGGTTGCAAATTACTTCTTCACTAGTGATGAGTTTCCATATCACCTTCCTCCTCTCAGAGTTAGGATGCAGACTGACCTAGGTTCCTTTGTTTTCTGTCACAGCCCTTGTGGGTTCTTATCCCACATCATTCCTGTCGTGTCTTGATAACACTGCTTCCTTTGTGTCATCTACCACTACTAGTTTTTACAGCCTTTCTGCCTTTTCTTCTTCATAAATCCCTGGACCTTGAAGAAAGGGATTTGATGACAGCATCCTGTTTAGGACTGAATCCTCTATAGTCTTTCATTGTCTGCATGTTGTCCAATGTGGGTCCCTGTGTTAATTTAAGCATAAACTTTTCATATGAAGGTCGAGCAAAGCTGCCAACATCTCAGACAAGTGTGCCTACTGATGATCCACAGTAGAGAGTGGTTCTGTGTGTCTGCAGGTGTCACAAAGGAATGAGATCTAGCTAGAAGGAAAACCTGAAGGGAACAGTGGTTATTATTTTGTTTTTTAGCAACTGAAAATACAAATTTGTTTTTAAACGTATAATGAAAAATAAGAGCATACAAGTTAGTGTTTTGGAAGGCTCTTGGATGTTCACTTTATTTTAAAAACTGAATTTAGTATGTAAAAACTAATTAATGCAGGAAATAAAAAAACAATTCTGAAGAGTCAAGGGCTCACAACTTAGAAAATGCTTTAGGATTGAATTTATTAGCTTCTCTGAATCAGTTATTTCCTCTGGGCAGAGCTGTAGCTTCACTTGGATGATTTGTTGAACAGTCTTAAAAGTGATTTTCAGCCCAAGACCAATAGTCCAGTATAAATATAGCCTTGGCTTTGGGCAATTGTAACCACTCTGGGCGTCAGCTGACCTTTATTACTGGGTTCAAACTGCACAAGAAGGACTCCAGGCTCTCAGTACAGGCTCCTCATTTGTGCTTTCAGCACTCAGACTAATAAAAATTCTTTATGGCTGTACATAAAGTTATTTATACCGCGTCTGTTCTTTCTGATTTACATAGAAACCCATTTTTCACTTGGTTGAAGAATTTGTTTTAGCTTTCTTGTACTGTAATGACAAACCGTGAAGTTTAATATTTTAAAATTAACTTTTATTTCTATTTTATATGTGTGAGTGTTCTGCCTGCATATATATATATATATATATATATATATATATATATGCATTGTGTGCGTACAGTACCCATGGAAGTGAGAAGATAGACAACTTTGGATCCCTCAGAATTTGAGATTAAAATAAAATAGTTGAAACCTATCCTGTGGATGCTGGCAACTGAATCTGGTGTTCCAGAAGAGTAGCCAGTTCTCTTACCCACTGAGTTATCCCTACAGTACCTAAAGTATAGTTTTGAATGTAAACTTCCTGTTGATTTTCTTCTCAACCAAAAATAATGTTTTGAGATTGCCATATTAATTTTTTCTGACCTGAAATTTTATTTAAGTAATGATTAAGAAAACAGTGTAAAAATGAAAAGATGGGGAAATTTTTGTATTTTTTTATATTTGTTTTAAAGTTAACTCTTTTTTTATATTTTTATTTATTTTCTATATTTTTTATTTACATTCCAAATGATTTCCCCTTTCCCATTTCCTCCCTCCCCAAAAGTCCCATAAGTCCTCTTCCCTCTCCCTGGTCCCCATTCAACCCCCTCTTGCTTCTCTGTCCTGGTATTCCCCTACATCCAGTCTTTCCAGGACCAGGGGTCTCTCTCCATCTTCTTGGAAATCTATTGATATGTGAATTGTGTCTAGGGTATTCCGAGATTCTGGGTTAATATCCCCTTATCAGTGACTGCATACCATGTGTGTTCTTTTCTATTTGGTTTACCTTACTAAGGCTGATATTTTCTAATTCTGACCATTTGCCTAAGAATTTTGTGAATTCATTGTTTTTAATTGCAGAGTAGTATTCCATTGTGTAAATATACCACATCTTCTGAATCCATTCCTCCGTTGAGGGACATCTGGGTTCTTTCCAGCTTCTGGCTATTATAAATAAGGCTGCTATGAACATAGTGGAGCATGCGTCTTTATTACATGCAGGTAAAGCCTCTGGGTATATGCCCAGGAGTGGTATAGCCGGATCCTCCGGGAGTGTCATGCCCAGTTTTCGGAGGAACCGCCAGGCTGCTTTCCAGAGTGGTTGTACCAGCTTGCAATTCCACCAGCAGTGGAGGAGTGTTCCTCTTTCTCCACATCCTCGCCAACAACTGCTGTCTCCTGTGTTTTTGATCTTAGCCATCCTGACTGGTGTGAGATGGAATCTCAGGGTTGTTTTGATTTGCATTTCCCTAATGACTAAGGATGATGAACATCTCTTTAGGTGCTTCTCAGCCATTAGATATTCTTCAGGTGAGAACACTTTGTTTAGCTCTGTACCCCATTTTTTAATAGGATTATTTGGTTCTCTGGAGTCTAACTTCTTGAGTTCTTCGAGTTTCTTCTTGTGCTCCCCCATGAGCTCCCCTAGGTCAGACTAATGGTTGGCTCCAAGCATCCATATCTGCATTGGTCATTTGCTGGCCAAAACTACCAAGGAACAGCCGCACCAGGTTCCTGTCTGTAAGCACCTCTTGGAGGAAGGGCCATCTGGGGATTGCCCCACCTGTCTGCGGACTCTGAACCCCTTCTACGTTATCATGGGTAGAAATCTTTCCTTCGGGCTGGAGAGATGGCTCAGCCGTTAAGAGCACTGGCTGCTCTTCCAGAGGTCCTCAGTTCAATCTCAGCAACCTCATGGTGGCTCACAACCATCTGTAATGATATCTAATGCCTTCTTCTTGTGTGTCTGAAGGCAGCTAAAGTGTACTCATATAAATAAAATGAATACATCTTTAAAAGAAAAAAAAAGAGAAATCTTTCCTTCAATATGTTCTTAGTCACACATAAAATGAGAGGGCATAGATCTATTCTTTCTATGAAAGAGGATTTATCAGTTTGTATTTTATGGCTGAACTTGTTCTAAGTTTTGCTTTCTCTGTTTGGCAAAAGTATGTTGATGCCTCTCTCTTTTTTTTCTTTATATTGGAATCTGGAAATTTCTCCCAGAGGATGTGACAGATATGAAAAGATACTTTTTCACATCCATTTCTGGGGCTTTAATTATAATCTTTATATTCAACGATTTCAGTAGCATTTTATCTTATAGTCTTCATTCTGTTATCCCTTAGAAATACATTATACTTCCTCTCCAATTGTTCACCCCATAAAAGGGCATTTTTCCCATATTTTTGAGTGGGTCAGCTTAGATATAAAAGGATTATTTTTATACTAAATATACTTTTACAAACACAATTTACAAATACTTTGGTTCCTCCTAGTGGCTCTTTGATTTATACTGTCACAAATCTTAGGACAACAGGGAGATGAGAAGTTTATATGTGTTGCTTCTGGTTGTTTTCCAAACTGTCCATTCCAGGCAGCTAAACTGCTGTCTTTTAACAAATAGAGACAGAATAGTGTTACTATACCCTTGATTTTTTAAAAAAATTCTTTAATCCTTTTTTAAGGTTTAGACCTCATCCCCCTCCTGGTCTGACCCCAGATTACTCACCATTCCATACCTACCCCATCCCCTATCTCTCACCCCCAGTCTCCAAGAGAATATCCCCACCCCCACCCTTTCCCCAGCTGGCCTCCCACTCCCTGGGGGCTCCATGTCCCTTGAGGGTTAGGTGCATCTTGGCCAGGCCAAGCTGCCATGATCTTCATTCTCATTACATGTGGCCCACACCTCTTGAGATGTGTAAACAAAAGTCATTGATTATAAACTTCTTCCACAAATTCCATATTAGTTATTGCCAACATTCTTGACCCCTGTTCTTTGGGAATTAGTTTGTCCTTTTGGGTTGTTACTAGGATTTTTTTATTTATGTTTTTATCTCTTCAGTCATGCAGCCTGCTTCCTTCTCTTGTATGAATTTTCTCCCTTTGTAAAGCCTGAAGTACATTTTCTTCTATGAGATCTCTCTCTCTCTCTCTCTCTCTCTCTCTCTCTCTCTCTCTCTCTCTCTCTCTCTCTCTCTCTCTTTCTCTCTCTCTCTCTGAAGCCTGAATCACCCAATTTTACTATGACAGAATGAATAACATTTGGGGCACTGCTTTGCATGTTTATATTGTACAGGTGTTTACATGAAATGGTTTGGGTGAATTCACCTTACTATTCCTGATAGTACGGAAATAGATAATTTTAAAATTTATATAGTTTACTTTAGAGGAAAGTTAAAGAAAAATTTAAAAACTATTAAAAATGTTGTGATATAAGCAAGTGCTATCACAGAAAGAGCAATACTAAACATTTTACAGGAAGTCAAAAGTGTTTTCATTGATTCATAGGGATGTAGGTTGATAGTTAATACACTGACTTTTCCTACTGTGGTTTAAAAGATGTTTTATTTTAAAAAGTAAAATAAATGTAACAGCTCTGATGATGGTAAATAGAATCAGTATTTGTCTATAAAACATTAAACACTTCACATTAGAGAGCCTAGAGGTTTGTTTATTTGACTCCTGTTACACCTTTTCATTATCTTGAAATGTAATAATTTATCCTTATTTTTACATAGTTTAATCTACTTAAGTTATTATTCTGCATCACAGTCTTGTCTTTTTTATTTGTCTTCTTCAAAACTCCCATTAGAAAGCATCTATCAAGACAAAGTACATTTCCTTAATGTTTTATGGATGAATATATGCATGTGATCCCTGCGACATAAAACTCAAGCAACAGAGACAGGAGAATGCTATACTATAACCATTACCCTCTGTCCTTACCATCAGGATGAATTCTATGTTTTTTCACCTCTATGTATTAGTAATAATAATGCCCCATAATTATTTGTGTCTATACAAGTTTTACGGCATGTTTAATAGTTATCATTTTGCTTAAATATTATTTAAGGAGGAGGATAAATTTCAATCTTGTTAAGAAATATATTTTGTAGGATAGACAGCAGACAATATGGAATCCTTTAAATTAAATTGTATAATGTAGGAAAACACACTATTTTGTTAAGCTATGAGTAGTCTGTAATCTTAGGCAATTTCTTCTTTACAATTATAACTAAGAGGGTGAACCAAGCAGATTAGAAAGAAAGAAAGAAAGAAAGAAAGAAAGAAAGAAAGAAAGAAAGAAAGAAAGAAAGAAAGAAAGAAAGAAAGAAAGAAAGAAAAGATGCTATTGGAGCTAGTGTTGTTTTTAAGTAGAAAAGAGCATTTTTTTTGTCTTTTCCACTAGAAATATAGCACCTATCATGCACAATGCCTTGGCTGAATCCCCAAAAACACCTCTCTCCAATATGATAATAAAAAAATGAAAATCGTGAGAAAAAAACTAAATAAAGCTGATGAAACAATAAAGAGACTGATAGTTACCTAAATATCACCTATGAAGTGAGTGTTCTTTTCATATTAGATTCTATATTTGGAAGTTGTCAAAAAGTCAATGTTTTTCTACTCTACTTACTGTACAATAAGGCTTAGTTCTTCTATTGTTAATATGAATTAGATGTTTGCTTAGATGTGTTATTTTGTTATTTGTTGCTGCTGCTGCTGTTTCATTTTTTTAACCAAAATGACTTTTAATGAGATTGAACAGATTCCAGTTTAAAAATAATGGGATTTTAAATGTTTTAATGAGTTCTAATGCTGACTCCTCTTTTCCACCCAAGTACTAAATTTACTGATTCATGTTTAATCTATTCATAGTCCTCTGAAAATATGCCCTGTTTGTTGAGCTTCCATGTGAGTAGGACCACACAGCTTCAGTGCTGATCCTCTGTGCAATGCTGATGGTGAACTAATGTATTTTGTTAGATATGACCAAGATTGTTACACACTTCAGAATGATGAAGTAAAATTATGGATTTCTGTGGGTCTGTAAATGGGATAGTAACTCTGGACAAACTCTAGCAGGTTTTGGGAAGAGTTAAAACTGATGTAAAAGATAGAAAAATAGTATATAAATTATGACATTTTAATCCATCTTTTGATCCTTTCGAACAATAAAATAGATGTACAACCATGTACCAAGGGTCTTAGAGTTTTACCATGTAAATTTTTCTTATTTGTATAAATTACATTTATCATTTATTTTGTGTGTATTTTATGTACATACCTACAGAACTATCAGTGCATAAGCTTATTGGAGTTGACTTCCTGTGGATTTCAGAGCTCAAACTCAGGTCACTGAGCTGTTGGCAAGAGTCTTAGCCTGCCAAGCTAACTCGCTGGCTTTAATTCTACTTAAGAAATGATTAATCCAGAAATATTTTGTACAGGACATGAACTAAGGTATGAAGTGTACAAGTAAATGTTCGAATAAGTGATTATAAAATATTTATGAAGCACAACTGTGGACCTTTATTGTCCAGCTTAGTTCACAAAATCTTAATCATTTGAGTTAGTCTTGGATGGAATTCAGTAGATGTGGTTAATTATAAAAAGAAAGAAGAGATCGAGTGAATTTCACACACATTATCTCATTAAAATGAAATTAAAAGCCTCTTAATAAATTCTGTCTTATATCAAGTATTGTCAAATGTCTTTGAATATATATGGAACCCTGAATCTTTTGATTGCCTATGGTCAGCTTGGCTTTTGCATTGTAAGAGGAAACATCAGACCAAGCAGTTCTTTCAAAGAGGTCACAACTTTGATGTTGAAATTCTTCCCCAGAATAGTGATGAATATTTATCCCTTGCTGATTTACCAGGAATTCATTGTCAGTTTCTGTAAATGATGATGGTGAAACATCTAAAGGTCAACTATGACTAAACTTGTCAATAGTTAACGAATATGGGTCTACACTGAAAATTGCCCAACTCTGTTCACAGGCAGAAACTTCTCTGTTCATTCTTGTTGCTTCAACAACAGAGGGAAATAGACCACAGCTAGTTATTAACTCATGAATGGTTTGATCTATCTGCCCGTCTGTCTGTCTTTCTGTCTGTCTATCTATCAATCATCTATTATTTATTTTTTCTAAATTTTTATTGCATTTTAATCCACTGCATTACTATGACTGATGCTTCTTGCTGTATCACTAGGCTTCCCTACTGCTTGCACCACGATGCCTTTTTCTGTAAATTCTGACTTTGTTCTCTATGGTAAATTTTTTTCTTATGATGTAAAGACTGTGGATTACTTGGTATTATTTTTCTTTTTTCTTTTGAGGGGGTAATCATTATATTTTTATCAAATATAAAAAATAGAAAAAGAGGCTGGATTTAGAATTCTGGTGTCTGTAAAATGCCTTAGTGACTAATGGTATTTGCTACCAATCTACCTACCTGAGTTTTTTACCTGGGACCCCCATGGTAGAAATAGAGACTCTATTTCTGTAAGTTGTCCTTGATCTCTTCACACACACACACACACACACACACACACTAAATAAATGAAATATTAAAATATGAAATCTGTTATAGTTAATTCTTCTGTGTATATATTTAGTAATTATATTAAACTAATTTCTATGCTCATATTTCTTGTAGGAATTGGAAACAATTAACAAAATTATCCAGAGATTAATTAAGCATTATTATTTACTAGGTGCTTCATGGAATATTTGCTTAATTCTCATAATAGCTAATAATGATGTTAATATCATTGCATTTCTTTTTCAATTGATTAAGAAGTTAAGATAAATTAAGGAATTTATCCAGGTTATCACAAAGCTAGAATCAACGCTTAGATAACATCAATGTATTTACCTAATGTTGCAACCTTTTATACAGTTCCTCATGCTGTGGTGATCCTCAACCATAAAATTATTTTTGTTGCCACTTCATCACTGTAATTTTTGCCACTTTTATGAATCATAATATAAATATGTATGATTTCTGATGGTTTTAGGTGAGCCCTGTGGTAGGGTTATTGATATGCATAGGGGTTGAGAACTGCTGGTTCATTTACCATTATCAAACGAATCATCAGCAAACTTACTTTTATGTGTTACTAATATAACACCATTTTGCAATATAAGGAACCATGGTTTTAGGGTCTTTCTATGTGTTTACAGTGTACGTGTATGTTCATCTGCATGAGGTCACAGAGCATGCCCCTTGTCACCCTTGTTTCCCACCTTGTTTGAAACACAGCCATCTCTTATTCAGTGCTGCATAGAGCAAAATAGTAGGCCCCTGAGCTTCTTGAAATTCTGCAGTCCATACCTCCAGTTTGCCAGAAGGCATTTTCCAGGCAAACTGAAAATGAACACACATGCCATTGTGTATGGTTCTAATTTGAGTTCCACAATCTGAACTCAGGCCATCAAACTTTCAAAATGAGAGCCTTATGATTACTCTGATACTACTTCTTATTATGAAACACAAGTTAGATTTTGTGGCACCTACTACATTCATGTTGTAGAAGTTACTTAATCTGGACCTAGTGATTGTACCCCACCTTGGACCCTTTAGTTCTTGGACACAACACAGTCTTTATATTTACAATAACCCTTGAACAGCACAAGAGCTGGGCAGATACCTACCCTCTATGCTATTAGAACCTACTTTTATATCTATAAACCTGAATTACTACTTATGACCTACAGTGTTCCATCTGGGCTGCTCTTAACTTCAATTTGCCAGCACTCTGCATCAAGTTTCTACTGTTTACTTAATCAATGGCAGCTTTTCCTTCTTTCTTCTCCTCACCTTCTCTTCCTCCTCTTGGTTCTATTCCCAACCCAATCCCAGGAAATCTAAACACCACCTACGTTTCTTCTGCCCAGCTATTGACTTTTATAACTTGGGGTCAGACTCCAAGTATTGGGGACCTTCACATAGCATTACAATAGACAGCAAATGAAGCCTCAGCAGTTTCATATAAATTATTTTTATGAAAAATTTTCATGGTACACTCTTATTAAGAATATGTATTAATTTTAATTTTCTACCAAATCATTATTATGAATCTAATTTTATGTATATTAAATAAATAAAACTTTTAGTAGAAAAGAATAATATGCTTATGCTTTTATATTTTAAATTTTAATTATTTTAAAAGTTTAAGCAAATAGTAGAGGATAGTAAAAATTTTGTTATAATTAGAAAAGTTGCAAAAGAAAAAGCTGTCCAGTAGCATAACAATATTAAGTTTGAATCATAGACACTGAATTGGTAAGATGATTAAAAATATTCAATTTCAGATACTGTTAATAAAAATACGTTGTAAAATTCTTTAGCTTTCTTAAATGGTGGACATAATTAAAGGTTTTAACCTGTACCTAACTGATTGAAAAGTTCTATCTTTTTATTTAAAGGGAAATAGAATATTTTTATTATGTGTTTTTTGAGGACAGTGCTTTTATCAGTAAATTTGTTACTTAAAGTCACTCTGCATAGAGATACAAAAATATGAAACTCATCAAATGTGATGAGAGAAAAGAAATGTTTCATTTAATAATGGCAGCTCTGTATCTGTGAATGAAGTGATAGTTATCTATATTAAAGTGTATTTTCATCATCTAATAGTTTCAAGTCCTTATAAAGTGTTTTTGTAAGATTCAGGGTTGTAGGTAAAATGGTTATTCCATAAGTTCAGTATTGAATTTTGTATACTCTATAATACAAGCTGTTTCCAGTATTCCATTTGTGCTTACCTTAAGCATTACTAATAAGTGATCTATTTAGCCATCTGGGAGGCACTATTTCTTGATGGCATTCTTTCAATTGGATGAATTATATTTAAAATATGAATAATCTAGATATGTACCTAGTTTGAAGGATTAGCAGAGAAATAAACAAATTACAACTATTTCTGAAAACATTTTCTTGTGTTTTCTGTATGCAAAACAGTTCCCTCTCCATAAAAGAATGCAAATACCATGTTACTATGTTGACTCTAATGGGATCAGAAAATGAGACTAGGAGGTTGTGGTACAATTAAAGTAGTTTAATGTCTGACATTTTGTAATATTCATGTCTTGATATTTGTTTTTGTTTTAAAAGAATTTAGAATAAGTAAAATTTTAAAATGATTATTAAGATAGAATGAATTAGGGGAAATGTTTTTAAAAATATAGTATTCATGTTCTTAGTTTAAAATTAAATAGGCTTGTGCATATTTCTGCAAAACTTTTCATACCTACCAAAAGCCAAGGAGGCACTACACACACACACACACACACACACACACCTGACAATAAGAGCAAACTGGTAAGATTTGGGAAAAAAGAGAGTGACAGTGAAGTATAGATTTTTAGGTCATTTCGGTGATCCTTTTCTAATGTTGGTAGTTAGTTCATTTTGTGTAAAATATAAAACAAATGTTTTCCTGACTATGCTGGTTCATATTATCCTGGGTGAGTCAATACAGTATTGCAGAATTTACTACACAGAACATATAAGGGACTGAAGGTCTAGCATTTGGTTAGTAAATAGCTCAGTCATTCAAATATTTGTAGAATATGTAATTGAACTACTAAATTCAGTTGGTACTTTTGAACTATGTGTCTCATAGTTTATTCATTTGTTTAAATTTTATTTATAAAATTTAGTTAATTATTATGTGATATAGGTAAGTTTAGTTTAAATGTATGTCATATATACATACTCCCATCTTTTTTTTTTTAACAAGGTCTTGTGCCTTATGTTGCTCAGCTGGCTGCTGGCTCCTCCTTTAAACTGTTGAAATGACAACCATCTATTGCCATGTCAGTATCATTTAAGAAATTTTTAAATGAAATAAAAGCAAAAATTAAAATAATCATTGGCTGAAAAACAAAGACATATTTCCTTGATTATAATTCTTACATATCTCATATAATAGTAATTAAATATTCGCAAAATTGTGAGATTTATAAAGTATTGTTGCAAATGGTCTCATTTAATTAGGTCCGGTTAATTTCTAAAAATGCATAGATTCAATATGACTATTTAGTGAGTTGGAGATATGCATACAGCTGTGACACTCAAAGCTTAACAGGGACACTAAACATGTTTACCAGTTCCACATTGTTTTTGGGGTTTTTGTGATTTTTAAAAATACACTTTTGGGGCTGGAGAGATGGTTCAGCATTTAAGAGCACTGACTGTTCTTCCAAAAGTCCTGAGTTCAAATCCCAGCAACCACATGGTGGCTCACAACCATCTGTAATGGTATTGGATGCCCTCTTCTGGAGTGACTGAAGATAGCTTCAATATATATATATATATTCTTAAAAAACATTTTTATTGAATTTTTTATTTAATAATTTCACAATTTGCACTTTACTTTGCATTTTGATAACTGCCATTTCAGTCAGCTCTCTTCTTCCTTGCATCATTATCCTGTACTTCTCCTTTCCACATTCATATATTTTTGTTTTGTTTTGAGGTCCATTGAAATCAGCCTTCTTCTTCTGTGTGATTATGGGTTCAGAATTATCCACTGGATACTGGCTTGTTCATAAGTGGGTATACAACCAAGTACAATATTTTTCCTGGACTACATAAGTAGACACTAACTCTGTAAGGATGCATAGAACATCTTAGTTCCTTATCTCTGTAACAAATGATGATATCTACACACCTAGATCTGCATAGGCTCATTGCAGACAAGCATATAGTTCCAATACTGTCATACAAAGACAAGATGGCTAGACTTGGTGTTTCATGGTGTTAATCTAGGGCTCAACTCATGGCTTACAATAGAGTAACCTAACTTCTCTATTTGGTGATCAGTGATTTCAGAAAACAGCTGAAAAAGTTTCTTAAAACCTAGTATACCACAAATCTGTGAAAATTTGTAATCAGTCCCACTGCCCATTTTAAACCAGATGTCAAAATTATGTACAAACTACTTTTGAATAAAATGAGATTGGTTACCATGGGTGAGTTACATTTAAAAAATGTATAAACTGAATGCTAAAATGTACGGTGGGTGATATTTTGTAGTTTATATTAGATAACAAATGTTTGCATTAGGACATGATTATTTCTCATCAAAACTCAGTTTTAATGTGTAATTAATTCAAGTACAGCATTCTCAAAGAATACTCAGCTTGAAGAGGAGTTCTGAGGAAAGGGTGTCTGGGATCTGTGAACCAAACCACTCATTATACAAGGAACATCTACTGTTAGCATCCACTTCTTGTCTTTGGTTGTGTGAGATTATATCTGATAGCTTAATTACATTAGCAGCACTGCATATTGTAGCCAGGCAAAAAAAACTCTTACTGGTTTGGGACCACTTGTGACTCAAAGTTTCTAATCAAGTCTTCTGGACCCATTTGCTCTTCATTGTCCTCAGAGCAGGACTTGTCTGCTCACATACAGACACTGTAGTGGCTATCCAAAAGTACACACTGAGTTTTAACAGATTTTCAGAAGCATAATTTACACATCGTTAAATTCACACATCTTAAGTGTAAATTCAATCATATTTCATCATATTTACTTAGAACCTTATCCCACCACAGTCGCAGGCAAGGCAGTTGCTAAACTGCTATCTGTCTCCTCTCTTGATATTTCGCATAAACACAATCCTGTGTGCTGTTTTCATTTGACTTCTTTGTCTCTAAGTATTTCAGTTTATGCTTGCGTCTTCTATCAGTATATCATTGCTCTTCTTGCTTCATCTTATTCTTTTCTTTCTTCTTGTTCACTCTGCACCCCTTACATTGTCCTCTCATTAATTCCAGAATAGTACGTTTAGTTGTACTAATCTATTGTTGCTATTATGCATATGCTTGTGAATTTCTAAGAGGCATGCTTTTATTTCTCAGATCTCAGTGCTTGAGTGTTCAAGTCCAAGAGCCACAGATTTCATGTCTGATGAGACTGTTCTCTGCATTTCTAAAGTCATGGTTCCTATTCACAAGTGTTGTGCTTATAACTTGACTTCTCTAAAGGTCTCAGTGCTTAATGCTATTGCATTACATATTCAAGTTCCAATCTCAATATTTGAGAGGACACATTTACGTTCATATTTTTTTCTGAATTAAAACCAGGTAAGAACACAAGCAAACACATTTCATTACAGCGGTAGTTCTAAATCTTAATTTACTCTATCAGCAAGTAAGTTCAAAACCTGGTAATTGAAACATGATATCCTCGGACTTGAGGATCGTGTCCTCCACACCAAAAGTTCTAGAAACTGCAGAATAGTTGGTTCTTAAGAACTTGGGAAGCCTTAGCTGAAAGGCTTTTCTGGGAACAGTCCACACAGGAATCTTCACAGTTTAGAGTGTGGGAGTGCTAGCTTTCTCAGATGTTGCACACTTGTTGCTGTTCAATTGAGTTGTCTGAGGAAGCTTCACCCTTAATTCTTTATAGACATTATCCTCCTGGGGCCTTACTGTATTAAGGGACTTTTCTCTGTGCAAAAATATAAGAGACCTTCTTTTATATTTATATGAGGAAACTATTCCAGGACTATATGCTCTAAACCGCTGCACATTTTTTTTTTTCCCAAAGAGATCACTGCCAAAGATTATTATCTGCTTCTTCTAGAGGAATCTTGTCAAACCCATTCTTATGCAGTCTTGCACTTGGACGCAATGAAGAGAATCAAGATCTCTGTGTCACATTGAAGGAATCAGAGAGCTAAGGTTACTGTGGTCATAAGCCAGAAATTCTGTAAATGCCTTGGGTTACTCACTTAAAACAACTATATAATCCCAGGCCATGTTATCGTTGGCTTTGGGTAGTCATGATGGTTTCAACAATCTCTGGAGTGACTTCAGGATTGTGTGGATGAATAGCGTCTGGCATCTGTTTTCCTACTACTCTTCCACCCTTGGTGTTTTCTAATGAGAACCATTTTTATTTTCACAATCTGACCAGGGTGAGGATCTTCTAAGTTAGGTCATGTTGCTTTCCTTTTGCTTATAAAATCTATCTTTAAACCATTTCTGCCCTCTCTGATTTTAGCACACCGTCAGGAGATACCATGAAACGTCCAAAATACTTTTCTTAGAGAATCTTCCTTAGTTTCTAATTTATCATTCTTAAATTCTGGCTTTCATAAAGTCATGGACTTAATGCTTTATAGTTATGATGCTGTGTTACAAATATTGCTTTCCCTCTGCTTTCTAAAAAAAAAATAAATAAATCATTTCTTTCTCCGTCTCAGCTGGATCATCCTCAATATATATTTTTCTACCAACATTTTACTGGCTCCTTCTCTAATCTTCTGCTACAATCCTATTTTTATGAACCCTGCAAGAATTGCTATCATCACAATTCAATGCAATATAGTTCTTTTCTCCGTGTTCCCAGTTTCCTAGCCTCTGCCCATTTTCAATTCCCAAAACTGATTCGACATGCATAGGTGTTTATTAAACCTAAACCCAGTTCTTAGTTTTGATGTTTGTCTTGGCCCTGAATAATTTATGTTACATAAATTTCCTTTCTAACAGATTCAAATTATAAGATGTCACATATTAAAGTCTGGCTCAATTGGTCTAGTGAGCACCTTCTCGCTAATTTGAAGACAATGTCTTCTTGCTCTATCATCACATAAGAGAATGTAGAATGACTGAACAGATTGGTGTGCTTATTATCTTCCTGTAATAAGAGTGGCTATCCTCATGTGTGAGAACACCGCCCTCATGATTTTTTTTCATCCCATAATGTCCCCATGTTTTAATACTTTTATATGAATATGGAATATCCTTGTACAAGTCATGGCGATTGCATACTGGTTTTATTGTTCAAATTTATTGCAATTATTCAACATGCACAACATATTTATCAATCATGATTTTCTACTTTTTAATTTTACAGTCAAGTAATTGTGCTATATCTATTTCTATTTTAGTAATTCTAATTTGTGTACATCTTGTATCATTAAGAAATTCTATATTGAATCCTTTTATGTATCAGGTGCTATCTGTAGATATTTGTCTTATAATGTAGGTTTTTGTTTGAGAGGTATTTGTGTATTAGACTGCAGTATGGCAGAATTGGCTATATAATTTATAAAGAGAAGAACAGAAATTTGTTGTATCATAGTTCTAAAGTCTGGGAAGTCTAACATAAAGGTGCTTTAAGTTGCCTGAGTTCTTTTTATTCCATTGTAAAATTCTGGGAACAAAATAAAATATTGTGAGGAATGAAGAAACATTATGTATAAAATTTGATCCCTATAGCAAAGTTCTTCCCACAATAATGGTAATAATCCATTGAATGATGGGGGGGGTATCCTCAGTATTTTTTAAAACTTCACCCCTGCTCAGCACTGGTATAATAGAAAATGAATATCGACTAGGTTTTGGCAACAACAATGTTCAATCTATATTTGATTTTTGTTAATGTGTAATTTTCTGTATTATTAATATATGTATTTCTAAATATATATTAATATACATTTATTCATCCTAAATTAAATGATAAAAGACTTTTAGTATTTTAACAAGTATTAGACTTAGAAATGTATAGTTTTGTTTTGCCTTCACATGCACTAAGTATCTCTGAGACTTATCTATTATAGTTAACTTTTTTTGGCTGTTAAAATAAAACCATTTCTAATATTTGTGTGGTTAAAAACTATATTGTTCTGGGTAAAATTATATATAAATAGATCAATTATAATATATCTTTATAAAATAGATTTTGGTTTTGAAAGAACAATATGAAAAATAATGTCTCTATTTTGTGATTCTCAATTTTAATGCATATCTACTTTTTTTTTTTTTAGCATTTGTGGAATTCAGCATCTAGAACGAATTGGCAAGAAACTCAATCTCTTTGACTCCCTTTATTTCTGCATTGTGACATTTTCTACTGTGGGCTTTGGGGATGTCACTCCTGAAACATGGTCCTCCAAGCTTTTTGTCGTTGCTATGATCTGCGTTGCCCTGGTTGTACTCCCTATACAGGTAACAGAACCCTGATAACTTTTGTAGAGATGTGCAAAGCCATGTAAAATTGAAACTTCTATATTAATAAAAAAGAACCTGATTACTTATTTAACACTGATATTGTAAGTTACACTATGAATAGTTTAAGGGAGTGCTTATACTATTGCAGAAATGTTTTCAGAAATCTTAAGAAAATTTCCCTTTTCCCTCATTGGCATAAGTAATACCTCACATTTTGATTCAATTATTCAACATGTTTTTAGAAAATATAGTTTATGTGATATTGTTAAGCATTAAATAATTTTAAATTAGAGGATGTTAGATTAAGGATTATCTTTGGGGAATAAATAAGAAAGGGAAACCAAAGACATAAATTGTGTGTGCACCTTATCAAGCATTTGGAGAGACTGCCCAGATCAGAGATATAATAATAACCAGTCTCCAGTTCATTCCAATGAGTCTTGGTTTCCCATTATTGAACAAATCACGAACACGATATGATAAATGCAAATTGAATCTGCATGCTTTAGCCAATTCACACCGTCACACCTAGCTCCCAGATATTCTTCTACAATACCACCCAGTTGACTATGGTACTCATCTCTATATTGCTAGCATGGGGCATTGTGAATGTTAATGCAGCTGTCTCCCCTTCCATGATAGGAGCACAATGTGGCTGAAGACTCACTGTCCTTGAATCTTACCCGGCAAAGTTTGCTTCCTTTATGTTCCTATTTAGGCTCCATCAAGCCCTTCCTGCAGGTTGAAAAATTTCCAGGTTGAAAATTCAGCCCCTTGGCCACTTAATTCCACAGCTACCTTTGCCATAAGATTGCAAACTTCTTAAAGGCAGCAAAAGTGGCAGAGCGGGTAAACTGTATTAACGAACGGCACATTACATCTTACTTTCCTGGACACAAAGCGATAGACTAGCCGCTTCACGGTCTGAGGTGGTATAATAGAAATCATTTTAACGTGTTTCTTTGGAGACCTGAAGCCCCTGGGCCTCATTGAAATCCCTGTGGAAATCATGTGGTCAGCCTGTTGAGTAGTAGTGATAATTTGATACTCAACTATTTTAAGGGTAAGAAATGCCATGGACCTGATAACAGCTGGGACACGGTATTGGGCTTTCATTTTCATAAGTGATGTTTTTCATTCACGTGTGGAACATTCATTACAGTTTGAACAGTTGGCCTACTTGTGGATGGAGAGACAAAAGTCAGGAGGAAACTATAGTCGACACAGAGCTCAGACTGAGAAGCATGTCGTCCTGTGTGTCAGCTCTTTGAAGATTGACTTACTTATGGATTTTTTAAATGAATTCTATGCACATCCAAGACTACAGGTACATTTGAATTATGTCACACACAATACCGAATCATACTTAACAGCACGTTAACCAGTACTGCAGCCTGCACCCTGGCAAACTTTTATTTATACACATATATTTGAAAAGGGTTAATGAGAGACTACAAATATAACTGGGCACATAATAAAAATGCTGAAGCGATAAATATCCTTGAGAGTTCCTTACCTATGCCAAAAGACAGATGTGACTTGTTATTGTTGGAAAGAAGGATATTTATTTGACTTAACGAATATTTTTCTCTCTCAGGTAAGAACATAAATGATAATTTCATAAAGCAGTGAGTTTTAATATAAAATATATTAAAAAATGAAATCATCTGGAAAATTTTAGTTATAACTTTTGCTGATAGGAGTGTGAGGGTATGGAAATTGTTTTTGTAAGGTTTTAATTTTCTGTGTGTGTTTACATGTGTGTCTCTGTGCTATGTGTGTTTTTGGTGTGTGTGTGTGTGTGTGTGTGTGTGTGTGTGTGTGTGTGTGCGCGTGCATCTGTGGGTATGGGTGGTTGCAGAAGCCAGAATATTGTGTCCGAACCCTGAAGGTTGATTTGCATGCTTTTGTGAGCTCTTCAGTGTGGGTGCTGCGAACCAAATTCAAGTCCAAAAGTAGATCATCTAGCACTTTTAATTGCCAAGCCACCAAAGGCCCTGGATGTTTCCTTTTTGTACATTTATGATCTGGAATGTGACTCACCTCTACTTAAGAACTTTTAAATGATAAAACATTAGAAAACAATATAAAGAAACAAAAATATAAATTCAAAACTGGCATGTGTGTGTGTTTGCACTTAAAACCTTTAAATATTTCAACTTTTAAGGTTTTTAAGACAAAGTAGATTTAGATAAATTTTTAATGCAATTAATTGAGCTCAAAGAAGAAAGAGTTGTTTGTTTTATATTTCCTGGATTTGTGTGAATAAAACTCGAGACTGTGTTGAATGGAAATATATTCCATAAGTAATATCAGAAATTCATAGTATCTTGATTTAACACTATTTATTCCTGTCTTATGCTCTTCATTTTCCTATACATTTTAATAATTCTTTATGAATAGTATATATTATATTAAAATGGAGTAAAAAATGATCGCTCGATGACTAACTCTGTTTAATAACAATATCTATATCTAAATTCTAAACATTTTATTGTAGATATATTTTAGAGCAACCAAATAAGGAATAGTTACTGAAGAAGTTAAATCCTTATAGATTAGTATAAAGTCATTTTATCATTTTGGATGTGCTTGCCAAGTCTCAAATGGTGATATACTTTGAAATATGTTGATGTAAAAAATCATCTTTTTTATCACCTATCATTTTATTCAATACAAACCCCAAACTATCCAGATATTCATCAGAAGTTTCTCAAAGGTACTAGTTCATGACAAATATTAATTTTATGACTGATAAATTTCATTATGAAAGTAACACTTTAAAGTGTGCATTGACTCTTGAACCTTTCTGTCTCCCATTCAGTGTGTATTTTACTAAATTGAAGGTGAAACTACACTGAAGGAGTGTGTGGCATGTACTCCATGATTCCTTCTTTCTGTGGTACCAATGCCATTGCAATAGCTCAGGGTGACTGTTTGCATTTCTCACATTATGTTTATCATAGTGCCATTCAATTTCTTACTCAATTTCTCTAAATTTAAATGTATTTCTTTTTTATTTTTCACCAAGAATTTATCACAATTTGATCATAATTAAATAAAAATTCTAAAAATTTTTTGTGTAGGATAACATAAAGCCTGAATGTGTCTACACCATTTTTCATTATACCTTAAATAGGATTATTATGTGGTGATTTTGTGTCCCACGGAGATGGATGTGCAAGTTCGGAGGGTGCTTCAGATTCCAATGTGGTCCCAGAGAGTGATCTACCTTCAAGGCTCTGCCCTTAAAGATCAGGATCTCCTGAGAGCAAAGTAGGAACCCTGGACCCTTTCTATGTCTCTTCATTTTCAATCTTTCGATAACTTTTCTTTCCAAACGTTTGCAGGCTGCATTTCACATGTATTTAAATATAAAATTTAGCTCTTCTTTACTAATTTTAGAGTAACGGTGCTAAAAGTATAGGCTCCTGTTTTCTACTTTCATTTTAGGCCAGATTTTTAAGACAATAATTCTACATGATGCAGGAAGACGTCTCCCTGCTAGAATTATCTTTGCTGTTAGAGATAGACGAGGTATTCAGACTCCCTGTTAGAGACATCTCCTAATTTCACAATTCTGGTTATAGTTTACATGACAAAATCTTGGACTCAATATTATATGAGATATCAAAGTACTGAGTCAGGGTTTGAATTGTAAGAAACTTGGAGCATTCATCTGCAACACCATTTATCTTGCAGGGTTCAAAGTCTGAAGAGTCCTCAAAGCTGGAGAAAACAGGATCCTAAGAGGTCCTGCTGAGTTGCTCTCAGATTATGCAAATGCATGTCAATAGGGCTTAAAAGATGGTTTGGGCTAGACATTTGTTATGGGAAACTGGTCTTCCTACACTGCAATAGAGTGTGAGAAAGGTCAGGGAAGACTGTGGTCACCTAGGATAGGGACTAATACAAAACATCTCTCTTTGTTCTAAAACCAGGAATCTCTAGTGGTGGAGGATGGGGGGAGCGGTGGAGTGGAGGGTGGAGTGGAGTGTAGGGTGGGAGGTAGCACAATGCCTTCTGCTACATTTAAAGTTTTAAGTGGGTCTTCTTTCTTTTTGGATGTTCCTGTGTGCTTCTTTAAATGTGAAGTTTTCCTCATCACAGTACTCAACCTAAGATTTTTTTTTGTTTGCCTGTCTCACCTAATGACCCAAATGATGCTTAGATACTTAGTAGTAATGAGTTCTGACATCATTTTTGATTATTATTTAGCTGAGGTTTGTTTTATTTCATGATTTAATTTAAGAAACAAACCACTGAACAGAAATTACCACAATAAAATGAATGGTAAATGTTGGAAAGTTAAATATCTTGCAGCATATATTTTATCTTAGAGTGTATCTCTGCTAAACACTCCATGTGACACTTCTATGAACAGTCAGATATTCCCAAATTCTCATGTGAAATGAAGATTTAATTGTATAATTCTTTGGGTACCTAGAAGATGTTTCCACACTTGTTATCTCCTAAATCTCTATATTCTGTTGTCTCTATAATCATTCTCCTTAAAATTACTGTGCATTAGGTTCTTCACTCAGCTCATCCACAGTGTATAGATAAGCCTGCTAGGAGTGGAAGGTTTTTATTCTGGGAATTAAATCTTAGCTCTTTGTTTTAGCAAGAACTATGTCAGATAGATGCTTTTTAAATTTAGCTATCACTACCAGTAATGAAATGGTTTCCAACAAAGGGGTCACATTTACAGGAAACCCTTCATGAAAATTGAAAATGAACAAATTAAATAAAAGGCATGAAAAGGGGACTGCTGGCCCGTTCTCACTGTTCAGAAAGCTGGGATGAGAATGTTGTCAGGGTGACTGTCTATTGCATGTTCATTTCAAATCCTAACTTAATATATAATATTGAGGATTTAATGTTAATTAATACATTGTTCAGCATAATTCCTCATGCAAGAAGCAAGGTGTAGACACCTCCAAACCACAGGTCAGTGGCATGACTTCACTGCTTTACTAAAAATGATACTTAGAAAATGTTATTCAATACCCATGTTATTTAGCAACCTCCCACAGTACTTTCTTCAGAATTGTTTTATTTGGATTAATTTCCTGGGCTCTTTGTTTCTCTTCTCCAGTGAAAACAAAAATGTTTTTGAAGACTCTAACTTTATCACAGTGTACCAGAAAGATCAAAGCATTACTCAGTTGAAAAATAAACATCCTTATGCTTTAAAAACTCAACTTAGGAAGGACTAAAACACATTCTTTAGTTACTAACTTTAAGAGTTGAAGAACAGTCACATGATAGAAAGGGGGTTGGAAGAAAAGGTTGAACAGTTTCCTGGAAACAAACAAACAGTGGGAGTTGACTTAAATCCACTAAGCATATCTGTTCCCTCTCTCTAATTGAGTCACTGAAGTGGAATGAGCTATTAAAATAATAATAATATAATGATCCTAGATTGCAAAGCATATATTAAAAATATTATATATATATATAATATTTATATAAATATACATATGATAAATATACATACATACGTATGTACATATAAATATATGCATATGTAAATATACATATATAAAGGTAATTTAAAATCAGAAAATAAGCAAATTCAATTTCCTTTTCTGACATGAATTCTGGGGCTATGTGAGCATGCAAGTTATTTTTCTCACAAGTGTTGTCAAGCTCAGTAAGACAGCCAATTGTTCTTTAAACTTAAGGACACACATGTTGGATATGGGACCAGGCATTGTCATAGTCACTTCTGTAGAAGCATTTCAGTATGGTTCCTCTGTTTTCTGTCTGTGTTTAGGATGGACAACGCTGAGGCCTGTTTCATTTTGAGCAGCCGCTGTGAAGTGGATAGAACATCATCTGTAAGTTTCCTAATATCCCCTCAATAAACTGTGGATTTCCCCAAACAAGATTTTAGCTTAATTAGAATCCAAAAAATAATAAAAAAAAAAGACCATAATGAAACTTAGTAACTTTAGGTTTTCACTACAATTAAGCATGTATTTATTATCTATGATTATTTTAACATTAAAAACATTCTCGGGACTGGAGAGATGGCTCAGTGGGTAAGAGCATTGACTGCTCTTCTGAAGGTCATGAGTTCAAATCCCAGCACCCACATGGTGGCTCACAACCATCTGAAAAGGGATCTGGCGCCCTCTTCTGGTGTCTGAAGACAGCTACAGTATAATTACATATAATAAATAAATCTTTAAAAAAAAAAAAACATTCTCCATTATGTCAACAAGTGTTTTTACTAATTTTCTACCTGCTTCCTACTAATCCTCTAAACATTTCCTAAAAAATCCAGTTTGTTAGAAGGACCTACATGTCCCCAACTTCAAATGAAGGCAGATGGCTCTAGCAGATTATAATAATATCAATTGGAGAATTTACTTTTAAGAAATAAATACTATTTTGAAAATTCTTTGGATGTTATTTAGAATAAGACCTGGAAATGTGCAGCATTTAGAAAGATTCCTAGGGCTCTTTTTATTAACTTTTGACCTAACAGAATTTCTGTGATGTATTTTTAAGTCCAAACTTCTCTAAATCAAACTAATTTAAAACTAATTTAAATGAATTACTGAATAATGATTTCAGCTTCTAAGAGATTTTTTTTTTTAGCCTCAGTAATATTGTCAGGTCTTGGATCCTCTTGAGATGGATCCAAAATTGGGCCAGTCACTGGACTACCTTTTCCTGTTTCTTCTCCATTTTTGTCCCTACAGATCTTTTAGACAGGAATTGATGCCCTGTCTTTCAACTGGAGGTGGACTCTACAAGTTCCCTCTCCCCACTGGTGGCATTTCATCTAAGGTCCCTCCCTTTGAGTCCAGATCTCTGGTACATTCTAGAGGATGCCCCCACATGCCAACCCCTAAAGTTGCATATTGCTATTCGTTCTGCTGGTCCTCAGGACTTCTCTTCTGTTTCTCCCACCTACCAATACCTAATCATGTTCCCCTTTTTCCCTCACTCTCCCCTCTCCCACCTAGCTTCCTGCCTCTGCTTCCAGTGACTGCTTTCTTCTCCCTCCTAAGTTGGATTGGAGCATCCTTACTTGGACCCCTCTGCTTGTTAACCTTCATGAGTTCTGTGGATTATATCTTAGGAATTCTGTACTTTTCTTTGACTAATATCCACCTACTAGTGAATATATACTATTCATGTCCTTTTGAGTCTGAGTTACCTCACTCAGGATGATATTTTCTAGTTCCATTCCTTTGCCTGCAAAACTCAGGATGTCCTCATTCTTATTAGCTGAGTAGTATTCCACTGTGTAAATGAACCACATTTTCTGAATCCATTCTTCTGTTGTGGGACATCTGGGTTGTTTCCAACTTCTGGCTATTACAAATAAGTTTTCTATGAACATAGTGGAACATATGTCCTTGTGGTATGGTGGGGCATCGTTTGGGTTTATTCTCAGGAGTGGTATAACTGGTTCTTCAGATAGAACTATTACCAATTTTCTGAGGAACTGCCAGATTGATTTCCAAGTGGTTGTACCAGCTTGCAATTCCACCAGCAATGGAGGAGTGTCCCTCTTTCTCCACATCCTTGCCAGCATGTGCTGTTTTTTGAGGTTTTGATCTTCATCATTCTGATTGGTGTAAGGCAGTATCTCAGAGTTGTTTTAATTTTCATTTCTCTGATGCCTAAGGGTTTCGAACATTTCTTTAAGTGCTTCTCAGCCATTCCAGATTCCTCTGTTATGAATTCTCTGTTTAGCTCTATACCCCATTTTTAGTTAGGTTGTTTATTTGTTTGTTTGTTTTTGGAAATTAGCTTCTTGAGTTCTTTATATATTTTGGATATTAGCCCTGTATATGATGTGACGTTAGTGAGGATTTTTTCCCAAGCTCTAGGTTGCCAATTTGCTTTATTGACTATGTCCTCTGCCTTAGAGTAGCTTTTCAGTTTCATAAGGTCCCATTATCAATTCTTGATGTTAGAGTCTGAGCCATTGGAGTTTTGTACACAAAATTCCCTGAAAATTATAAGGAAGGCATATACACAAAAACTTTCACAGGTAGGAAAGCAAATATAAGAGCCAAATAAATACACTTAGAATAGGTTTTCCTCTCACACCTCTCAAGGAGCCAAATTGTCAACACCTTTAGGTCATATTCTTGCATCCTGATCTGCGAGATATCAGATTTGTGTACTTTAGGCTGAGTTTAGGGAGCTTTATCATAGTAGTTCAGAGCCTAATCATTTAATATAACCTAAATAAATGACCAGAAAGTTCTCAAATCATTCTTTTATTTATATCTTCAAAAAATCAGTGATGAAGAGATGATTCTATGGATACCAAGATGTACTGTTCTTATAAGAACCCTAAGTTCATCTATCTACCGCCTATAAGTCCAACTAGAGGAGGTCTGGTACCACCCTCTTTTGGCTTCTGTGGGAACTTCCACACATGTTCCCATATACTCACACAGATTCATGTTCATTCTGTTTCTCTCTCTCTCTCCCTCTCTCTCTCTCTCTCTCTCTCTCTCTCTCTCTCTCTCTCTCTCTCTCTCTCTCTCTCCCTCCCTCCCTCCCTCCCTCCCTCCCTCCCTCTCTCCCTCTCTCTCCCTCTCCTCTCTCCTTAAAGTAAAAATTAAATGTCCTTCCTTTTCTCTTTTTATCATACATTATTTTAATCCAGATTTTCCTTATTTCATATAATTATGACTTGAGTTTTGTAGAAAAATATTTAATAAATCCCATCTGCAAGTTCACTATCCACCTCAATGGTTTACATTCCTAAATGAAAGGCAAACATACACACACAGTCTTTAATATTTTGATATGCCTTAGTGAGGACAGTAGCTGGGACACTCACTGTCTAGTCTCCAAAAGGTTAATCCACCTCTTGCCAATAATCCCGAGTTGTTACTTTCTAAACTTTATATTCTATTTTGGCTGCTCTGGACTCAGAACTGCTCATCTAGGCTGTGCTCCCCCAGCTCCTTGACATGGTGGCCAAGGCACTCTGTTCTGCACTCTTCTAAGGCTTGGCATCTCTCCTCTCCTCTACACTCTCCCTGCATGGCAGATACCCTTTTCTTTCCTCCTCCATCTTCTGATCCCAAACCTTGGAGTCCTAAGTTCTTGTCTCTGTCTGCCCTATCCAAACATTAGCTGTAAGCATCTTTATTTACAAATCAGAACCAACTTGGGGCAAGCCACCTCAGTGTCTTAAGTGTGAATGCTGTTATGCACACAATTTTAGAGATTAACATTAGAATCATTAGAATACAAGCAACTTTAGGTTAAACTCACTACAGAGGATTCCTAAATAGTTTGGCATAGAAATGCTTCAATCAGATCTGATAAAGCAATAAATTTGAAATGAGCATAATCTTCATCTTCTCTGATTGTTTTACATGTAGCTGTCAATCCTGTGCCCTACACAATGCTTCTTGATTTAATCAGTCTTACACTTTTTCAATGAGGATCAGGAAGGTAATTACATGCAGAAATAAATATATTATTTATATAATTTATTTCTAATTAGTGTTAACTTTAGAACATGAATTTGGGAAAATTTCATTGAAATAAATGTAATCTATTTACTCCCAATTTTAGTAAGTTGACAAGAAGTTAATAAAAATACCTAGAAAGGTTAAGAAGATGAGACAAAACTAATAGAATTCTGGGAGGTATGAAACATGTAGATGAATGGCAACTGACTCATCCAGACGGAAGTTAAAATTTAGGTTGAGAGAGGAAATCACAATCTGTTGTTGGCAAGGGGAGCTCCGAGGCAGTGGCAAGGAAAGGGACAGATGTTGCTTAAAGTAGAGAGAGCTTCATGTAGGACTTATTCAAAGTCAGGCAAAGGAATGGATTCCCTGGATCTCTCCTCATTTGCATTGCTGATTACTTTCTGAAACCTAGAAGAGGAATTCTATTTGGGCAATTTGTCCCTTGAATTCTCTATCTTCTAAGTCAGAAAGTAAATTTGAGGGGTCTAGATGCATACTACATCTCAATGGAATCAGAACAAATTGTTCAATATCTCTAATGTGCGTCTTCCAATATCTTGGGGAAGTAGTCCATCATAAGTGAAAATGTGGTGTATGCAGGTGTGTGTGTGTGTGTGTGTGTGTGTGTGTGTGTGTGTGTGTGTGTGGTGTGTTTGTGTATATAAATAGGTATGCATTTTTGTATTTATATGAGTAAACAAAGTCAGACTTCTCAGGTGTAATATTTAATCACCATGTAGATGATCATATATGTTACCACCCAACCGGAATTCACTCTTTTTTTTCTTTCTTTTTTTTTTCAGTTTTATTTTTAGTGATCATACTACCAGTAAAATGGATACATCATGGTATTATTAACCTGTTAGCTCATTACATGAAAACAATTTAGCATATTTTTAAGAAAATCATCATGAAAGCAGCAGGAAGGCTAGGATAATGGGAACATGGGAGCACATAGGCTCCAGGTATCCCCCTAAGCTGCTGACCTCCAATCCTCTTCTTTCAGCCCATTTTCCTTCCTAAAGTGTAACCCAAGGTCTCCAGTCATCTGCTGGCTAGCTCTAGTTGACCAGAATTCCCTCTTGTGAAAGCTGGATGCCCCAGTATAGGGGAATGCCAGTACAGGGAAGTGGGAGTGGGTGGATTGGTGAGCAAGGTGAGGGGGGATAGATTAGGGGATTTTCAGGGGGGTGGACAGGAAAGGGGACAACATTTGCTATGTAAATAAAGAATATATCTAATAAAAAATGAGAAAAAGATGAATCTACTCTTGTTTCAGGATGTTTCAGTCTTAAATATATTTCACTCCATATATTCAGCCAATAGGCATCAGTGGATATTTGAGTGGATTATTAAGAATAACAATAACGAAAAAGAGAATGAATGAACACAAAATTCATCCCAAATAGAAAGGAGAAATCTGGAGAAGCAGAAACATGCTATAGATGTGAATGAAGAAATCAGTTTTATAATACTTATTCAGAGGATGTTGTCATTCAATAAACATCTTGATTATAATGTGAGATCATGCTGCATACATCAAACAATAATAATAGATTATAGAACAGAGAAAAACAAAACAATCAAACAAAACTCACCCAGGAATTATAGAGAAGATACTGGAATTAACAATGGGGAAATTTAGTAAGCAGCCTAGAATGTAAACTTAAGGCTTTGGACTGAAGAAAAATAAACTACATAATAAAACTAATTCAACATTAAGTGGATGAAGGAATATCTATATATTAAGAAGTGAAGAGAAGGGGACTGAGAACCAGTTTTATGAGTGAATCCAATCAAAAGTAGAAAATATCATTTCAATCCAATCAAATTTTGTGTCTAAAACTCTCCAATGTGTTAAGACTTGCTTTTTGCAGCATAATGGATATGAAATAACAAAACTTGCATTGGAAATAGGTAGGCAATTGAAGGAGCAAAACTGACACGAGGAATACTAATCAGAGAACCTGAAGAAGAAACAGAAATTAATTAATTAATTAATTAATTAATTAATTTATCAATAAAAATGGAGAATCCAAAACTAAATATGTCTCCATGCCTTTGATTTGAATGGTTTGCCATAATGATATACATGCCAGAATTTTGTAATTAACGGCAGCAAACAAAAGTAATTTGAAGTTTAAATACATATATACACAAACATATGATATATACATACATACACATCTATATACACACTTTCACACATATATTTATCTATCTATATCTATGTATCTATATCTATCTTTCTCTCTCTCACTCTCTCTCTCTGTATATATACAAATATGTATATATGTACAAATATGTATATATATATACATATATATATATATATATGTCATACTTCTAGGAGGCTAGAACTTTAAAACACAATTCTTTTCAAATTCCTAGGTACGTTTTTTTACACTTAGAATTCAATATCTTAGGAAGTTTTTCTCAGAAAAGAAAACTAAGTAGGTAAAGGAACATTATTGGGTATTGAACAGATTAGTTTTCAAACAGCAAACAACTCTTGGGAAGATAGGAAAAGATGTGAATAATCAAACTCTAAGTGTAATTAAAGCAATGGTGAACAATGATACCCAACAGAGGTCAAGAACATAAAAGTTCTCTCCAGTTGTTACCGGAAAAGTGAGTCTTGAGTCAATAGCTATGCAGCAGTGTCTATTTGGAGAGTCATCTCACAGCACATGGAGGGCTGTCCATGGACAGTCCTGAATTTTCTGTTTTTTGATGTGGGTGAATATATTGGAAACAAATAGACAATGTTGCACACAGAACATTTACAAGTTCATGCTCTTGCTTCTACTATGCCGCAGTTGGCTTTTATTTAGCCATGTTGCCTTAAAATAGAAAATAATGTCAAAATGATAACAGTAATTTGATCCCTCAATTTGGATTGTCACACCAAGGACCATTACTATAGAACCTTAGCAAGAACAGTCGTCAGCAGTTTGAATGCTCAATAGTAATCACTTCTCAATTATTTTTGAACTCCTGTCCAAAGACGTGGAGCATGGGAGGTAGACATGAGGTCAGGTAAGGGAAAAGAAAGCTATACTTTTTTGTTATGGGAAGCCAGTAAATAATATTTTAAAAGAAAAAACTATCAAGCTTGAAAATAAGGCAACAATAAGAAAATCATCAGTGTTGAGGCTTCTAAGTATGTTTTATACAAAAAGATGAAAGAGGAGGCTCTCCCTATATTTTATAAACAATATAGAAATGGCATCTAGTTGAAATACATATGCATATAGCTTTAAGTGTTTTTTAACTACATAGGATTTGGAAGGTGATTTTGCTTTGGCCAAAAAAAAAAAAAACCAAAAAATCATCTTATGATGCGGATTTTGTGTGGAGGAGAAAAAACAGAGCTCTGTTCCTTTTTAATCAGTTTTATATAATCCTTGAAAGACCAGTAAAACAGGGGACTAACTTGCAGTGGAACAGCATGTATGCAGTCATTTGTTGGTGTGTTTTAAAATGTAACTACCATCCTTAAGCTTGGTGGACTATTTTGTTTTATTAACATCTACAAGTCAAGGTTATAAGAAAAGCCAAGCAAGGACTGGTAAGATAGATAGCATACCACATGTGCTATATGGTTTTATTTATTTCAGTGAAAAAAAAACAAAAAACAAAAACCAAAAGCCAAGTAGTAAGTACTTAGTAGATTTTGTGCAGTACATTAATTCTTAGGAAACCAGCAGCTATTAATGATATCACATTTAGGGTCTCACAAACAAGGAATATTAAGGTAGTATCATGTGGATGCTGGTAATCTAATGGATTTAATAGAAACAAAACAATACATAATGGCACGTGTAAACCCTGCCCCAACCCTATGAATTCACTAAAGCAACAACATCTCTCCTTCTCAGTTTCTATTTGGGCATTTATAGACCTACGGGAATGTCTACCCTCTTTGACAGGAAGAACCTTTCTGTAATTTGTTATAAAATGTATGGCTGTTTCTCAGGAACACTCTTTTGGACACAGCAACACATTTTTATTCATATCTTTTTAAAACTCTTTTTAGTCTGGAGTTTGGGAGCAAGTCCTCCAAAGCAGTATGACTTATTTAAAAATTATAAAAATCCTATAAAATTATGTTTATTATCTAACCATATTATATATCTAGTTATATATAACTATACCTAACCATATTGCTTGATAATCAATGTAGTTTCATGTTATGATATTATATGTTATTTGATGGGAAAGCTTGTGTTGTTACTATGCAAGTCCTTTATTACATTCATTATAGAAGGTGCTTGAAAAATTCTTTCAGCCTGCAGACCTCCCTAACCATCTGGGGTAAATGTTACCAGGGGAGTAGAAAATATTGCTCTTCGATTCTTCAGCATTTAATAAACACTTTTTATATGCTTTATAAAAGAACCATACCTGATTTAATGTTTTTTCAGGACTAGATGGTAAATGCATGGGGGTTTGGTCTACAAACATTATTCCAACTGTCTAAGTTCTCTCTGGGTGGGAAGTCCATGAAGACATTGAAGCATGCCTCATCATGATCTTTTAATCTCAGTATGATGAATCACTTCATATATAGGAAACTCATGTGCAAATTACTGTATTTTCTCTGTGTCTAGTGCACAGTGAGATTCTTAGAAAGGCTTGGAAACAATGATGTGTTCTGACCTAAGTTAATATTTTCTATTTGGCTAAGGATGGTAAAGTCTCTATAGTTTGAGTCCAATTTACTCATCATAAGTATTTGGAGCATATCAATATTCACATGGAAGTGGTCTTGTATCATTAATCTAGTCAGTCCATCCCTAGGCCCTCTCTTTCTTCCTCTGATTTGGAAGAAAAATCATCAAACCACTGCTGGAATGACCATGTAGGGTCATAGTTACCTGACTTTGAAGGGTAGGTGAAAGTTTTACTTAGTTTCCAATAGTGAATTTATCAGTGGGTTTACTGTTATAGAATGAACAAACAGTAGTTGAACAGCTTACATTGAGTGATGCCTCTCTTTCCTTAGGCTTAATTTCAATTCTGATGATAAAAAAGTAAAGCCAGTGATTGATGTCTTAGGATTTCTAAGGATGGAAAAATTTAGTTTATATTTAGAAAGGCTTCAACTTTTAATTAGGTAATTGATTGATCATTTGAAAATAGATTTTTCTCTCATACAATACAACCTGATCAAAGTTTCAGCTCCTTCCACTCCTACTAGCACTCTTTCACCTCCCCTCTCTCCCAGGTCCACTCCCTTTTTTTTCTCCTTCTGAAAAGCTCAGGCCTCCAAGAGATAATAACCAAATAGGACAAAAGGAATACACTAAGGCAAGAAGAAAGTTCTCACACAAAAGCTGGGCACAGCAATCCAATAGTAGGAATAGAGTCCTATGAGTAGGCGAAAGAGTCAGAGATCTACCTGCTCCCACTGTTAGGACTTCCACAAAACACCAAGTTGACCGCCAAAGCATACACGCAAAAGACCTGGTGCAAACTCATGCTGGCTCTGGGCTTGCTGCTTCAGTCTCTGTGAGCCCATATGAGCGCTGCACAGTTGATTCAGTGGGCTATGTTATCCTGGCATCCCCTGTCCCCTCTGATTCCTGCAATCTTTCTTCCCTATCTTCAACTGCATTTCCTGTGTTTCAAGGGGAGAGATTAGATGGAGACCTTCAACTTAGACTCTCTTTCCCCATAATGTCTAGATATGGATCTCTGAATCTTCTCCTATCTGCTGGCAGGGGAAGGCTTTCTGATGGCTCCACATTTACACATTCAATAGGTTGTGTGGATGTTCTCCTCTATAATGCTCCCATAACCCCAATCAGTTTGCAACATGTAGCCATCTCTCCTAGTATCAGCCTAGGTTGTTTAGTTATCTCCATAGAGCCTTCTTGGTCAAAAACTCAGCCTAAGGCCACTCAGTCCCACTACTAGAAGTCTTTTGTGGCTACAAGAGATGGCCAGTTAAGACTCCTTATCCCTCATTACTAGGAGTTCTTACAAGAATTATTCTTATTGCAAGAGCTAAGTTGAAATCTCAAGGTAGTTTTAATTTGCATTTCCCTGACTGCTAAAGATGATGAACATTTCTTTAAGGGTTCATCAATCATTCAAGATTCTTCTATTGAGAATTCTCTGTTTAGTACTATATCCTTATTGTAAATTGGATTATTTAATATATTTATATAGTTTTTTGAGTTATTCTATATTTTGGATATTAGTACTCTATCAAATGCACAATTGGTGAAAATCTTTTCCCATACTGTCACTGTGAACTATTGACTCTGTTCTTTGCCTTACAGAAGCCTTTTCAGTTTCATGAGCTCTCATTTACTAATTGTTGAGTGTAGTGCCTATACTATCCTGTGGGACATTGTTCATTGGGGTGGCAGGGCAAGGATGAGTTCCAGGCAGCAGACTCTGGAGACCAGTATCTGGACACAGATTTAGTTCAATACAGAAGTTCACTGGCATATATGCATGCGTCATCCAATCAGCTAAGTACACATTGCACTATCATCCAATGAGCCTGGATGACGAACAGCCTATGTCATGTAAAGTGTATGTGAGGAACAGCATGTCTTGGATGTGTGTCTATGGACAAAAGGCACGAAGCATACAGTGCCCTGGCCTAAGCACCATTTTGTGAGTGTCTGGCATGTAGGGCCCCATTATGTGTCATATAGTATACTAGTGTACTGAAGCATCCACAGGAGTCATTTGTGCTTTTCCCATTTCCTGTCTCTTAAAGACACCATCTGGAGGATTTATCTAATAGTACAAGTGAAAGGAATTTTAAATCCTGAAATGCTCCTCAGTGACTAATAGAGAAGATGACCCATCGAATCTTGTGTGCTCAATTCATGTAGATATCACTCATTTTTCACCTGTCCCCATCGGACTTTATTTTTTGTGAGATAGTATTCACTAATCTAGCCTTAGGCACTCACTGGAGCCCTTCTTACCTACTGCTTGTCCATCTGGGTCAGGACAGATAGCTTTCCAAAGGCATGAGGGTACAGCAGTGGAGGTCTTCTGATTGTTGTTCCCTTACTTTTCCGTTCTGTTCATTTGTCACTGCTGTGGTCTCTCACCTTCACATTTCCTACTAGCTTTATATTCTTAAACTCTGAGTAGCTTACCTCTCAGCCTGTGCTTTTTTTAAATTTTTTTTAAATATTCCCTTTTATATTTTAGATAGTAATAATATCTAGCATGTTTCTCTGGGGACACATGGCTCTTCTTATTTCTTTCTCAGCAATATAACAAATACTCAGTTAAATTATAATTCATATTTAATTGTGTCCTCTCCCTAGTAACTCAGTACATAACTTATTTGCACATGAGTGTTTACAGAGCATTCAAGTTAGGCTCATGGTAGACTTCTTTC